>JBBGZY010001565.1:0-482500 GCA_037952925.1 Lithobates clamitans
GACGCCACAGCTGATTTAATAAATTACTTTAAAAATCTGTGTAGTCTTTTCATTTGACACTTTGTTTGAATGGGGTACCTCATAGTCGTACTCATTCACCAAGGTTGGGGCGTTCCAGATAAGATAAGCCCCCACCCACAGACTCCAACAACCACCAGCCAGGGTTGTCAGGAAGAGGCCCTTGTCGCCATCAACTTGGGGACATGCCCTGCGCCCCCACCCCAAAGCACTCACCCCCCCTATGTTGAGGGCATGTGATCTGGTATAGTCCCCCCCCCCCTTATTTGGTGTGGGGGTTTCTCTTAAAATCAATACTAAATGCTACTGAAAGCTAGCACGCCAAAACGTGCATTAATGCCAATACAAAGCGCTGATAAATTTGCTTTTAATACCGCTTTTTTCCTGCTAGCTTTACAGCTCGTTTTTTTTTTTTTCTATATAATCAGTTGCATATAGATTAATTGTTTACTTTACTACACTTTTCATAGATATTTTTGAGCATCCTGCCCCTGATGAGTGGTTTACACAAAACGCGTTGGGCATTTTGTTACGCAGATACATGTTCACATCTTACCATCAACTCAGAACATTCTCTTTCAATCAAATTATGGTTCTACGGTTTCATATAAGTTTTATTATCACCGCCAAGTGCTGTGTGTGTGTGTGTGTGTGTGTGTGTGTGTGTGTGTATGTATATGTATGTATATGTATGTATGTATATGTGTGTGTATATATATATATATATATATATATATATATATAATATATATATATATATTATAATATTTCCATGTTTCCCCAAAATAAGCCCTACCCTGAAAATAAGACCTACAAGGACTTTAACTAGGGCTTATTTGGGGGGTATTATTGCAGCCATCACCGACAATCACGCTAGGTCTTATTTTTGGGGAAACAGGGTATGTATCAGTCGATCACTTGAGACCATCATGTGGCTTCTAGTTGACATATTTGATGTATTCTTGATGCCTTATTGAATGCGCCCATACATATGGGCGTATGAATATTAATGGAATGACATTTATCATAATGTTCTTTTCTTACATATGGTTCATGTTGATGACATGTTTTGATACAGGTTCCATGATCAATAAATACTATTTTATTCCACCCACCTCCTCGTAGTCCGTGGAACTCATTTTAAAGTCCCAAAACTCCCATTGTTTTTTTCTGAACCAGGATGGAGGCACAACATACATGTGCCTCATTTAAAGTCCCAAATCCCCCCTCTCTTTTTCTACAGTTGGTCGGCGTTGATGGGAAGATGGATGGATACAGGGCAATCTTAGAAGAAAACCTGTTAGAGTCTGCAAAGACTTGAGACTGTGGCGGAGGTTCACCTTCCAGCAAGACAACGACCCTAAACATATAGCCAGAGCTACAATGGAATGGTTTAGATCAAAGCATATTCACGTGTTATAATGATCCAGACCTAAATCCGATTGAGAATCTGTGGCAAGACTTAAATTGCTGTTCACAGATGCTCTCCCATCCAATCCGACAGAGCTTGAGCTATTTTGCAAAGAAGAATGGGCAAAAAATGTCACTCTCTCTAGGTGGGCACAGCTGGTAGAGACCTACCCAAAAATACTTGCAGCTGTAATTGCAGCGAAAGGTGGTTTTACAAAGTATTGACTCAGGGGGGCTGAATATAAATGCACACCACACTTTTCACATTTATTTGTAAAAAAATTGAAAATAATTTATCATTTTCCTTCCACTTGACGTGACACTTTGTTGGTCTATCGCATAAAATCCCAATAAAATACTTTTTACATTTTTGGTTGTAATATGACAAAATGTTGAATATTTCAAGGGGTTTGAATACTTTTTCAAGGCACTGTACTATGACAAGTCCTGTCTAGCAGTGTCTTACAAAATCATACAACGCTATTGTGTCACGTGTGATAACTGCTGTCATTTCTGGATACACCTTATGTGCTTTCAGGCACTAATGGAACCTATATATCAAGAATAATGTGAATGTGAGAGATGACATCACTAAGGGAGCTAGGGAGGAGGTGGAATTCTTATAGGTAGCTTCATCCCTTTGGAGCTCTAAGGGGAAAATGTAATAGTGGGAGTATGCTATAGGCCCCCTAACCTGAGGGAGGAGGGGGAGACAGACCTCCTATCACAATTTGGTTTAGCAACAAGGATAGTAAGTGTTTATCATAATGGGGGATTTTAATTATCCAGACATAGAAGAAAGCGTGGTTTCCTCCCCCGCAAGGGGAACAAAAAGACACTGCATTTCAAAAGATCCAACTTCCCTAAACTACGAACCTTGCTAGAAGATATAAATTGGGATAAAATCTTAGAAACAAAGAACACAGGGGAGAGATGGGTTTGCTTCAAGAGCATATTAAATAAGGGCATTAGCCAGTGCATCCCATTGGGAAATTTTAAAGGAGCGAACAAAAGTCCTGGATGGCTTAACTCCAATGTAAAAATGCATATAAAAGCAAACAAGAAACCTTAAAAAATACAAGGCTGAGGGGTCATCTTCAGCATTCAGACTTTACAAAAAATGCAACAAGGTATGTAAGGGTGCAA
This sequence comes from Lithobates clamitans, assembly GCA_037952925.1. Lineage (NCBI taxonomy): Eukaryota > Metazoa > Chordata > Amphibia > Anura > Ranidae > Lithobates > Lithobates clamitans. The sequence goes on from JBBGZY010001565.1 coordinate 2,575, forward strand.
TTAGGGCAGCTAAAATAGAACACAAAAGACACATAGCAGAGGAGAGCAAAAAAAATACCCAAAAATTCTTTTAAGTATATAAACCGTAAAAAAGGGGAGGACAGACCATATTGACCCCATAAAGCATGAGGAAGGACATCTGGTTACAAAGGATAGGGAGATGGTGAAGGTATAGAATTTATTCTTCTCCTCAATCTTCACAAGGCAATTTTAGGGGGAGGGGGGGTGATTTGAGGAAGCACCCTCATGGCTAACAGGACAAAATTAGACTTCGGAAATGTAATATTCATAAATCACTGGGACTGGATGGCTTGTACCCGAGGGCACTTGGGCAACTCAGTCAAGTAATTGCCAGACCATTGTTCATAACTTTTTTCTGACAGTCTACTGACTGGAATGGTACCAGCTGATTGGAGAAAAGCCGACTATTTAAATAAGGGCCAAAATACATTCCTGGGAATTACAGACCAGTTAGCCTAACATCAAAAGTATGCAAGCTCTTGGAGATAAGGGACTATATACAAGATTTTAATAATGAGAATGGTATCATTAGCAGTAATCAGCATGGATTCATGACAAATCGTTCTTGCCAAACCAATCTATTAACCTTCTGTGAGGAGGTGAGTTGCCATCTAAAGGAAGGCCCTTAGACATAGTGTATCTGGATTTTGCTAAAGCATTTGACGAAGTTCCCCATAAACGTTTACTGTACAAAGTAAGGTCTGTTGGCACGGACCATAGGGTGAGTACATGGATTGAAAACTGGCTACAAGGGCGTGTTCAGAGGGTGGTAATAAATGGAATGGTCAGGGTTGGGAAGTGGGGTCCCACAGGGTTCTGTGCTGGGACCAATCCTGTTTAATTTCTTCATAAACGACCTGGAGGATGGGGTAAACAACTCAATCTTTGTATTTGCAGACGACACTAAGCTAAGCAGGGCAATAACTTCTCCGCAGGATGTGGAAACCTTGCAAGGGGATCTGACCAAATTAATGGAGTGGGCAACTACATAGCAAACGAGGTTTAAAGTAGAAAAATGTAAAATAATGCATTTGGGTGGCAAAAAAATGTCAACGTAATCTACTCACTAGGGGGTGAACCTAGGATGGAAAAGGACCTGGGGGTCCTAGTAGATAGACTCGGCAATGACATGCAATGCCAAGCTGCTGCTAACAAAGCAAACAGAATATTGACGTGTTAAAAAGGGGATTAACTCCAGGGATAGCGATAATTCTCCCACTCTACAAGACTCTTGTCCGGCTGCACCTAGAGTATGCTGTCCAGTTCTGGACACCAGTCCTCAGGAAGGATGTACTGGAAATGGAGCGAGTACAAAGAAGGGCAGCAAAAAAGGGTCCGGAGGATATTGGTTATGAAGAAAGGTTGCGAGCACTGAACTTATTTTCTCTGGAGAAGAGACGCTTGAGAGGGGATAGGATTTCAATTTACATATACCGTACTGGTGACCCCACAATGGGGCTAAAACTTTTTTGCAGAAGGTAGTTTAATAAGACACGTGGCCACTCACTAAAATTAGAAGAAAAGAGGTTTAACCTTAACTGTGTAGAGCAAGGATGTGGAATTTATATATAATATATAATTTTACACACAGGTTGGACTTGTGTCTTTTTTTTTTTTTTAAACCTCACCTACTATGTAACTCAGAACACCAGTGCGGTATGCTGTCTGTAGCCTTAGCTAAATGCAATTTATACAGCACATCCAACAGCCTCACATGTTGGTGAGGGACATAGTTAATTTTGTAATGGTTAACTGTGGATGTACTTCACCAAGGTGACTAGCCCATGTAAACGAGGCTCTTTTGGCCCTACTCCTGTGTTACAGGAGTGCACTTTGTTCTACACTCCTGTGACCCGTATTTAGCTGACAGTGGGCTAAAGTCTGCTGTGAGCTGACGTCACTCAGCCGGTCCAGACTCTGAAGCGATCCCAACTCTAGTGTCGGGATCCACCAAGATGCTTTACCAGCAGCTGGCTCGGCCTCTTGGGACTGCTGAGAGCCTGAGCAATCCGCTCCCAATCCCTGCACATTTAAGTGCTCTAGTGATCGCTGGAGGGGCAGAGCAAAGAGCCAGTGACTGACAGTCACCGGTCTCTGCTCAGTCAAGATTGAGAACTGAGTAATCTGGTCATGTGATCATTAGATTATCTGTATTAGAGGCAGCAGGGGAAAGATGCCGTTGTGGACTGATGCTGCATCCACCTAGGTGAGTATAATTTATGATTTTTTTTTTTTTTAATCCCACTCTTTTTCCTTTTTAAATAAGCTGTTCTGTCTAAAGTTAGTAAAGTTGAAACTGTTGCAATACTGTTCCCACCCAGCAGATGGCAGGAGGTGCCTATTACTCAATACTTTTTAAAGCAAATCTTTCTCATCACTTGAAAAATTCAAGTGACTGTACGGATAAATAGTAAGCAGCCTCCAGTAAAATGTTTACTGGCATCCTCTCCTTTATGGTGTGGGAACTCCTAAAGTATGGGCTACAAAGCCCCCTAAACACAAAGAACATACTAGGGCTACAATTAACTATTATTTTAACAATTGATTAGTTGGCCGATTTTTTTTTTTTTTTTTTTTTGATTATATAATAACCTTAAACATGTGGTGTATAATTTAGTTGATATGCAAAGTATAAAATAGCAATTTATTCTTATCTCTATGCAGTGGTAAATATAAATAACCAACTATATGGTTATGGAGCAAAATCTCTAATCCACTCTGAGAATGACAGAAGAGATATACTGTATATACTATTAGAGGTTGAATCTGGTAAATATCAGACTCAAATTTTTTATTTAAAGAAAAAAAAAAGACTGTTTTGCCGAATTATTTTATTATTTTTTTTTTATTCTGCAATATATTCTCTGCTGGTCATACAAAAACAATGTCTTCCTTTAAAAAAAAAAAAAAAAGTATTTTTAAGAACATAAGTTTTGATTTTCTAATTGTTAGTGGGGTCAAATCGATGTTCTTTTCGACCACAGTGATGGGAAAATTCGAAGGAGCAGAATAGATAACTTCTTGGTCAAAGGCACTTTGACAGTGTATGTGGTTTTCATTCAGAAATTACATTCATTTTAAAACAATGTTAAAAGCAAGTGAAATTTTCAAATGAGTCTTTTGTTCAGCAAATGTAAAAGGATTTTTCGTATGAATATTCTCCTCCAAAAATTGATACGTTTATGGCCAGCATAAAGCTTGGTTCACACCTATGCAGGTGGCGTTTGCTCCATTTTCTACACTGCGTTTTGCATGCACGATTTTGCTGCGATTTGTGTCTCTTCTTCTTTTTTTTTTTTTTTTTTTTTTTTTTTGTTGGCCAGTTTATTGTAGGGCAGATGAAAAAATGCAAATTGCTGCAAAAGTGCACTACATGCTTTTCTGCAGCTTCTCCATTGAAGTCTATGAAACCAAAAAAAGGACCGTTTTGCATTGAAAAAGTCCTTGACCCTTTCCAAATACGCAGCGGTTGAAAAAAGCATAGATGTGAACGTGTCCCATAGGAACCCTTTTTAAATGAACTGTAGAGCGTTTCTGCAAAAAGCACCAAAAACCACTTAGGTGTGAACTTGGGCCTAAGACATTTAGTAGCAGCAGCATAATTTTTCTTCTTTACTTTTTTTTTTTTAGTATCACCTGTAATAATGGGGTTAAAAAAAAAACGAACATTTACCCTTTTTTTAATAGTAATACTATAAGGAGTTCATTTATACTGTGAAATTGTAAAGGTAATCATATAATAAATGCACCCAGAAGTAGGGTATATGGGCATTTTAACTAGGAGTCAGACATAAAGCTATATGAAGGGAGATATAAATCCTGTTGTGTTAAAGTAGTACTAAAAGCTGAGGTGTGTGTGTGTGTGTGTGGTGTTTGTTTTTGTTTTTTTTTGTTTGTTTTTTTTCTTTTCATGGATGTAATAATAATTTTTAGTTTACTTTAAATGTTACTGTAATGCCTTATATTGCCTCTGAACTATCAGCCTCCACCTTCTCTGGGTTCAGATGCTTATCTTCCCTGCACACAGTCTTCAAAGTAATTTTTTCTTTAATTTTTTTTTAAACAAACATGTTATACTTACCTACTGTGTAATGGTTTTGCACAGAACAGGCCTGATTCTCTTCTTCTTAGGTTCCCCCCCACAGACATTTATGGCTACTCCTGCCTTTAGAGTGCCCCAATAGCAAGCTGCAAAGTATAGTATAGAGTGGCCCTATAGCACGGTAAAAAAAAACTTCTGACTTTTTAGAACCACTGACTTCCTGCCCAGGGCTAAATGTCCCATGAGGCATTGCTCCTCACACATTCACAAGTTCTCAGGCACTTACTGACATGTGTGGATAGTGAACTGTGTATGTGTGCTGCACTGTATTTCCTGATATGTAAACAATGCTTTCTGTATGCAGGCTGATTAATCGGTTATGAAAATTGTTGACAACTATTTTCATAATCAATTAGTTGACAATCATTTTTAGTAGTTTCGGCCCTAGAAATACAGTACCCTATGGGTTACCTACCCCTTTTTACATTGTATATATACAAAAGTGAGTCCACCCTTTACATTTTTGTAAATATTTTATCTTTTTTGTGTGACAACACTGAAGAAATGTCACTACAATGTAAAGTAGTGAGCGTACAGCTTGTATAACAGTGTAAAATTCATGTCCCCTCAAAATAACAACACACAGCCAATAATGTCTAAACCGCTGCCAACAAATTTGAGTACACCCCTAAGTGAAAATGTCCAAATTGTCCCCAATTAGCCATTTTTCCTCCCCGGTGTCATGTGACTCGTTAGTGTTACAAGGTCTAAGGTGTAAATGGGGAGCAGGTGTGTTAAATTTGGTGTTTATCACTCACTCTTTCATACTGGTCACTGGAAGTTCAACATGGCACCTCATGGCAAAGAACTCTGAGGATCTAAAAATAGAATTGTTGCTCTACATAAAGATGGCCTAGGCTATAAGAAGATTGCCAAGACCCTGAAAATGAGCTGCAGCACGTGGCCAAGACTATACAGCGGTTAACAGGACAGGTTCCACTCAGAACAGGCCTTCCCATGGTCAACCAAAGAAGTTGAGTGCACGTGCTCAGCGTCATATCCAGAGGTTGTCTTTGGGAAATAGACATATGAGTGCTAAAGAGGTTGAAGGGAGGGGGGTCAGCCTGTCAGTGCTCAGACCATATACCACACACTGCATCAAATTGGTCTGCATGGCAGTCGTACCAGAAGGAAGCCTCTTCTAAAGATTATGCACGAGAGAGCCTGCAAACAGTTTGCTGAAGACAAGCAGACTAAGGACATGGATTACTGGAACCATGTCCTGTGGTCTGATGAGACCAAGATAAACCTATTTGGTTCAGATGTCAAGCATGTGTGGCGGCAACCAGGCGCGTGTGTGTGTCAAACCACACTTTGTCATACAAAACTGTACCCAAATGCTATATGTATGTATGTATGTGTGTGTGTATAGTTATTTTTATTTTATTTTTTGATCAAGCTTTTTTTTAGAGGTATTTAATCACCACTGGGTTGTTAGTCTTTCTTATAATTTTTTTTTTCTTTTTTGCTGATGAGGTGGCACCAATTAGTGCCCTGATTATCAGTGTAAACTATGTTCTCGCTGTGCCCTATCATCCCTGCTGGTTATTGGTTCCCCTTTGCTCACACAGAGACCACATGTAAGGAAAGGAATGCCAATAACCAGCAGGTCTGTTTACACATGACCAGCTGTGATTGAACACTACTGATCACATGGTAAAGGGCAAAGCAGTCACAGAATGCTGTTTCCATGCAGCCGCTACATCCCACTTGGCATGAATGGGACTGTCTTCACGGGAACACGCAGAACATCTGTGCTTCCCTGTTTGGGTAAATGTGGCCCTTGTATGCCTTTGTGATAAGGCAGTTTATGTGGATTTTGATTACTTTAATCCCTTCCCACCCTAACCTTATGTATTTATCTTGTAGAGATGGACGACGAGGACTGTGAGAGGCGACGAATGGAATGCCTTGACGAAATGTCAAACCTCGAAAAGCAGTTTACGGATCTTAAAGATCAGTAAGTATTTGCAATGCTAATGTAACTTAAGTGTGCTAGAAACTTCCAGTTGAGCTGTCAGAGTTCTACAGTAGGGCTGGCTGAATATTGTGATTGAAGTGTATTTGACTAGATTGAGTAATGCCGCATACAGACGATCGGACATTCCGACAACCGAACCGTGCATTTTTTTTCCGACGGATGTTGGCTCAAACTTGTCTTGCATACACACTGTCACACAAATGTTGTCGGAAATTCCAATCGGCAAGAAAGCGGTGACGTTCAACACGTACGACGAGCCAAGAAAAATTAAGTTCAATAGCCAGTGCGGCTCTTCATCTTGATTCCGAGCATGCGTGGAATTTTGTGTGTCGGAATTGTTCACACACAATCGGAATTTCCGACAGGTTTTGTTGTTGGAAAGTTTGAGAACCAGCTCTCAAAAATTTGTTGTCGGAAATTCCGACAACAAATGTCTCGATGGAGCATACACACGGTTGGAATTTCCAACAACAAGCTGACATCGAACATTTGTTGTTGGAAATTCCGATCGTGTGTACTCGGCATTACACTGCTAATATAAGGCAATGACATTCCAGTGTAAGGTAGCCAGATTAGTTGTGAGGTTAACCGCTTATTTTCATTGGCCAGATGGGAGCAGCGTCGATGTAAGTGCATGTGACCGTAGGTCCTCCTGCATCGCCTCCCCTCATCAGCCGCTCAAAGTGTACAAAAAAACCCCTGAACCAGTGCTCTGGTGACAGTATGTATACTGTCACAACTCTGTGTGCCTAATCATCGCCACAACATTCATATTGTCCCTAATCACTGCAACACCAGTCATAGTGTTACCATAAGGACTTGCTCGCATGTGCTTTGCTCTCTGAAGAAATAATTTAATAGGCAGTGAGGGAGGCAGTGTATCTTCGCCTCACCACCTGCTTTAACCCCTTGGACCCCACACAAGCAACCCTCTTTACTTGAATGGGTCTCAATCAGGGTCTCAATCAGTAATCGGGGAGTTTAATTCCTGCCAGAGTTGTAAAGAAAAGCATCGCAGCCATGGTTTATGTACACCCCCAGCCCGCCATTGCCTCTGCAGCTAAAGGGGGGATCGGTTGAGGGGCGTTAAAACCACAGCTCAACCACGAGGCACGTGTCCCTCATTGTCGCCTGTACTAACCCTGGACTGTTAATGGACCACGTTTCTGGTGGTTGCCTAGACGTAGGCTAGGCCTGCTTTTGGTATATAGGAACTGGGACTGTTTTTTATAGGTGATGCTGCACAAAGCTATATTCCCTGATCTTTCATATAGAGGAGACCATTTACAGTACATCGTTTTGATGCAATCAATTGATTTTGTGTGATGCACAAGGTTACAATGTCCAGTATATAATCAGTCCAGATAGTGAAAGTCTTTACACATGTGATATTGCCATACTCGGGTAAGTACACCTCTAAACAAATTTTGTTTTTCTAAAGTATGCCCATGCTGTGTGTGAGATATATATATTTTTTTTTTTAACCACTTAAGAACTGAGCCTCTTTCTGAGATTTTAACGCCCCGGTCAATGCAATACTTTCTGTCACACCGTACTTGCGCAGCGGTCTTACAAGTACACTTTTTTTTAGAAAAAATAACATTTTTTGAATTAAAAAATAAGACAACAGCAAAGTTAGCCCAATTTTTTTTATATTATAAAAGATAATGTTATGCCGAGTAAATTGATATCCAACATGTCACGCTTCAAAATTGTGGCCGCTTGTGGAATGGAGACAAACTTAAACTTAATCTCCATAGGCGACTTTTAAAAAATTCTACAGGTTGCATGTTTTGAGTTAGAGGTCTAGGGCTGGAATTATTGCTCTCGCTCTACCGATTGCAGGGATGCCTCACATGTGTGGTTTGAACACCGTTTTCATATGCAGGCACTACTCACGTATACGTTCACTTCTGCACGTGAGCTCAGCAGAACAGGGTGCATGTTTTTTTTTTTTTTTTTTTTTTTTCACTGATCTTTTAAAAAAAAAAAAAAAAATTGTGTGACTTTTATTCCTATTACAAGGAATGTAAACATCCCTTGTAATAGAAAAAAGCATGACAGGACCTCTTAAATCTGAGATCTGGGGTCAAAAATACCTCAGATGTCATATTTACACTAAAATGCAATTTAAAAAAAATAAATAAAAAAAATGGTAATTTAAAAAAATGAAGAAAAAAAATTTCCCTTTTTCAAGAGCTATGGGTGGAAGTGATGTTTTGACATCTCTTCCACCCTGCAGTGATATGGAGACGGGTGGGGGCCATCTTTCCTCACTCATCTCCATGTCAGCCCAGAAGAAGGATCCGATCACCTCCACTCCTGCCGGCGGCCCTGGTAAGCGGCAGCAGGAGTGGAGGGGCGGGGGCCTCTCCTGTCATCGATAAAAGTGATCTCACAGCGAATCTGTCGCAGAGACCACTTATCTTGAAGCAGACCGCACGCTGAAGGAGAGGATACCGGGGTTATGGTAGCTGGCTACTGCAATAACGATATCCCTCTTCAAAGTACCGATGTATAATGATGGTGGGCGGTTCGGAAGTGTTTACATTGACAACTTTGTGTAAATAAAAAGTAACTTTCATTTCTTTATCGTACATCATGGGACACAGAGCCTTAAGTAATTACTTAATGGGTTATAGGCCACCTTCAGGTGTTGACACTGGTAAACCCAATCAAGGAAGTTCACTCCCTATATAACCCCTCCTCCTTCCAGGAACACATCAGTTTTTTTGCCAGTGTCTAAGGTGTTGGTCACGAGTGAAGATGTGCTCTGAGTAGCTCCAGGAGGGATCCATGCTGGATTTAAATAGCCTCCATAGATCAGATCCATCGTGCCATTGAGGCCATTGAGCCATTGAGGCCTAAAAGGATGGTACCTGGGGCCTCGTATCCGAAGCTTGAGGTTTTGCCTGTAACGCCTCTTTTAGAGCCCTTGCACACTGGGGCGGTTTGCAGGCGCTAATAATAGCACCTGCAAACCGACCTGAAAGTGCCGCTGCTGTGTATCCAGTGTGAAAGCCCCGAGGGCTTTCACACTGGAGCGATGCGCTGGCAGGACGGTAAAAAAAGTCCTGCCAGCAGCATCTTCGGAGCGGTGAAGGAGCGGAGTGTATACCGCTCCTGCCCATTGAAATCAGTGGGACAGCGCGGCTATACCGCTGGCAAAGCGCCTCTGCAGAGGCGCTTTGCGGTGGTATTTAACCCTTTCTAGGCCGCTAGCGGGGGGTAAAACCGCCCCGCTAGCGGCCGAATACCGACGGTAAAACGCCACTAATAATAGCGGCGTTTTACCGCCGACCCCGCCCCAGTGTGCAAGGGCTCTAAGGGACCCGGTCCTTGAAGGTTTGCTAAACGCAGCCCGCCGTGATTGGTGAAGGTTGGATTGTCTGTTAATTCAGCAAATCCTGCGGCGGGGATAAGGTAAGGGAAGAAGCCTGGGTATTAAAAAAAAATCTGTGTATTCTTCCATTAGGGAAACAATGTTGTTATGCCTTAATTATCTATTGTCTATGCACATACCTTACTGTGTTGTCTTCACTGTAAAGCTCAGTCCGAGTCTGGTTGCAGCAGCGTGTGGAGGGAGACTCTTCAAGGTAAAAGAAATCTGCAAAAATATTTTCTTTCTCCCCCTGATGGGACCAGAGGGTTAGGGGAACATTAGCGCTGTACCCTGGGGGTGGGGGGGGGGGGGGTGCGGAGGTCCCACTAATACCGCTAAGTTGTGGGGTTTTTTTGGGGGTTTTTTTTATAACCAGGAGTGCTTTATTGTAAAAAAAGAACTACATACAGTATAATAAAATATACATCCAGAGTATTACAGGTTACACTTTTCACATTGTTAACAGCGTTACACATAAAAGCGATACAAATCAGTCCCTTGTTCAAGGGTATTATCCCTGAGTGAAAGGGTGAGAGAATACAAGAAATAGGAGAGGAAGGGAGGGACCAACAAGGAACAAAAGGTAAAAGGGGGGGGGGGGTGGTGCCCAAGAGACAAGAGGGAACATGAGACAGACTGACATGAGCCAGGGCTCTGTTATTATTTTCCTATTAACTAGATCGATGTCGATGTCGACCACACTTTGTCGAATTTCCATGGGCACCCACGATTGATGTACATCAATTTATATAACGGGAGGGCTGCATTGACTTTATTTTCCCATGTAGCTATATCCGGGGGGACAGGAGATTTCCATTTACACAGTATTTCCTTCTTAGCATAGAAGAGCAGATTTGAAATTAGCAGTTTGCTATGATGTGAGCGCTGATCATCATGAATACCCAGTTAGGCCAATTCAGGCGTCACAGGGACATTCAATTCAAGGCCAACATTTAGTTGGTCAAATACTTCCGCCCAGAAAGACGACAACATAGGGCAGTCCCAAAACATGTGTAAATATGTGCCTGGGTGTGTCAAGCATCGAGGACATTGTGAATCTCTATCCAGGTATATTCTAGACATACGAATCGGGGTAAGGTATACTCTGTGGAGAAATTTTGTTTGTATGAGTTTATCACCTGCGGCTATAGCTAGGTTAGGGCCTTGTTCAAGACTATCCTCCCAGTCTTCCCTCTCTAGTGTTGGGATATCAGCCTTCCATTGTTCCCATAGTCTATCCATTTTTTAATTATCAATTGGAAGCAAGATACCATAAAGAGCCGAAAGTGGCTTCTTCAGGTCCTCACTGGACAATAAATGCTCCACAGGGTCCAATTGCAGAACAGGCGGCGTGGGGAATTGGGCCCTGGCCGCATGTCTCAGCTGGGCATAACGGAAGAACATCCACCCAGGCAAGCCATATTTCCTAGTTAATTGTGAAAATGACAGTAAGGTGCCTGTGGGCATAATATCCCTTAAGGTCTTAATGCCAAATCTCGCCCATACCTGAGGATCCAGTATTGATCTAAAGTGGGGCAAGTTGGGGTTCCCCCAGAGCGGCTGGACCGGAGACCAGCGACCCACCAGGAGGAACCTGCATCGGGCCGCAGTCCAGGCCCTTAACGTCGCCCTAGTAGGGGCAGGGAGATCTCCATAGGCCCTCGCTCCTCTATACACCAGATTTTGCAATTCCTGCAGTGAACCCAGCCAGGCAGCTTCTACACAAACCGCGGCATTAGATCTCTTCGCCTCAAACCACCAGTATGCAGTAACCAACATTGCTGCCCAATAATAGACTTTAAAATCAGGAGGAGCTAAGCCCCCCCAGGTGCATCGGTGAACGTAGTGTGGATTTTGCCAGTCTCGGTACGGCCCCATTCCATATAAAGGAGGTAATGCATTTGTCTATTTCCTGGAAGAAGGGCACCGGTATCCAAATCGGACTGTTCCGGAATGTGTAGTTGAATTTGGGTAGGATGATCATTTTAAGAAATATTTATACGTCCTAGTAAATTCAAAGGCAGTCCGGACCAAGACTGGCATTTCTCCCGCAGAAGTCTAAGCAAGGGGAGCACATTCAAAGTATAGTATTGGCCGACGTCTCTGGACACCCTAACCCCCAGGTACTTGAACTCTCCAACCCACTGCAATGCTGTAGAACTGTGTGGAACCTGCGGTTGTTTGTCTAGGCGGAAGAGGATCGACTTATTCCAATTAATACGAATACCCGACATAGTTCCAAATTTATTAAATAATACTAAAGCGGCAGATAGCGATGGGCCATGGTCATTCAGGTAGAGCAGAGCATCATCTGCATAGAGGGATATTTTCTCCTCCAGGCTGCCAACCCTAATTCCCCAAACCTCCTGAGACTCCCGAATTAAAATTGCTGAGGGCTCCAAGGCCAGAGCAAACAGGCTAGGAGACGGGACAGCCCTGACGCGTACCTCGGTGTAGGGAAAATAAATCTGATAACCGGTCGTTAGTACGCACCCGAGCTCGCAGTGCTCTGTAGAGTAGTCTTATCCAGCGTATAAAATTGGGCCCAAATCCAAAGTGCTGTAGCACCCCCCAGAGATATTCCCACTCCACAGAGTCAAACGCCTTTTCAGCGTCTAGGGAGGCGATCACCCGAGAACCAGCCTCATTCCGAGGGAGTGACAAATTTAAAAAAAGGCGTCTGAGATTTATGTCAGTACCTTTACCCGGCATAAACCCTGTCTAGTTGACATGGATCAGTGTGTAGATTACCGACGATAAACGGTTAGCTATTATCTTCGCCAAAATTTTCGCATCTACATTAAGCAGTGATATGGGTCTGAATGATGCACAGTCCTGTGGGTCCTTACCCGGCTTGGGTATTAAAACTATGATAGCCTCCTCCATGGATTCCGACAGATCGCCTGTGTTTGCCAGACCGGAGAAGAGGCACTTAAGTCTAGGGGCTAGAGATTCAGCATATTGCGAGTAGAACTCTGTAGGTAGACCATCTGCACCCGGGGTCTTTCCACCCTGTAAGCTGCCAATGGCAGTCTGCACTTCCTCCAGAGAAAATTCCCCCTCCTATAAGTTCCTATGCTCCTCTGACAGGAAGGGGAAAGGGACTGCGTTTAGGTACTCCTGCAGCTCTGTTGGTGAAAAATGGGCCCTAGAAGTATATACTTCCCTGAAGAACTCCAGGAATGCAGCATTTATTTCCTCCGGAGAGGACAGCAGTTGTCCACCGGCATTCTTGATACTGGCTATATGAGTGGAGGCCGTCTGACTCTTTGCTAACCATGCCAGCAACCGCCCATTCTTATTTCCATATTCAAATATTTTTTGCTTTGTATACAACATGGATTTTTGGGTCTGCTCAATGTTGTGTAAAGAAAGATCGCGTAGGGTACTCTGCCATACGTGGTAATTGGTTTCGTTTGGGGATTGGATATATTCTGCCTCATATCCAGCGGCCTTACCCTCCAAATTTTCCCACAGCTTGGAGGCTTCTTTCTGCAAAAAGGATATACGGGCAATATACTCCCCCCTTATCTGGGATTTAAAGGCAATCCACAAAACAGCAGCACTAGTGGAGTCCCTATTTTCATTCCAAAAGTTTTATATATAGTTTCCATCATTGGTTCTTGAATCCTATCATCCTTAGCCCAGAATCCGGACAGGCGCCACAGCTTCAGACCCGGGGATTTACTCAAGGATATTTTGAGACAGAAAGGAGCATGATCTGAGATCCCTCGGGGTGGGTGCTCCACCGCCCTTGCCCAACACAAGGCTCCAGAAGATGCATAAATTTAATCTATTCGTGAGAGAGCCCGGTATGAGGCCGAGTGACACGTATACTCCCTCTTGGCAGGGTGAAAGTGACGCCATACGCCCGTGAGAGCAAACGTGTGAGCCCAGCCCCCTAAAGCCGAGGATGTACGGGTCGTCTCATGCAGTCTGTCCAGATCCTGTGATGGAACCATGTTAAAATCCCCAAACACAAATACTTCCGGTACATTGAAGCCCATTACAATTTGCATGATATCATTTAGCAGTGATGCCTCAGCGGGAGGAGGAAGATAAAGGCCCACCAGCACCAGTCCCCTATTGTATAGTGAAGCATTAATGATAACAAACCTACCCCCCGGGTCAGTTCTAATCTCCAGAATCTGCAAGGGAAGGGACCTGCGGACCAAAATGCTCACACCCCTCGCATAATTAGAATAGGTGGAATGGAGATGTGTTCCCACCCATGCCCTCCGGAGTCCCAAAATATGCGTGCCCATCAAATGAGTCTCCTGGAGGATACAGATGTGAGGGTTATATTTCTGCAAATATTTAAAGACAAGCGTCCTCTTTGTGGCTGAATTCAGGCCCCTGACATTCCAGGATATAATAGACAACTCACCCATTGTTTCGTGTGTGTGTATGTATTTGAGCAGGATCCACACATCCCACCCAACCCCCCCCCCCCCCAACCGTCCCCCCCAGAGGTAGAGAGTTGAGCAAGCTTTTGGTCCCCCTTAGGCTTAAAAGAACGCTGTATAATACATTTTTATGCATATAGTGCCTGTGTAGATTAGTAACACTCCAGCTACAAATGAGAAACTCCATTAGAAAACTTAAATACTGAACAATCTTAAGTTTCTGCAATGGCAGAAACCCTCCCCACACCATCCACCAAAACTGATGATGTATCATACCCTGAACCCCCAACAACTATAATTTATCGAGGGCGAGCACTTATAGCGTGGAGTGTTACCTAACAGGGCAACAGAGATGCTGGTTAACTTTGCATACCTTCTCTCCTGGGAGACCCTAGGGATACATATCTTAGTTGCTGAACGACTTTAACATATAGCAGATAATTATGGATCGATCATCTTAATTATTATCGAACCCTTTGGTCGCAAGCATATATCCGCAGCCACACTACAATAAAAACATGCTGTGTAGTAGTAAATGTGGACTACCTATACGAGGCTGTCCAGGTATTCTATAGGATATGCCCCTCACGAGTTCCAGGTTTCCATAGTCACAGCACTCATTTGTCTCCTGAAATCAGGACAAAAACCTAGCAGCTAAAGCGGTCTCAGTAGGATTGAGAGCAAATGCTTTAGTTCCCTCACTTGCGGTGGTATAGATATAATGAACATCTTTTCCCCATTAGCATCAGTCGTTCAAGATTGAGGGGCTACAAGCCACATTTTATCCCATAACTGAAGCCAGAAGAAACCAGTGGAGTCGGACATTAGGGCAGAGTGGGCAGCATTGCAGTTGAGTCATCTAGGGCAGACCCGTGCAGCCGTTACTCCAAGCGTGTTGTTCAAGTCTCATTTACAGTGCAGCAGGTCAACCACCCATATCAACACGGAGTGCAAAACAGGGCATGTAGTCGTAGTGTAGGCAGTCAAGTCATGCTCCAAACCCGGAGCGTAGCCCAGGTAAAAGATCGGTACATTGCTTCAACGCAAATACGTGCAAGCGACCGGGACACATAATGATACTAAGGCATCATAGATTCCAATATGGCACATGGCATCTAAATATGGATAGGGTTTATGTGTAGCCAAAGTGATGTAAGTAAGATGTCACAACCAGCTCTACAGACCATTAAACTTGTAAGTGCAAAAAGAAAAAAAGGAAAAAAAAAAAATGCAAGGTAAATAACAGAAAACTGGTCAACCGGAGGCCGGCTTCCTTTATCATCTAACTTTGAGGAACAGGAGGCAGGGAATCCAACCAGGTAACGGCATCCCGGGGCGCTGTGAAGAACTTAACAGTCTCTCTGTCGTGTACCCTCAGCTTGGCGGGGAACAGAATACTATATTTAATGTTCCGCGCCCGCAACCCCACTTTGATCTGGTCAAAAGATCTACGGAGCTTTTGAGTCTCAAGGGAGAAATCGGGAAAGAACATAAAGTTGGCATTTTGCTATTTTAACTCGCCCGCCTTGCGAGCTGCCCTGAGAGTCTCATCCCGATCCCTGAAGTTGAGCAACCGAAAGATCAGGGTGCGAGGGTTAGATCCAGGCGGTCCCAGAACAGGGGGGATCCTGTGTGCACGCTCCACGGTGAAGTACTGAGAGAACTGCGCAGCCGGCAACAGACCCCTCAGCAGTTCCTCAACAAATACTGTGGGATTCTTTCCTTCCGCACCTTCGGCAGGCCAACAATCCGGAGGTTGTTCCTCCGATTCTTGTTCTCCGCATCGTCGACTTTATATTCCAGGGCCCGGACCCTAGTCTGCAGAGTACGGATCGACGCTGTGTGTTCAGTAATAGCATCTTCCGCCAGCCCCACACGTTGCTCCGCTTCCGATACCCGAGATCGTACCTTATCAAGGTCCTGTCGGATGAGACCGACATCCAGCTGCACAGCCTCTATCTTGTTGGTCAGGGCAGCCTGACACGTAGCTATCGCAGCCATGACTTCTTGAAAGCCAATCTGCTGCTCAGCGGTCTGCTCCTCCATGTCCGTTTGCGACGCCATATTCCTAGCACGCCTGGGGCCGACTGCCACGTGAGAGGCCGCTCTCGGGTGTGTATCTTCCTCACACGGCGCAAAACTGAGTTTTTTTTCCCCTTGTGCCTTGTTCTGTAGGACATCCGGAGCAACCAGTGTAGTTTTTCACCAAAAATAGTCAGTCAGGAGAAAGGATAATTAACAACATCCAGCAGAGCTCTGGAATCTGCGTCCTCTCAGATCGCCATCTTGGCCACGCCCCCCACCGCTAAGTTGTTTTACTGTGGCTGTTTTTATTATTGTCTGTGCTTACTGCTGGATGGGTCCCTGCCTCCCCTCCCTCCCCCTCATGTTGGGTCTGGGATCCGAAAAAATGCCGCGCACAGGTGCAGGAACGTTTTTAAATAGGGGCGGGATTTTTCTTGGAGGGGGCGGGGCCTAAACGCAGTGCTGTGAACGTCCGCGAGGACGCATGGCAGGCTAAAAATGGATAAAGCTGCAGCTGTGACAGTCTTTCCTCGGCTGATGAGGAAGAGACAAGCAGCCTGCAACACAAGGACACAGGAGCTGTGGGACACATATGGGTTGCAAACTGCATTCCAGATACAGGAAGGACACCTTTTTCCCAGCACTAGGCTGAACTTTATAGCAGCTTTTAATGTCATGACTTTTTTCAGCGATTAAGTGAAATTTGTATAGTGCCTCTGTTTTTGTACTTAGGAATATGCCTACCAAAAAAAGACACCACAAAAACCAAAAAAGTAAAGGTTTCACCCCCAGGCATTAGGATCTCGAGTCACATTTCCATGCTATCATCCCCTCCTGAATTACCAGTTATGGCACGCCAGGGTGAGCCATTGGAACAAATTGATGGTGCAGCTGTTTCTCTCCTCTCAGCCCCTGTATACGTGATTGAAGATGCCCTTTCCTCCTCCCTGCAGGGTCTAGAAGAAAGATTAGTGGCTTTAATTGCATCCTCTATTCAAATGGATAGGAAGCGTGCTAGATCCCCCCCCCCCCCCACTTCAGAACTATTGCAAGGGGAACAGTGGGCACAGGATGAGGTGTTAACCTCAGTTTATCAGGAGGAAAAGCAAACCAATGATTCCTCTGCGGAGGAAACAACGGTAGATGAACCTTTTTCAGCCTCTCAATCTGAGAAATTGCAGATACAAACTCTTACGGAGATGGTTCGTTCCACTTTCATGCTACACCCAGCTGAGTCTCCTGAAAGCTCTGCTTCTTCCTCGGGTTCCTTAAAACCTTCTCATCCTTTGCATGCATTTCCTGCACATGCATTACTAGAACAGCTTATTTTTGCTGATTGGGATCACCCAGACAGATAAGCATTTTCTCCCTCCTAAGAGATTTTCAATTCTCTATCCCCTGGAGGGGAAATTCTCCAAAAGATGGAAAGTACCAGCAATTGACGCTGCAATTTCCAACATGGATAATAGCCTAAATTGTCCTGTAGACAATACACAGATGCTTAAGGATCCAACTTAAGCTTAAGGATAAAAAGTTGGAATCCCTGCTAAAATCTGCCTTTTCCATGGCAGGTGCTGTTTCTCAGCCTGCAGTCGCTGCAATAGGCATCTGCCAATCCCTAAAGGACCAGTTTAAACAGGCCCTTAGAGAGCTTCCTGCACAACAAGCTTGGGATTTGACTGAACTACTAAAGGCATTATGCTTTGCCATAGATGCCATTAAAGATTCTATTCACTAGGCGTCCCGCCTTACGCTTACGCTTGTGCATATGCGTAGAATCCTGTGGCTAAAAAAAATTTGGTCAGCTGAAGCACCATGTAAAAACCTCCTAACTGGGTTCCCCTTTCATGGGGAGCGATTATTTGGATAAGACTTGGATAAATATATCCAAACAATTTCTAGTGGGAAAAGTACTCTATACTTTCTTTTTGACTGGCAAAAAAAAAACGCCCTTCATTTAAATGGGCTCTTTCCCCTGTGCCAAGGGCATCCGCCTCTAGGCAGTGGCGATGGCCTCCGCCGTCAGACTCTAGAGGAAAACCTCAGGCTCAAACCCAGGCTCAAAAGAAGTCCTGGGGTAGGAAACCTGCAAAGCAGAGTCCTAAAGCCTCATCATGAAGAGGCAACCCCCCTCACCAAGTTGGGGGGTAGACTTCTACAGTTTTCAGAAGTCTGGAAAGAGGAAATTCAGGACAGATGGGTCATCTCCATGGTAACGCTGGGGTACAAGCTGCAATTTCGGGACTTTCCACTGCCTCGCTTCATGAAGTCAAGCGTTTCCTAAGATCCAGAGAAAAGACAATCTCTGTTTCAGGCACTAGACCAGGGATCTTGAAACTACGGCCCTCCAGCTGTTGCAGAACTACACATCCCATGAGGCATTGTAAAACTGACATTCACAGATATGACTAGGCATGATGGGAATTGTAGTTCCTGAACAACTGGAGGGCCATAGTTTGAGGACCCCTGCACTAGACCGATTTAATCTCTCCAGGGGTGATCATACAGATCCCCACAAAAGAGCAAGGTCTGGGGTTTTATTCAAATCTTTTCATGGTACCAAAACCAAATGGAGACGTCAGACCCATTCTAGATCTAAGAAGGCTAAATCAGTTCCTGAAGATCCGCTCCTTTCCCATGGAGACAATCAGGTCAGTTGTTTCTATCCTTCTATAACCCCTGGCAAAAATTATGGAATCACCAGTCCCTGAGGATGTTCCTTTAAGTTGTTTATTGTTGTAGAAAAAAAGCAGATCACAGACATGGCCAAAAATGAAAAGCATTTCAAATGGCAACTTTCTGGCTTTAAGAAACACTAAAAGAAATCAAGAAAAATAATTGTGGGGGCCAGTAACAGTTAGATTTATAGAACAAGCACAGGGAATAAATTATGGAATCACTCAATTCCGAGGAAAAAATTATGGAATCACCCTGTAAATTTTCATTACAAACACTAACACCTGCATCAGATTAAATCTGCTTGTTAGTATGTAGGTAAAAAGGAGTGATCACACCTTGCAGAGCTGTTGCAACAAGTGGACTGACATGAAGCATGGCTCCAACACCAGAGATGTCAATTGAAAAAAAGGAGAGGATTATCAAACGCCTTAAAGAGGGTAAATCGTCACACAATGTTGCACAAGATGTTGGTTGTTCACAGTCGGCTGTGTCTAAAACATGGACCAAATACAAACATGGGAAGGTGGTTAAAGGCAAGCATACTGGTAGACCAAGGAAGACATCAAAGCGTCAAGACAGAAAAACAATCATCCACAGTCCACGATTGCCTTTCCTTAGCCCATTGTAACCTTGTTTTTTTGTGTTTAGGTGTTGGAGATGGCTTTCTTTTAGCTTTTCTGTATGTAAATCCCATTTCCTTTTAGGCCATAATTTTTTCCTCAGAATTGAGTGATTCCATAATTTATTCCCTGTGCTTGTTCTATAAATCTAACTGTTACTGGCCACCACAATTCTTTTTCTTGATTTCTTTTAGTGTTTCTTAAAAACAGAAAGTTGCCATTTGAAATGCCTTTTAGTTTTTGGCCATGTCTGTGATCTGCTTTTTTTTTCTACAACAATAAACAACTCAAGGAACATCTTCAGGGACTGGTGATTCCATAATTTTTGCCAGGGGTTGTAAGAGGAGAACTTCGGGCATCAATCGACATCAGGGATGCATATCTGCATGTCCCTATATTTCCCGCTCCTCGAAAGTTTCTGCGGTTCGAGTTAGAACAGCAGAATTTCCAGTTTGTAGCCCTGCCCTTCAGGCTAGCCACAGCACCCCGGGTGTTCACCAAGGTGCTGGCCCCACCTCTAGCCAGGTTAAGGGCACAGGGCATAAGTCGTAGCCTACCTAGACAATCTATTGCTAATAGATCAGTCGGTGGCTCGTTTGGAGCAAAGCGTATGCACTACAACCAGCTATCTGAAAAGTTTGGGTTGGATTCTCAACTTCTTTGTTCCTTATCGCTAAAAAGGCTGGAGTACCTGGGTCTGATCATAGACACAGCCCAGGAAAGGGTGTTCTTGCCTCAGGCAAAGATCAACTCCATAAGAAAGCTGGTGAGGATGGTCAGGTCAAATGGCAATCCCTTCATTCGCTTTTGCATGAGGTTGCTAGGAACCATGGTGGCTTCATTCGAAGCAATTCCCTATGCCCAGTTCCATTCAAGACTGTTGCAAAACAGTATGCTGTCTGCTTGGAACAAAACAATTCAAGCTTTAGACTTGCCAATGCAGCTGTCCCCAAGAGGGTCCCAAGCCTGACTTGGTGGTTACTGACCCAGAATCTACTCAAGAAAAAATCCTTCAGACCAGTCCTCTGGAAAGTGGTAATGACGGATGCCAGCCTTTCAGGCTGGGGAGCAGTACTAGAAAAGACAACTGTCCAAGGACAGTGGTCAAGAACTGGAAGAATATTGCCCATCAATATCCTAGAGATTTGGGCAGTACGTCTGGCTCTAAAGTCCTGGACTTTCAAGTTACGGGATTATCCTGCCAGGATTCAATCCGACAATGCCACAGCTGTGGCCTATATCAATCACCAAGGGGGCACCAAAAGTCTCTCAACGCAGAGAGGTGAACCATATTCTAAGTTGGGCAGAAAGGAATGTTCCATGCCTTTTCAGCAGTCTTCATTCCGGGAGTAGAGAATTGGCAGGCGGACTACTTAAGTCAGTATATAGTGTCCACTTATGGTGAATGAATAATTCCAAACTCAAATTAATGGGAGGAACCAATATGAACCAGTGAAAATGATGTAAAACTAAAAATTAAAGTCAATAGTGCACGGTGTGAATCTGTAACTGTGAGTCAACATCCGAGTATAAAGCTTCCGTAGCTGTAAATCAACATCACGATAAGGGACATCAAAGTGGAAAACATCAAGAAATAAGGTAGGGTGGTTACTCTTACCAGATGACGTGGACTCCACTGTCGTACGACATGGAGTCAGTGGTGCATAGAGCCAAGCTTAGGCTGAGAAACGATATCCGGAACGGTGGAACCTCTGTCTCACTTCTCGACCTCTCTGGTGGAATGAAGAAACATCAGGAAGGACCTCCGGTTGGATATCAGCCGATAGACCTCAAAGGTGTATTCAAAGGAGAACCCAGGAACAAAAGTGATCACAATTAAAATAGATGCAAGCAGCGTAAAGAAGAGGGAGTCGCTCTTTGGGCGACTCCCTCTTCTTTACGCTGCTTACATCTATTTTAATTGTGATCACTTTTATCCATTTTTGTGTATATGGTATTTTTAGAAATAAAAATCCCTGGTTTACCTGCACTATGCAGAAGCTTTTTATTTTTTATTCACACATTATCCCGATACAAGAAACTGCTTTCCAGTAGCCCACTTCCATCACGGGGTCTGGATCAAGTTTGTTCCTGGGTTCCCCTTTTGAATACACCTTTGAGGTCTATCGGCTGATCTCCAACCGGAGGTCCTTCCTGATGTTTCTTCATTCCACCAGAGAGGTCGAGAAGTGAGACAGAAGTTCCACCGTTCCGGATATCGTTTCTCAGCCTAAGCTTGGCTCTATGCACCACTGACTCCATGTCGTACGACAGTGGAGTCCACGTCATCTGGTAAGAGTACCCACCCTACCTTACTACTTGATGTTTTCCACTTTGATGTCCCTTTATCGTGATGTTGATTTACAGCTACGGAAGCTTTATACTCGGATGTTGACTCACAGTTACAGATTCACACCGTGCACTATTGACTTTAATTTTTAGTTTTACATCATTTTTCACTGGTTTATATTGGTTCCTCCCATTAATTTGAGTTTGGAATTATTCATTCACGATAAGTGGACACTATATACTGTGTTTGTTTATTATATTTTGTTCATGTTGTTTGAGTACATGCTTCACTGTTCAGTACAGCATTTTTTCACCTTATTGTTCACTACACTTTAAATTTTTTAGTGCTGCATTTTTTCCCATTTACCAGATATTGCTTGTCACAATGTATGCAGCTGCTGGCTCACACATATTTTATTTTTGTTATTGGAGCGCAGTGTTTTTGTATTCTTTTGGACTACTTAAGTCGCCAGCAGTTATTCCCAGGGGAATGGTCTCTTCACCCCAACATATTTCGGCCTGTTTGCCAAAGATGGGGGACTCCGGACGTAGATCTTCTAGCCTCCAGATTCAACATGAAGTCAGTCAACTTTGTGGCCAGAACAAGGGATCCATTCACTTGTGGAACAGATGCATTGGTGACCCCGTGGGATCAGTTCTCGCTGATCTATGCATCCCCCCTATTCAGTTGCTGCCTCGACTTCTTTGCAGGATCAAGCTGGAAAGAAAGCCGGTAATTCTGGTGGCACCAGTATGGCCCATAAGGCCATGGTATGCGGAAATCGCAAAGATGGCAGTGAAGGGCACATGGTCCCTCCCACTACGGCCAGATCTGCTCTCTCAGGGTCCAATATTCCATCCTTCCTTACGGTCTCTAAATTTAACGGCTTGGCTATTGAAACCCACGTTCTGAAGAAACGTGGGCTTTCCAGGTCAGTTATCTCTACCCTGATTTAATGCAAGGAAGAAGGTTCCAGAACTATATATTATAGTCTGGAGGGCTTATGTTTCCTCGTGTGAACTTAAGGGTTGGCACCCTCAAATCTATCATAGTCAGAATTTTTGCCTTTCTACAATTAGGGCTAGAAATGAAATTGGCCTTGAGTGCTATTAAAGGCCAAGTCTCAGCTTTATTGGTCTTATTTCAAACACCACTTGCTACTCATTCTTTAGTCTGGGGTTTTATACAAGGGGTAACGCAGCTTAATCCTCCCCTTCAAACCTCCCTTGAAACCTTGGGACTTGAACTTAGTTTTGTCTGTGTTACAAAAACAGCCACTTGAACCGATGCAACATATTACCTTAGTCCTTCTGACAAGGAAGTTGGTATTTTTGGTTGCTATATCCTCAGCAAGGAGGGTTTCAGAATTGGCTTCCCCTTTTTTGTGAAGAGCCATATTTGATTTTTTTCTTGAGGATAAAGTGGTGTTACACCCTCTTCCAGGTTTTTTACCAAAAGTGGTCTTAGGTTTTCAACTGAACCAAGATATTGTCCTGACATAGTTTTTTCCAAAACCATGTTCCAGGGAAGAAAAGTCACTACATTGTCTTGATGTGGTGAGAGCGGTCAAAGTCTATTTAAAGACGACTGCTCGGATCCGGAAGACTGATGTCTTATTTATTCTGCCAGAGGGTCCTAAGAAAGGACAGGCAGCGTCGAAATCCCACTGTCGCTAAGTGGTTTCGGCAAGTGATATTTCAAACTTATGGTATAAGGGGTAAGATTCCCCCGTTTCAAGTTAAGGTGCACTCTACCAGGTCGGTTAGTGCTGCTTGGGCAGTGCGTCAACAGGCCTCCATGGCTCAGATCTATAAGGCCGAAACTTGGTCTTCATTGCATATATTCACAAAATTTTATCAGGTGGATGTAAGGAGGTATGAGGATATCACCTTCGGGCGCAGTGTGCTGCAGGCAGCATTATAGATCCTAAAGTCTGGGGGTACCCTCCAGGTTGTGTCACCCACCCCTCAAGTAGCGTTGCTATGGGACGCCCCATTAAGTAATTACTTAAAGCTCTGTGTCCCATGATGTACGATAAAGAAAATATAATTTTTATAACAGCTTTTTGGTAGTAAGGCCATAAAGTCTTACTGGCTGGGTGCTGTTGCAGGTCCAGGATTCTGGGTTACCTCTAGATTCCCCTGCTCCTGAAGGTTTACGGAGCCCACCGTGAAGGGTGAAGATTGGGTGTGTTGGTTTACCACAGAAAACCCTGCGGCGGGAAAAGGTAAGTGGAGCTTTCTAAGAAATATATTTTTAAATATTCTTATGAATGTCTTCTTTAAGTAAATAATGTTGTCATGCCTATATGTCACCACTGGGATTCCCCCCCCCCTCGGGGGGGTTTTAAGAGCCCGGATTCATTAAAAAAAAAAAAAACGGAACCCCCCACCACCACCACCACCACCATGCTAGCTCTGGGTCCGAGGGTACCTGTAGTTCGCCGCTCGCGCGGGAAAACACGTCCTTTTAAAAACGGGGGTGGAGCCATAGGCAACGTGTCGGGGGCGGGGCTAACAGCGTCGGCATTCTCGCCAGATGCACGTTGAAGTTTTTAAAAGCACACATTGTGCTGCTGCTGGATGTGGAGGGACACAAGAGCAAAGAGGTGGCATTACTTCAGGTTTGGTGACACAGGCATTTCCCTTGACACATTATTATTGCTTCAGGCTGGGCATTAATAGCAGCATTATATTGCTGGTCTATAGACTAGCAGTGTATGCATTCTTTCTGGTAGTGCCTCTGCTTTGTGCATCAGGCTATGAGTGGAAGAGGGACCAGGAACTCCTCAAAGGGTTCTAGGGGTTTGATTGTTTTACACAATCTAAATCCATGTCCAAAAGAATGTCATCGTCCTCTCAGAGTGATGCGGCCTGTCAGAGTGAGCCGTCGGGGGAGACTCGTGTTGCAGCAGCGCTGGACACTTCAGCCCCTATATATATCACTCAGGAGGTTTTTTCTTCTACTATTTCTAGTTTGGAAAAGAAGATTGATGCTATGATCACTCTCCATGTTTTACGGTGGATGCTATGAAAGATTCTATCATTCAAGCCTCACGGCTTATGCTAGGACTAGTACATATTAGTCCTGTGGCTAAAGAATTGGTCAGCTGAAGCACCATCTAAAAAGCTCTTGGCCAGTTTCCCTTTTCATGGTGAACGGTTATTTGGAGACGATCTAGATAAATATATCCAAAGGATCTCTAATGGGAAAAGTTCTCTTTTACTGGTTAAAGAAGAAGTTTAAACATTTCTCCTTTTAAGCGTGCTTCCTCTAGTACCAGGAGCATCTGCCTCTAGGCAGCCTCGACGGCCTCCATCGTCAAGCTCAAGAGGTAGACCTCAGGGGCAGTCCCAGGGCCAAAAGAGGACTTGGGGCAGAAAGCCCACAAAACAAAATGCTAAAGCCTCCTTATTAAGGGGCGCCACCGCTTGCTCGGGTGGGGTGGAGGCTTCTGCAATTTTCAAAGATCTGGCAGGAACAATGTCAAGACAGATGGGTGGCTTCCTCAATTTCTCTAGATTACAAACTAGAGTTCCGAGAATTCCCATCTCCTCGCCTTCTAAAATCAAATGTTCCCAGAGATCCAGAAGAAAGGAAGTCTCTTTCTAGCTCTGGATCATCTTTTATCCCAGGAGGTGATATCAGAGGTTCCCTTAGAGGAACAGGGTTCAGGGTTTTATTCAAACCTTTTCACGGTTCCAAAACCGAACGGGGGGGTAAGACCCAATATAGATCTCAAAGATCTGAACCGGCACATAAAATGTCCGGTCCTTTCGCATGGAGTCAATCCGATCGGTTGTTTCCATTTTTTAGGGAGTAGCGTTTTTGGCATCGATCGATATCAAGGATGCATATCTCCACATGCTGATATTTCCAGCTCATCAGAAATTACTACGCTTCGAGGTAGAAAATCGTCATTTTCAGTTTGTAGCTCTGTCATTCTGTCTAGCCACTGCATCGCATGTTTTCACAAAGATCCTATCGCCTTCCTTTGCCAGGTTAAGGGCTCAGGGCATAACGGTCCTAGCCTATTTAGACAATCAGCTTTTAGTAGATCAATCAGTCTCTGGTCTAAACCAAAGTTTAATCTCAGCTGTAAGCTACCTGGAATTCCTAGGTTGGATACTCAACCTAGAAAAGTCCTCTTTAAAACCATCAAGGAGATTACAGTACTTGGGGCTGGTCATAGATACCGTACAAAAGAAGGTATTCCTACCCCAGGCAAGAATCGGCTCCATAAAAGAACTGATTCAACTTGTCAAAGCAAAGAGAAATCCTTCCGTTCGGCTGTGCATTAAATTGTTAGGGAAGATGGTGGCCTCCTTCGAGGCCGTCCCTTATGCACAGTTTCATTCAAGACGGCTACAAAACACCATTCTGTCGGCCTGGAACAAGAAGGTTCAGGCTTTGGACTTTTCAATGCACTTATCCCCCAAGGTGCGTCTGAGCCTCAATTGGTGGTTGATATCCAGCAACCTCCGAAAGGGGAAATCCTTTTTACCAGTATCCTGGAAAGTGGTAACAACGGTAACAAGTGGAACCAATGGATGCCAGCCTTCTATGTATGGGAGCAGTCCTGGAAGAAGCTTCTGTCCAGGGGAAATGGTCCAAGTCAGAAAGGACCCTGTCCAACGTTCTAGAGATTCAGGCAGTACGTCTGGCCCTAATATCCCTGGACGCTCAGGTTGCGGAATTGTCCTGTCAGGATTCAATCCGACAATGCCACGACTGGCCTACATCAATCACCAGGTCAGTACGAGAAGTCGTGCAGCCCAAAAAGAGGTGAATCATGTTCTAGCTTGGGCAGAAAGCAACATTCCTTTTCTATCAGCGATTTTCATTCCAGGGATAGAAAATTGGCAGGCGGACTACTTGAGTCGCCAACAATTGTTTCCGGGAGAATGGTCCCTTCACCCCGACATCTTCCTGTCGATATGTCAAAGATGGGGTATTCCGCACGTGGATCTGTTCGTGTCCAGATTCAACAACAAAGTCAACAACTTTGTGTCAAGGACGAAGGATCCGCTAGCGTGTAGGAACAGATGCCTTGGTCTTCCCATGGGTTCAGTTTTCACTGATCTATACGTTTCCTCTGGTTCTGCTACTTCCGCGCCTTCTCCACGGGAACGGAAAGAGGTGATTCTGGTGGCCCCAGCGTGGCCCAGAAGATCTTGGTTTGCCGAGATCATAAAGATCTCGGTAGGAGTCCTTTGGACCCTCCCATTATGGCCAGACCTTCTCACTCAAGGTCCGGTATTCCATCCTACCTTACAAACGCTAAATTTAACTGTTTGGCTATTGAAACCCACATTCTAAAGGATCGTGGGTTATCCCCTTCAGTAGTGTCTACTTTGGTTAATGCTAGGAAGCTGGCCTCCACAGTCATTTACTATAGAGTCTGGAAGGCATATGTTTCCTGGTGTGAATCCAGGGTTTGGCACCCCAGGAAGTATGTCATAGGTAGGATCCTTGAATTCCTGCAAATGGGATTGGAAATGAAGCTGGCCTTGAGTGCTATCAAGGGCCAGGTCTCAGCCTTATCAGTATTTTTTCAATGGCCTCTTGCTTCTCACTCTCTGGTGCGTTGTTCTATTCAGGGGTAACACAAATTAATCCCCCTATCAGGTCACCTCTAAATCCTTCGGGATTTGATTTTAGTCTTGTTGGCTTTACAGAATCAGCCTTTTGAGCCTATACGGGAAATTTCCTTAGTTCTTTTGACAAGAAAAATAGTCTTTTTGGTTGCCATATCCTCTGCCAGAAGAGTATCGGAATTAGCAGCTCTGTCTTGTAAAGAGCCATATTTAATCATGCATAAGGATAAGGTGGTATTGTGGCCTCATCCTGAATTCCTACCGAAGGTGGTGACAGGTTTTCATTTGAACCAGGATATTATTCTGCCTTCTTTCTTCCCAGAGCCTCTAGGGAAGAGAAGGCACTACATTGCCTTGATGTAGTAAGAGCGGCCAAGGTCTATTTAAAGGAAACCGCTCAGGTTCGCAAAACAGATGTTTTGTTTGTACTGCCAGAAGGTCCTAAGAGGACAAGCAGCATCGAAATCTACTATTTTCAAATGGATTTGTCAAGTGCTTGTTTAAGCTTATGGTCTAAAGAAGAAAATTCCTCCTTTTCATGTTAAAGCGCACTCCACCAGGGCTGTTGGTGCTTCTTGGGCAGTGCATCACCAGGCCTCTATGGCTCAGATCTGCAAGGCCGCAACTTGGTCTTCAGTCCATACATTTACCAGATTCTATCAAATTGATGTTAAACGTCATGAGGATATTGCCTTTGGGCGTAGTGTACTGCAGGCTGCAGTAAAAGCCCTCTAGCCTCTTAAAGCGGGATTCCGGCCGTAAAAAAAATAAATTTAAAAGTCAGCAGCTAACAAAACTGTAGCTGCTGACTTTAAATAAGTACTTACCTATCCTGGGTGCCCGCGTTGTCGGCCACCCCGTCCCTCGGCTCTCGGGCCCCGGCACCGCCATCCTAGGTAAGGGAAACAGGCAGTGGAGCCTTGCGGCTTCACTGCCAGTTTCCTACTGCGCACGCGCGATTGCTCTGTGAATGGCCCCGTGGTGTTCTGGGAACGCACAGTTCCCAGAAGGCAACGGGGCCGCTCACCAAGGAGCAGAACACGCCGCGGAATAGGAAGAGACAGATTAGGAAGACTGCCTAGCAACAAGGGTTTAGGTAAGTTTTTTTTTTTTTTTTTTTTTTTTTTTTTTTTTACTTAGGGTGGCCCTCCACTTTAATGCCCTACCTTTTTTGGTGTCTCCCTCTCTTCAGTTGCCATTGCTATGGGACATCCCACATAGTAACTACTATGGCTCAGTGTCCCCTGATGTATGAAAAGAAAACAGGGTTTTTAAAACGGCTTACCTGTAAAATCCTTTTCTTTGAAGTACATCAGGGGACACAGAGGTCCCTTCCTTCTTTGGTATATACGTGTATTGCTTGGCTACTAAACTGAGGTACTCCCAATAGTGGGAGGGGTTATATAGGGAGTGCACTTCTTGTCTTAGGGCATCACCTAAGGGTGGCCTATAACCCACATAGTAACTACTATGGCTCTGTGTCCCCTGATATACTTCAAAGAAAAGGATTTTATAGGTAAGCTGTTTTAAAAATCCTGTTTTTATAACAGCTTACCTGTAAAATCCTTTTCTTGGAGTACATCATGGGACACAGAGGTCCCTCCCCTCTTTTTTGGGATTTAAGTATATTGCTTTGATACTAAAACTTATGTGCTCCTGGAAGGAGGAGGGGTTATATAGGGAGTGAGCTTCCTTGATTAGATATACCAGTGTCAACACCTGATGGTGGCCTATAACCCATTAAGTAATTAAGGCTCTGTGTCCCATGATATATTCCAAGAAAAGGATTTTACGGGTAAGCTGTTATAAAAATCCTATTTTTTTTCTTTCTGTATTTTCCAAAAACTTGTGCCAAAAAATAGTCTTCTAAGAGGCATGACGAGTCTTTTAAAAATATCTTGGAGTGTTTGCACCCAATAAAAAGTGGTCATTTATTGGGTGACTCCACTATCCTGGTGTTCCAGGGCCTCAAAAATGTGAGTCAGGAAATTAGATGGATTATTCATGCCTCAGCTCAAAAGTGCGTCTGGGTTTTGGGCCCCTTTTATGAATCTAGACTGACAGTCTCACATATGTGTTAAGTCTATACTCGGGAGGCCTAGCAGCATGTGTTTTGGGGTATTATTCTAAATATGCTTATGCTGTGTGAGAAATTGCTTGTTTAACCCCATCAAGCCTAAGCCTTTTTCTGACATTTGTTACTTACAAGTTAACATCTGTATTTTTTGCTAGGAAATTACTTAGATATATAATTATAATACATTTTTTTATTTTATATTTTTAACAGAGACCCCTGGAGACTAAAATGGCAATCACTGCAGTATTTTGTTACATGATATTTGCACAGCGGTCTTTCAAACGCAATTTTTTGGGGGAAAAAATAAATTTTCATGAATATAAAAAAAAAAAAAAAAATTTTTTTGTCTAATGAGAAAGATGTTATGCCAAGTAAATGGATACTTAACATGTCATGCTTTAACATTGCACGCACTCGTGGAATGTCGACAAACTACAGTACTTAAAAATCTCCATAGGTAACGCTTTAAAAATCTCTACAGGTTACCTGTGTAGCGTTGCAGAGGAGGTCCTGTGCTATGATTACTGCTCTCGCTCTTAACGATTGTGATACTTCACATGTGTGGTTTAAACACTGTTTACATTTGCGGTCACAACTTGAGTATGTGTTCACTTCTGAGCACAAGCGCGGAGGGATGGGGCGCTTTACATTTTTATTTTTACTGTTCCTTTAGAAAAAAAAATCTGATCTCTTTTATTGCTGTCAGAAGGAATGTAAACATCGCTTGTAACCGCAATAGGCAGTGACAGACAGGTACTCTTTATGGAGGGACCTGGGGTCTATAAGAATTAGTTTGGGTCTCTGACCAGCC
This sequence comes from Lithobates clamitans, assembly GCA_037952925.1. Classification (NCBI taxonomy): domain Eukaryota; kingdom Metazoa; phylum Chordata; class Amphibia; order Anura; family Ranidae; genus Lithobates; species Lithobates clamitans. The sequence goes on from JBBGZY010001565.1 coordinate 32,566, forward strand.
GGCGGACGTGCCAGCTAGTTGCTCGGGCCTCCCAGTGGGACGGGAGAGCCCGGGTCAACCACGGGAGCTGGGGGGGGGCGGGTGGCCCCTCACGCCACTTGGGATAACAGCCGAGCGGCTTTTGGCTGCATCGCTTGTTATCCCAAGAAAGCCAACCGCCAGCTCTAAAAACGGTACCGGGGTGATGCCTGCAGCTGCAGGCATCACCCCGGTACAACCCCTTTAAGCTGAGGCCACATATTTAAATACGGTTGGCGTGAAAGGGGTAGAATGGCAACTTGGTGTAAATAAAAAAAAAAAAAAACAATTTTTAATTTAATTTTCCAAAAAAATTGTGTCAAAGAAATTACAACTTGCATTTTAGGGCCTCAAGAAATGAGATACGCACAGTACGTCTATGATTTAGCAATTTTCAGGGAAATTTAGGGAGTTGATTAAGGCTGATTAGAATAAATTAAGGGTTAATAAGCGGTTAAACATAGGAACATTTCTTCATCCCCACTGACAGCTCAAAGAACCGAGCCTGAAAGTATCGGTGTATTTGCACGAGTACCGATAGTTGTGCAAATACTCAATATCAGTACAGATACTGGTATCGGTGCAACCCTATCTATAACCTTTTACACAGACTAAATAATATACACTGATTTGTGTTATTTTTACCAAAGAAATGTAGCAGAATATATTTTGGCCTAAATTTATGAAGAAAAATTATTTATTTGCAAGATGTATTAACAGATGTTTTCTTTCAAGTTTATTTCACTTTTTTATTTATTTATTTTGTATTACATAGCAAAAAGAGTGGTGATTAAATACAAAGAAAAGAAAGCTTAATCTAATAAAAAATAAAATAAAAAATTATCCAAATTTTTATTTGGATACAGTGTTTCATAACTGAGTAATTGTCATGCAAATTGTGACAGCTCTGAGAGCTGGAAATGGCCTTAACTTGAAGTGGTTGAATGCATGTTGCTTATATTTATTGCTTATTGAATGATTCAAAATTTTGTTTTATGTTGGTGGGTTCCTCCAAATTTGTCTATTCAGCCATCCATCTGCAGTTTTGAGAACTGTTCTCCTCTGCTCAAATGCAGATAAGTGCAAAGCTATGCAAAATGTAGTGCAGCCCACAAAGACCAGAGTTGGATACCTGGTGCAGTTTGGCCTTGTGATAGAGTTTTTTTTGTATATCGCAATTATATTTTTTAGCACCAGGGAGGCGTTTAAAGTCAGGATGGCATGCAGAAAAGAAGGTGATAATTAGATCACTTGCTCTGATCAGGGATATCTGATCTCAGCTATATTCACAGAGAATGATACTCACAGGAAACCAATTGCAGCCTTATATGGTTACAAACGGTGACCTTGTTCAATGTACATGAATACATTTGTACTCTGGTATTTCAGCTTTTATCTGTAATATGCATGAAAGACTACATTTTACAGTTAACACAGTACAACATTTTATTTGTTCCGTAAATTGAAGGTTTACATTCAGATGTGTTCATCGCCATAGAAAGCACGCTTTCACTGCAATAAATGCTTTACCTTCACTTACTAATTGCTAGTTGTCTGCTCTTTTTGTTGCTTTTGTTAATTTTATTTCTGGAAATTTATAACTAGGAGTAAGGTACAGATTACATTTGCCTAGCTATATTGTTAATCACTTTTGTTTTCTTGCATTTATAGACTTTATAAAGAGCGGTTGAGTCAAGTAGATGCCAAATTACAAGAAGTAATAGCTGGTAAAGCTCCAGAATACCTAGAACCACTTGCAGCTTTGCAGGAGAACATGCAGATCCGGACAAAGGTTGCAGGTAGAATTCAGTGTTTATTGGATGTGAAAGTGGCATCACTTTCTCTGGTCATCAGGGGAAATGGCAGCTTGTACCATGCTTACAAGCAATGCAAAGGTTCCAGAAACAAAACCCGTATCCTTACAGTAAAACATATGCTGGCTGAAATTTGCAAGCCATCGCTGGACCGGTCTCCTAAAAGAAAGTTAGTTTTCTGGTTTATGCTAATCCTGTAGCTTTAAGGCTATTTTTTTTTCATAAAATATACATAGTATACTTGCCTTGTCCTTACAATGGTACAGCACAGAGCAGCCCCAAACCTCCTCTTCCTCCTCTGGGGTCCCCACCGGTACACTCGGCTCTTCCTCTTCTATGTGTTCCCCCATAGCAAACTGTGTTATGGGGCACTCCTGTGGGCTTATGCCTGAGCCCTGCTATCTGCATCCATAGACGCACAGCGTGGCTTAATCCTGCCCCACGTTTCCTTCTCCACAGGATTTTATTTTAAGCAGCAGGAGGCAATTGTCAATTCGGACAGGAATCGGATCGCATGGGTGTCTCCCACTGCTGCCTCTGTGTCCTGTGAGGAGATGAACAAAGACCAGTGCCACTGCAGATGTGCACAGTGCTGGATTGAGATAGTGTTACAGGAATATAAGCTCATAATTGAGCTTAAAATCAGTCGTTCATGAGGACCTGGGTCATCTAAAGCTAATGGGAGCAACACCGCCAGTGTTAGGAGGTGAAGTAGCTCGAAACCAGAGGATACGTCCGCTCAGGAGCCAGTCTGACCGCATCAGAACGTGGCTGATGACAACAGATGCTGGAGGGGAGGTGGCTATGTTTCAAGGCGGCAACACCGCTTTCTCCAGCCTGTCATTGGGCTTGAGAAAGGGGCATTGCTACCTCAAAATGCATCACCTCATCCCCTCCTGGCATCTGATGTCATCAGGCACGTTCCCATACCTTCAGACTGGCTCCTGGGCTGATGTATTCTGGTTTTGAGCTCCTGCATCTCCTAACATTGACAGTGTTGCTTCCATCTTCAGACATCTCAGGTCGTCATGGATGATGGCTTTTAAGCTTGATATGTGCTTTTATTCACACTTCATGTGGGTTGCATTATGCCTGCACATGCAACACCAGATTACCCTGAAAAAATCTCAGAATTTTCTATTAAAAAAGACTGCCCTGTAAATGTGTTTTTAACAGCTGTGGAGAAGTAACTTTGCCCAGACCCCGATTATTTATGTTATGATTTTTTTTCCTTTCTCTAAAATGCATACACATGTTTGACTGTTTTCTGGGGTTATCCAGTTTATTACATAATCCTGCATAGATTGCATGATGTGGCGCAGGGAGGACATTTCTTCCCTTTCTATTTTTCTCAGCCATATGTAGGTGTGTTAAGCTGCCTAAAAAGGGTGATCACAGAGCTTGACCACTGATAGTTTGTATATGTGGCTTTATTTGCTGTTCTATTACAGATAAATCCCTCATTCATTCTTACTGGGTTCCTGAAGCCCTGTTTACAAACATTTTTGCTGGAAGCGGTTAAAAGTTGCATGGACTAAAATCATTCTGTGCAAAAAGACAAACTCTATTAGCTGCAACACTGGCACTATTTAAAAAATATCCACAGATCTGTAGTCCATTAATGGACTATAATTACTTCTCTGGTCTGTGTCGCACCATGCTGATGTGGTTTTTGCTTGGATTTCAAATCGGAAGCATGCTAATTCCATTACATTGGTGCCCAAGATCTGGGCAATCAGTGCATTTCACAGAAATTGCAGGATGATATGTATGTTAACATCATCTAAAGTTATGATGCTTGGACCAGTGGTAAAAGACCTTAGAGGGCGTAACCTTGTATTGATGGCCTGACTCTGAAAAATATGCTTGTGACTTTGGGGTGTATTTACTAAAGGCAAATGGACTGTGCAGTTGCACCCATTTTCACCAGAGCTTAGTAAATGTATTAAGTAATTAATACCCAAATCAAGGAAAGAAAAAAAGCCATTTTCTTTCTCGAACATCACGGGACACAGAGCCACAGTAATTACTGATGGGTTATATAGGTATCACTGGTGATTGGACACTGGCACACCCTATCAGGAAGTTCAACCCCCTATATAATCCCTCCCCCTTGCAGGGATACCTCAGTTTTTACGCCAGTGTCTTAGGTGATGGACGTGTAAAGATGTCCTGTGCTGAGCTCCAAAGGGAATATCCTAAGATCCTATACTGGGGCAAGCCAGGCGAACCGGATCCATTCAAAGTGTCTTTTCATGGCCAAATTGAATGGTACCTGGGCCTCGTGTCCGAAGAAACGAGGTTTTACCCGTAATGCTTCTCTTTTTAGAGAGCTGGACCCCGCAGATCAGAAAATGGCTTTAAACTTCCTAATTTCTGGCGAGGTGCTTTACGGTCCCAGAACTGTTGGATCCCCCTACTGATGGGGGCCCCAGTCTCTGACGGTTTTTTCAAACGGAGCCCACCGTGAGAGGTGAAGATTGGGTCTGTGTAAACGGCACCCTGCGGCTGGATAAGGTAAGAGGAGATTCCACAGAATTTTTGAGTTCTAGTGGTTTTTCTCCTTTAAGGTAAATGCATGCTATGCCTATTGTGACCACCGGGGGCTGCCAAGAGCACAAACCTACACATGCTGACTGACTGTCTCAGGTGTTCAAGTGCTGATTATGTCCCAGCATCTCAAAGCAGGCTGCAAGCAGGTAAGGTGGAAAGGGGGATTTCTCATGTTTGAATGTTCCCCCCCCCAGGCTAGAGAGGGGCCACAGGGGTCTAGAAAGTGGTTATACCACCCAGGCTCTGCGGCCTAATGGCCACCATCTCTGAAGATAGCCGTTCAGGCAGATCTTGTTACCAGCCTCCCTCCCTCCCACCCCCCCATCCCCAGCCTTTTCTCCAGAAGCATGACAGGAGAGTCGGCAGTGCGGGAAGCGCTCGTTTTTTTTCAAAACTCGAGGGGGGGGGGCGGTAGAGAAGGGGGCGGGACGTCAGCACAGGTGCTTAGACTCCCACTCAGGCCAGCTGCAGGCTATTAAAGGCACTCTGTACAGGTGCACTCAGCCTTCTGAGAGACACAGAGCTGACGGTCGCATGTAAGGTGGGACACAGGCATTCTCCTAGGCAGCATTTACTGAAGTAACACCAGACTGAGCATTGGGTAGCAAGGCTTTTAGCCAGACTACATCGCTCAGCAGGCAGTGTTCATTTGTATACCTCACACCTTGTTGCTTTGCACTATGGGTAGAAGAGGTTCAAGCACCCCAGGAACCAGAGACACTAGGGGATCTCGTTCAGGTTCTGAGGGCCCCCTGTCGGCAGCATCCTCCCCCCCCAAAGATGGGCCAGGGACAGCTAGCCAGGGAGAGCCATCGGGGTCAGGGGCTACACCTGCTTCTGGCACTTCAGCCCCTGTATATATTACACAAGAGGTTTTTTCCTCAACCATTAATGGTCTAGAGGAAAGATTAATGGCCGTGATTACGTCTTCACTCAGTGGAAGAAAACGCACTAGGCCTTCCTCTGTTCCCCAAGACCCTCAGACAGAGGAGCTCTGGGATAAAGGAGATGAATCCCTTTCAGAGGATCGGGATGGGATGGATGATTCCTCTTCGGGGGAATCAGGTGGAGAGGGACCCTCTGCGACTTCCCAAGAGGAGAAAGTCTTAGTGCAGATCCTCACTGGATTGGTCCGATCCACATTTAAGTTGCCCATACCTGAAACTACTAAAGAATCCTCTTCTGCTTTGGGGTCACTGAAACCTTTCCAAGCAGCACATGCTTTTCCTGTTCATACTTTACTTGAAAAGCTAATTTATTCTGAGTGGGATCACCCAGACAAACGTTTTTTTCCGCCAAGAAAGTTTTCAACACTTTATCCGATGGAAGAAAAGTTTATTAAAATGTGGGGAATACCGGCTATTGATGCTGCCATTTCCTCCATGAATAATAGCCTGACTTGTCCTGTAGACAATGCTCAGATGCTCAGGGATCCTGTAGATAAAAGGATGGAATCCCTATTGAAGGATGTTTTCTCCTTAGCAGGATCAGTGGCCCAACCTGCAGTAGCAGCGATTGGAGTCTGTCAATACTTAAGAGACCATGTTAAGCAGGTCATCAAAGTATTACCTGAACAGCAGGCCCAGGGGTTTGCTAACCTTCCAGCGGCCTTATGCTTTGTGGTTGACGCCATTAGAGATTCTATCGTGCAAACCTCCCGTCTTTCACTGGGGTTGGTGCATATACGTAGAATCCTATGGTTGAAAAATTGGTCAGCCGAAGCACCATGTAAGAAGCTACTGGCTGGGTTTCCATTTCGTGGTGCAAGGTTGTTTGGAGAGGACTTGGATAACTATATCAAGAGAATCTCTTGTGGGAAAAGCACTCTCTCTTACCTGTCAAGAAGAAGAGTAAGCGTCCCTCTTTCAAACGGACTCTTTCCCCAGCGCCGGGGGCTCCAGCCTCCAGGCAGTCTCGACGGCCGCCTCCATTGGGGTCCAGAGACAAGAGTCAACCCCAGGGACAAAAGAAGTCCTGGGGAAAGAAGCCTACTAGGCAAAACACTAAGACCTCTGCATGAGGGGGCGCCCCCGCTCACTCGAGTGGGGGGAAGACTGCGACAGTTCTCAGAGCTCTGGCACGAGGACTTCCAGGACAGATGGGTAATCTCCACGGTAACCTTAGGGTACAAGCTGGAGTTTCAGGAATTCCCTTCTCCTCGGTTCCTCAGATCAAATGTTCCCAGAGACCCAGAGAAGAAGCAGTCGCTCCTTCTAGCGTTAGAGCGACTTTTGTCGCAGGAGGTCATTATGATAGTTCCCGCAAAGGACCAGGGATTGGGCTTCTATTCCAACCTTTTTACGGTCCAAAAGCCAAATGGGGATGTCAGGCCCATTTTGGACTTAAGGGATCTGAACCGATTCCTGAGGATTCAATCCTTCCGCATGGAATCAATTCGAACAGTAGTTCCCACCCTGCAGGGAGGAGAATTTCTGGCATCAATAGACATCAGAGATGCATATCTGCATGTGCCCATTTTTCCTGCTCATCAGAAGTTTCTGCGCTTCGAGGTAGGAGGGCGCCATTTCCAGTTTGTGGCTCTGCTTTTCGGGATAGCCACTGCACCTCGAGTGTTCACAAAGATCTTGGCTCCTCCTCTGGCCAGATTAAGGGCTCGGGGTATAGCTGTCATAGCATACCTAGACGACCTGCTCTTGATAGACCGGTCGGTAGCCTCTTTGAATGGAAACTTGAGGACCACGGTCAGGTATCTAGAACACCTAGGTTGGATCCTCAACTTAGAAAAGTCTTTCCTAAAACCAGTAAGAAGACTGGAGTATTTAGGTCTGATTATAGATACAAGCCAGGAGAAAATATTTCTACCTCAGGCAAAGATCACTGCTTTGAGAGAGCTGATTCTGACAGTAAGGACCAAGAAGGGTCCCTCAGTCCGCCTTTGTATGAGGCTACTAGGGAAGATGGTGTCTTCATTCGAAGCAGTTCCCTATGCTCAGTTTCACTCAAGAATGCTGCAACACAGTATTCTGTCGACCTGGAACAAGAAAGTTCAGGCATTAGACTTTCCGATGCACCTGTCGCATGCGGTGCGTCAGAGCCTCAATTGGTGGCTCATACCCGAAAACCTGCAGAAGGGGAAATCCTTTCTACCGGTTACCTGGACGGTGGTAACAACAGATGCCAGTCTGTCAGGTTGGGGAGCAGTTCTGGAACAGGCTGCGGTCCAAGGGGTATGGTCCAAAACAGAGAGGACCTTACCCATCAACATTCTGGAGATCCGGGCGATACATCTAGCGCTAAAGGCCTGGACTATCAGGCTACAGGGTTGTCCGGTCAGGATCCAGTCCGACAATGCCACAGCAGTGGCTTATGTCAATCATCAGGGAGGCACCCGGAGCCGAGCTGCTCAAAAAGAGGTGAACCAGATCTTAGTCTGGGCAGAGATGCATGTGCCATGCATATCGGCAGTTTTCATCCCGGGAATAGAGAATTGGCAGGCGGACTATCTAAGTCGCCAGCAGTTACTTCCAGGGGAATGGTCTCTGCATCCCGACGTCTTTTGGGCCATATGCCAAAGATGGGGGGTTCCAGATGTAGATCTCTTTGCATCCCGATTCAACAAAAAGATAGACAGATTTGTGGCAAGGACAAAAGATCCTCTTGCATGCGGGACGGATGCGTTGGTGATTCCGTGGCATCGGTTCTCACTGATTTACGCATTCCCGCCTATTCTGCTACTACCACGACTCCTTCGCAGGATCAGGCAGGAAAGGAAGTCGGTACTTTTGGTGGCCCCCGCTTGGCCCAGAAGGACTTGGTATGCAGAAATAGTAAGGATGACGGTGGGTTCCCCGTGGACCCTACCGGTACGCCCAGACCTGTTATCTCAAGGTCCAGTGTTCCATCCTGCCTTACAAACGCTAAATTTGACGGTTTGGCTATTGAGACCCACGTTCTGAAGAGTCGTGGGCTCTCAGGTCCTGTCATATCTACCTTGATTAATGCAAGGAAGCCAGCTTCCAGGATGATTTATCATAGAGTCTGGAAAGCTTATATAACCTGGTGTGAATCCAGAGGTTGGCATCCCAGGAAATATGTCATAGGTAGAATCCTTGATTTTCTACAGATGGGATTAGAGATGAAGCTGGCCTTGAGTACCATCAAGGGCCAGGTCTCTGCTTTATCAGTATTATTTCAGCGGCCACTTGCTTCGCATTCTTTGGTCCGAAACTTTATGCAGGGGGTGATGCGTCTTAATCCTCCGGTTAAAGCGCCCCTAAACCCCTGGGACTTGAATTTGGTCCTGGCTGTGTTACAGAAACAGCCTTTTGAACCAATAAGTCAGATTCCTTTGGTCTTGTTGACAAGGAAATTAATTTTTCTGGTGGCCATCTCTTCTGCTAGAAGAGTTTCAGAATTAGCAGCTCTTTCCTGTAAGGAGCCTTATTTGATTATACACAAGGATAGAGTGGTACTACGCCCTCATCCTAGTTTTTTACCGAAGGTGGTTTCTGATTTTCATTTAAACCAAGACATTGTTCTACCTTCCTTTTTTCCAGATCCCTGTTCTCCGGAAGAGAGATCTCTACATTCGTTGGATGTAGTAAGAGCAGTTAAGGCCTATCTAGGGGCAACTACTCAGATCCGCAAGACGGATGTTTTGTTTGTGCTGCCAGAGGGTCCCAATAGAGGACAGGCAGCGTCAAAAGCTACCATTTCTAAATGGATTTGACAGTTGATCATTCAAGCTTACGGTTTGAAACAGAAGATTCCTCCGTTTCAGATCAGGGCACATTCCACAAGGGCTATTGGTGCTTCTTGGGCAGTGCATCACCGGGCCTCTATGGCTCAAATCTGCAAGGCCGCAACCTGGTCTTCAGTTCATACATTCACCAGATTCTATCAGGTGGATGTGAGAAGGCAGGAGGATATCGCCTTTGGGCGTAGTGTGCTGCAGGCAGCGGTACAGGGTCCTCAGGTCTGATTGCACCCTACTTGGTCGTGGTTCCCCCCCCCCTCAGGTAGCATTGCTCTGGGACATCCCATCAGTAATTACTGTGGCTCTGTGTCCCGTGATGTTCGAGAAAGAAAATAGGATTTTTAAAAACAGCTTACCTGTAAAATCCTTTTCTTTCGAAGGACATCACGGGACACAGAGGTCCCGCCCCTCTTCTAATACACTATATTGCTTGGCTACAAAACTGAGGTATCCCTGCAAGGGGGAGGGATTATAAAGGGGGTTGAACTTCCTGATAGGGTGTGCCAGTGTCCAATCACCAGTGATACCTATATAACCCATCAGTAATTACTGTGGCTCTGTGTCCCGTGATGTCCTTCGAAAGAAAAGGATTTTACAGGTAAGCTGTTTTTAAAAATCCTATTTTTACTTGCCCGTGATTGATGATGGAAATCTGCTTCACCACATTTGCTGAGCTCTGGGGAATGAGTGCAACTGCATTTGCAAAGTGCACAGTGTTTACCTTTAGTAAATCCAACCTTTTGTGTTTTCATAAAGGGGCCATATGCCTACTGTTGCATCCTCTTTATGTATATATTTACTTGACATGCAAGTTTGTCAAATTTCTTCCTTTTGCAATTCTTTTTTTTAGGAATCTACCGTGAGTTGTGCCTAGAGTCTGTAAAGAACAAACATGACTGTGAAATCCAAGCCGCCCGCCAACACTGTGAGGTGTGTGTGTGTGTATATATGTATATATATATATATATATATGTATATGTATATATATATATATATATATATATATATATATATATATATATATATATATATATATATATATATATATATATATATATATATATATATATATATATATATATATTATATATATTATATATATATATATATATATATATAATGTATGCTCAAGCAAATTGATGTTAATGTGTACTTTTTGTTCTACGCACACTTTGTATACCTAAAAGAAATTCTAATATGATGGAGTCCAGTCTGTGTGTAGCAAGTACATCCTAGATCTGTTTAACTGGCTTGCAGTGAGCTACTCAATGCAGGCCCAACACAACCACAAAGTAAAAATACATTACTTTCACTAGACCTAGTTCTGGGAGAAGATGGGACATACTTCATTTAAACACCGCTCAATGCACCACGACATGTCTGAACACAATGCAGTGTGCATTAGGAAATGGCAAATGGGCTCTTGCCAACTGCGTTTAACATGCATCAACTTATATTTAACACTATTCACATGGTGTGATTTCTGTCTAAAGGCTCTGTACACTGTTACACTGTGGTAACATGCATTGGTACAATAGTACCATTTCATTCTGAATGGCACTCCAACATACCACCTCCATGCACATTTTTGCAGCGCAACACAATCTGTGCTGCCGAATATGCTGCATGACCCTTTTTTATTTTATTTTTTTTTTCTGTGCATTCAGTAGTCCGTTCAAATGCCCACCAGTGAGATGTCATGTGGGAGAGAAACTATGCTGTTGCGTCACACAAGTAGAGGGTGAGATTTAAAAAGGTCATGCAGTGAGTTCTGTGCAAGGAGACCTAAAAATCTTTAAATATGTGCAGGGCTCTATTGACAGATCTCACATAGCTTTTCAGAAATACACCATTATTGTGACCTGGAATGTGGGCAGTGGTGTAATATAAATCCTTGAAGCTTGTGTAGGACAGCCAGGCCACTGAACATGCAAGGTCTTTTGTGGCCCAGATGAAAAGCTGCTACAAATGAAACGGCACTAATTTCTAGTGTCTAAACCTGCAGGTGTAGGAAAATGTGGTGTGTATGAATAGGTATAGTGTGGGTTTTGTGCTTGGTTTTGTTTTTTTTTATCCCTACTCTGGACCACCCCTGCACAAGGTGTGATTTTACTGTGAAGCTAGATTAGGGCTTAAAGCTCGGTTTGCACTGCCCTATGTGAACCGCTGCTGGTGACAATACAAAGTTAATGACACCCCCAGATCGGTTCGCATATCGCAGTGTGAACTGTCAATTCGGACAGGAATCCGATCGCATGGGTGTGAACACCCATGCGATCAGATTCTGGTGCAGACCAAAAAAAGGATCCTGCACGACTTTGGTCCGAATGTGATGCAAATTCAGTCATACAATCTGTATGGCTGAATGTGATTCGCACAGCAGTGCTGACATCGCAGCAGTGTGAACCCATCTGTTTTTGGTACTTCATCCTCTCCCTTGTAGGCACGCTGGCTGACATGGGAGCCAGTTCATTTGACCAGACCAGAGGGGCCTGAAAATAGCATCTTTTAAACACAGGTTAGTTGGCACAAGTTGTTAGGAGAGGGGAGCAGGCAGTTTTTAAGGCCAGTTAGGTGTAAACTGGACTTCCTTTTTGAGGCTCCATTCACACTTGTATGACTCCAAAGTTGAGTGACTTTGGAGTGCAACTTTAAATGGGTGCAACTTGGATGCAACTTTGGCTTTGACTAATGAAAAAAGACAACTGTCACATTTATAACACTCAGGACTGACTTTCACTTGACATTTGAGGGCTTACATTGCAATATGTGGCACTCAAGTCGCATGAAAGTCAGACCAGTAGTAGTGCAGGAACCTTTTTAAATGCGCTGCAACTTTAAAGCGGTAGTAAACCGCTGGCTTTTTTTTCCTTTCTAAAACCTGCAAGGTAATGTCAGAATGGGCTAGTATGCACTGCATACTAGCACATTATGTGAAACTTACCTTAGAATGAAGCCCTCCAGCAGTGCACTGTCACCACTGAAGGCGCTTCCATCCTCACCCACCCACCATCCTTCTTCCCGGGTTCACAAACTCTGGCTGTGTGAGTGGCCGGAGCTGCAACGATGTCACTCCAGCGCATGCACGCGGGAGTCGCCGTTTACAGTATAGGACTTTGACTATATATATATATATATATATATTTTTTTTAAATGTTATTTTTTTTGTAAAAAAAAAAGTAGAAGAAAACATATTTTTATTTAAATTTTTTTTTTTTTTTCTCAAAATTGTGTTTTTTATTTTTTGCATTAACAAAAAAAAACTGCGTGTGATCAAATGCCCCCAAAAGAAAGCTCTATTGGGGGGGAGAAAGGGACATACATTTTGTTTGGGTACAGCGTTGCATGAACGCGCAATTGTCAACGCAGTGCCATATCGCAAAAAATGGCCTGGTCATGAATGGGGTGAAACTTTCTGGGGCAGAAGTGGTTAGGTCACATGTATTTTAACGTTTGTCATTGAAAAACATGGGATGTGACTTTAGTGTCCTGCCAAACTTATGTGTGCCAAACAATCTTCTGTTTCTTTGCAGAGTGAGAAGCTTTTACTGTATGACACCGTTCAAAGCGAGCTAGAGGAGAAGATCCGCAGACTGGAGGAAGATCGTCACAGTATTGATATTACATCCGGTAAGCCTAACCACTTCACATCCCGCATATAGTCATATGACGTCCGCAGGAGGGATCTCCCATCCTGGGGGGGCATCATATGACGTCCCGGACTTCCTGGCCGTCTGGGGAGTGCGTGCACACCCCCGCCACATCACTTGGGACCCGATGCGCGTGCCCGGCAGGCGTGATGTCCGCCAGGCACCCACGATTACTGAGCAGTACTGTGGATCTGTGTGTGTAAACATGCAGATCCAGTCCTGTCAGGTGAGAGGAGACCGATTTTATGTGTTCCCAGTACAGAGGAACACTGGTCTCCTCCCCTTGTGAGTCCCCGCCCCCTACAGTTAGAATCACTCCCTAGGACCCAGTTAACCCGTTAATCGCCCCCTAGTGTTAACCCCTTCGCTGCCAGTGACATTTTTATATAGTAATCCATGCATTTGTATAGCACTGATCACTGTATAAATGCCAATGGAGCCAAAATGGTGTCAAAAGTGTCCGATCTGTCCACCGCAATGTCACAGTAAAAATCGCAGATCACCGCCATTACTAGTAAAAAAAAAATAAATAAAAATGCCATAAAACTATCCCCTATTTTGTAGATTTTATAACTTTTGTGCAAACCAATAAATATACGCTTATTGCGGATTTTTTTCCCCCAAAAAATATGTAGAAGCATACATATTGGCCTAAACTGAGGAAAATTTTTATTTATTTTTTTCCCCAGCGCAAAACATAAAAACCGTAGAGGTGATCAAATGCCACCGAAAGAAAGCTCTATTTGTGGGGAAAAAATGATAAAAATTTGGGTCAATAGTCATTCAAAGTGCGACAGCGCTGAAAATTGGCTTGGACGTAGTTATATATTAGGGGTGCTGAAATTAATAGTTGCATCGATGCATCGCGATTCTGGTGTCCCCGATGCGGCATCGATGCATAAGGACCGGAAAATCGATGTCCGGTGACGTCATTACTACTGGCCCCTCCTGGGAAAGCATTCCGAGCGTATTTTTAAAACGACTTTATTTTAATTAATGTTGTATTACAATGGATGCTGTGCCCCCGCTGTATGTGCTTTTTAAAAAACGATGTCACTTCATACCGAATTTCGCCGTAGTATGATCATGTGACTCCAGTCCCGTCCCTCTCCGCTCTCCTCTTCCGTCTCCTGAGTCCTGACGTCAGCGGGGAATTCTCAGTCCCGCCCGCCTCTCTTCTGATATGATAACTATAGTAAGCGGCCGGGACTGAGAATTCCCCGCTGACGACAGGACTCAGGAGACACGTAAGGAGGAGAGCGGAGAGGGACGAGCCGGGAGTCACATGATCGTGCTACCGCGAAATTCGGTATGAAGTGACATCGTTTTTTGAAAAACACATACAGCAGGGGCACAACATCCATTGTAATACAACATTTATTAAAAGAAAGTAATTGTGGGGGGGGGTTTAGTGATGGCTGCATTTAATGGGCACAGGTAGCTGCGTTTGACGGGCACAGTGAGGCTGCATTTGATGGGGGAGGTTCAGTATTTTTCAGTTTGTTTGCGCCCCCCCAAAAAATTTTGAGCACCAGCTGCCACTGGTCAGCACAGAGACAGTACAGGGAACTTCACAGGGCTGTTTGTCATCTGTGGATTCTATCCCTTCTGACCTCCAAGCAGCCGTGTGTGTGTGAATCTCTGTACCCTGTAGTGCACCGGATTAGTGCACTTTTTAAGGGAGTGAGGTTATTTTTAATTCAAAGCAGAGTTCCAGTCACTTTTTTGTTTATTAGAAGTCAGCAGCTACAAACAAAGTGCATCTTCTGACTTTTAATAAATAGACACTCACCTGTCCCACAATCCAGCGACGTGGCCACCCAAACCCTCCCTTCTCTCCCCTGCCTGTCCACAGCGCTGGCAATACTACTGTGGGCATCTGGCTGTGACAGCTCGCGTCTTCACAGCTGGGTGCACATGTCTCACTGCGCTTTCCTGCATAGCCGGGCAATCTTTTGGGAACTGTGATGTCTCCCAGAAGATTGCAGGGTGGAAGGGCCGCCTAGGTGGCCCAAGCGGAAGTGGGAGCTCGTCGGTAATCGTGATGCATCGTGGAATCGAATCGTTGACCAGATGATCGTAATCGAATCGTGAGACCAGTGAAGATGCGCACCCCTATTAAATATGCAAAACAGATATTGAACTACATATCATGCTCCTTGTTCTAATATGTACCTGTATAGGAGACATTCCATTCCCTTTCATATACTTGTTACAGCCAGGAAAAAATCCATTACTATTGTAAGGATGGAGTATTGCATATAAATATTTCCCACTTTTTCTTCCATTGTATTTTTTAGTCCTTAAAGCAGATGTAAACCCTCCATATAACCAGTGAAGTGAACAGCCTCAGATGATGCACAGAGGAAACAAATCTCCCTATGAGTTTTACATGTATATCTGCTGTCTTCACCTTGATATACTGTTTACAAAGTGCACTTCCTGTTAGAGTGTTCCCTTCCTGGTTCCCCTGTAGGAGGAGATCAGTCCTAGAGAATATGAGAAAGCAGATTGGAGGAAAGGCATACACCCCCCCCCCTCCCCACACATGCAGAGCTTCACTGTGTATAGTTTAGCTGGCTGCTAATCTATTTATTGCAACCACCTCCAACACACACTTCTATCTCCAGGCCTTGGAGAGCTTGTCAATGTTCTTAGCCTGAGAGCAGAAGAATTGAGCAGGACAAAGCTACGAGACACAGGGCTTTGAAGAGGGATAACAAAACACGGATATGTGCCCAGCTCAAATTTCATGAATCGGGTTTACATCCACTTTAACATTTCTTACATCCTGTGTAAGTTCACCTTATGGATTTTTCTGTAAAGGTGAACTTACACTTTATAATCATGTTATTTTAAATGCATAGTGTTCTAGCAGATAAATATTGATGGGTTATAAAGGAACTTTTCTCCAAGCGTCTTCCAGGACAGCCCATGAGACCTTGGGCTCCTCCTTCCAGGACAGGAAACACGTCACCCCCACCAGATAAAAGGGCGGTCCTCCAGGCCCATATCAGTTATTTGTGTTTCCTCCGGACGGGGGGGTAACATGTTCATGGAACCTGCTCCCATAGGCCTTATAAGCAGGGGCTTTGTATGGCTTTTTTATGGGGCATATCACTTACCTCTTCCTCTGCCAGAAGCAGCACACCGCTGGGGAGGTTGGCTGTGTTGCTGTTCTCTGTCCTCAGTGCCTGGAGAGGGCCAGGACCGGTGTGAGTTCGTGCCCCCAGCGCAGTGCATTGCACTCTAGCTCAGCTGAGCTTCGGTTGTCCTTCCCTGCCGACAGCCTGGCTGATCTGAGCAAGGAATGGAGGAAGCCGCAGCGTTCGAGGGGGCGGAGCTATTGCGCTCCAAGCCGGCCCACAGGAAGTGCCTGGAGAGGGTTACTTCCGGGGCATATGACATCATCATGGGGCGCCGGAGACGAGGTTCCAGTCTTCATAAACGGCGCGAACAGAGAGCGCTGGCTGCTGGTGTTTCTTGGTGTTAAGCAGCCAGGCTGTGGATGACCAAGAGGGGTAGAATGGATCCTCCTGCAGTACCTGCACAGGCAGCGGATGCAGTTCCCAACACCAGCACCTCACAGGTAAGCCTGGGGTGTTCTGTCACCACCTTACTATCCCTGTGAGTGTTCCCTCCCCCTCCCCCCTCTGTAGTAGTGGGTGTAAGGGGACACATTTCCTCCCTCCTGCACGTGGTGTTACGGAGTGATTGTGTGGCTTTAATTACATTGTGGGTCATTTATTTTGTCTTGCAGGCCAAGACTCAGGACAAGGCCCAAGCGCAGCCACTTAAAAGGAAATGTGCGGTTTGCGCAAACAAATTGAGCTCCTCATGGAGCAAAGCAGTTTGTCGCACCTGT
The DNA here is from genome assembly GCA_037952925.1 of Lithobates clamitans. Classification (NCBI taxonomy): domain Eukaryota; kingdom Metazoa; phylum Chordata; class Amphibia; order Anura; family Ranidae; genus Lithobates; species Lithobates clamitans. The sequence continues at coordinate 49,183 of JBBGZY010001565.1, forward strand.
ATAGAAGGCCTAGTAAAGGATGACCCGGTTGCCTCTTGCCAGAAGATGCTTACTTCTGTTAGGGATGAGCTTGCGTCCACCTTCAGTTCCTTTAGAACGCTTATTGACAAGCTCCAGACTCCAGCAGAGAGTCCGTCTTCACTGAAGGCGTCAGTAAGCACTCCGCAGCAGGCAGAGAGCGAAGACTCTGAGGCTAAGGTCAGATCTACCCGTTCTTCTGTGGAAGAATCAGGGTCAGATACAGAGCCCAGAGATAGAGAATCCACTCGAGGCTCAAGATTTAAGTTATCTGTTGAGGATGTAGATGACTTATTAAAGGCTATCTATACTGCCCTTGAATTAAAAGAGGAAGAGGTTCAGTTATCCAAACATGATCTTATGTATAAAGGATTACATAAGAGAAAATCAAGAGTGTTTCCAGTTCATAGTTCTTTGGTTGATACTATTAAACTCGAATGGGATAATCCTGAGAGAAAACCATTCTTCTCTAGTAACCTAAAAAGGAGGTTTCCTTTTGATGAGGACACTGCGCAGCCATGGAATAAGAATCCCAAGTTAGACGCACCTCTTTCAAAAGTTTCAAAAAACTCGGACCTGGCGTTTGATGATATGGGTACGCTTAAGGATCCGATGGACAAGAGGGGGGGATATCCTTCTCCACAGAGCCTGGGACTCAGCAGTTGGAAACCTGAAACCAGCTTTGGCTTCCAATTGTGTGGCCAGAAATCTGAAGGTTTGGTTGACTCAGATTCAGTCACATCTGTCAGCAGGTATCTCCAGAGAGCAAATTTTAAAGTCTTTTCCTCTCCTATTTCAGGCAGTGGGTTTTTTGGCAGATTCTTCCGCTGAGTCAGTAAGAATGTCATCCAGGACTTCGGCTCTAGTGAACTCGGCCAGGAGAAGCCTTTGGCTTAAGACCTGGTCAGGGGACTCGGCATCCAAGTTGCGCCTTTGTGGCCTTCCTTTAACTGGCGATCATTTATTTGGCCCAGGTCTACAGTAGGCACTGGAACACACGGCTGATAAGTAAAAGGCGTTTCCAGAGAAAAAGAGTTCAGACAGCCAGAAAATTTTTTCGTGGCCAAAACAGGCAACAGAGTCCTAGAGAAAAGGACAGCAGGCCGAAAAAGCATTGGACTGTGCACAAAGGCAGAGGCAAAGGGGGAGTGCTATTTAACCCTCCTCAACAGCTCGCCAAGCCGCAGTGACTTGTGTTCCCCGGTGGGAGGGAGATTGAGGGCCTTCATCCCACAGTGGGCAGCAGTCACTCGGAGCCCCTTCGTCCTGGACCTAGTGACCAACGGGTACAGGCTGGAGTTTGTTCACCAACCACCAGAACGTTTGTTGGTCACATTTCCTCCACAAGATCGGGAGAAAGCGAGGGCTCTGGGTCTCCAGATCGGAGACTTATTAGATCAAAAAGTCCTGATTCCTGTTCCTCGATCGGAGCGGGGCAAGGGATTCTATTCCCATGTATTTGTGGTCAGAAAGCCGGCAGGAAAGTTTCGACTTATCCTGAATCTCCGGACCTTAAACAAGTCCATCAGATACAAGCATTTCCGTATGGAGACGGTTTTTACAATCAAAAACCTACTATACCCAAACTGCTTTATGGCCACGTTGGACTTAAGGGATGCTTATCTTCACATCCCTATCCATCCAGCCTTCCAAAAGTTTTTGAGATTGGCAGTGAAGACGGGTATGGGGACCCGACATTTTCAATTTCAGGCCCTCCCCTTCGGTCTTTCCTCAGCCCCACGCATCTTTACGAAGGTGTTGGGGGAAATGCTGGCTCCTCTAAGATTAAAGGCAATAACGGTTATCCCTTACTTAGACGACCTCCTGATAGTGGCAAAATCATACCAAAGGCTGTTGGAGGATCTCCAGGCTGTACAGGACTTCTTACAGTCCCTAGGCTGGCTAATAAACAAAGAAAAATCGTCCTTGATTCCGGCCCAGAAAGTAACTTATCTGGGTTACGATTTTTGCTCCGTGAACCAAAGAGTTTTTCTTCCTCAGGAGAAGATTACCAAAGTGTTCCAGACTATGTCAACATTGCAGACCAACCAGTCGGTCTCTCTGAGACAGGTGTCGAGGGCAGTGGGTCTTATGACCTCATGTTTTCCCGCAGTACCATGGGCAAGACTCCGTTAGCGTCCGTTACAAAGGTTTCTTTTAAGAAACTGGGACGGGGACGTAAGGTCCCTGGAGTCAAGGATCTGGCTTCCCGACAGGATAAAAAGAAGCCTGTGGTGGTGGAGAGCTGGTCAGCACCTAGCAGGAGGTCTCCCATGGTCCTTTCCCATTTCCCGAAGGATTACCACGGATGCGAGTTCCTGGGGATGGGGGGCCCACCTCAGCAATGCAGTAGCACAAGGACAGTGGTCCCCAGAGGAGGCAAGGGCCTCATCCAATCAAAGAGAGCTGCTTGCAGTCCAGAGAGCCCTCCAGTCTTTTCAGATGGAGATCAGGGGTCACAACCTCCAAATCCTGTCAGACAATATAGCGACAGTCGCGTATATCAACAAGCAGGGAGGCACGAGAAGCCGGAGGCTTCAGTCCATTGCCCAGGAGATCCTTTCATGGGCAGAGGGGAATCTAGCCTCCATTTCTGCTGTACACCTGAAGGGGAAAAACAATTGCCTGGCAGATTATCTCAGCCGTCACAGGATAGACCGAGACAACTGGTCCCTTCATCCCGAAGTCATTGCAGACCTCACCAAGAGATGGGGTTATCCGGTAGCGGATTTGTTCGCAAACCGAAACAACCGCAAGACGGAGATATTCTTTTCCATGAACCCGGCAGACCAAGCCTTGGGGATCGATGCTCTGGCAAACCCGTGGCCTCCAGGCCTATGTTATGCCTTTCCGCCAATCAGGCTGATTCCAGAAGTCCTCCGGAAGTTTCACTATAGCCAGATTTTTCAAATCTATCTCTAGGGCCAGACCAGTAGTAGTGAGAAGTTGTCCAACGTGGGATCTGTCCCTAGTTCTTCAAACTCTGGTAGAATTTCCGTTTGAACCTCTGGAAAGTATGTCAGTTAAGTTTCTTACATTAAAAACTGTGTTCCTTATAGCTGTTACCTCAGCTCGTAGGGTAAGTGAGTTGCAGGCCCTATCAGTTAGGGAGCCCTTCCTCACGATTTTTGAGGATCGAGTTGTGTTACGAACCGATCCAGGTTTTTTGCCCAAGGTGGCAAGTACATTCCACCGATCTCAGAACATCGTATTGCCAACATTTTGTAGTTCGCCACAGGGCGACTTAGAAAGAAAATTTAGTTTTCTAGATGTAAGAAGGATTCTCTTGGTCTATCTTGAGGTCACGAAGACCTTTAGGAAAACTGATGCCTTGTTTGTCCTCTTTTCTGGAGTTCACAAGGGGAATAGTGCATCTAAAGCCACATTGGCTAGATGGATAAAGCAAGCCATCTTGGAAGCTTACAAAATTAGGGAGGTCCCTACACCTTTTTGTTACTGCGCACTCAACTAGAGCCTTGTCTACGTCTTGGGCTGAGAGGGCTGGTGCCTCACCGGAACAAATTTGCAGGGCTGCCACTTGGTCCAGTTACTCGACCTTCATTAAACACTATCGCCTGGATCTCCTATCAACTCAGGAGCAGGCGTTTGGTCGTAAGGTCCTTCAGGCACTTGTCCCTCCCTAGACTGGTAAGTTCTGGCTCATCGTCTCATGGGCTGTCCTGGAAGACGCTTGGAGAAAAGCTGAGTTAGACTTACCGGTAACTCCTTTTCTGAGAGTCTTCCAGGACAGCCGGATTCCCACCTGGTATTGTCTGAAGTTATGTGTATTATGCATATGTTTTGCAGGGTCCTACGGTTCTTGAGAATACTGACATGGGCCTGGAGGACCACCCTTTTATCTGGTGGGGGTGACGTGTTCATGGGCTGTCCTGGAAGACTCTCAGAAAAGGAGTTACCGGTAAGTCTAACTCAGCTTTTTTAGCAGCTCATTTACTGGCACAGAGCCATTAGCCATATGCTTCTGAGAACCTTGTTGATCTTTTCAGGTATTTCCCAGCATGCAGCCTGATTTAGCCTTCAATGGATTCTTGTGGTTTAGAACTAGAGCTGCACGATTCTGGCCAAAATGAGAATCACAATATTATCATTATTTTTTTTTTTTTTTTTGACGATTAATCGTGCAGCTCTAGTATGAACTAGGAATTAGAAAAAGGGGTGAGCATTTCTGGTAATTGAGAATAACGCAAAACATACAAGTTACATAAAACCCAGTCAAGCAAATCCATATCCTCTATAAAAACAGATGAACCATGGGGCCAAATAGGCACTCAGATCCCTTCCTGTCAGAGCAGAAAGTGATGGTAAATTCCTTTTTAAACACAGGCACAGACAACACACAACGTTTAGTAGAGTCGAGAAAGTTTACAATTTGTTTATTTCCATTCCTGTACTCATGATATCCATGCCCCCAATTTTTGTACATGCATCAAGTGGACAGAAAGGGAATAAAAATCTCATTCAAAACTGTTTTGACTGGAGTTGGGCTTTAAATAAGTAAAGAAAAACATAGTGAAAATTCATGTGGGGTCTTGCTATAGGGAAATTGTCTTACAAATGGGCATATTTTTACTGCAATAGAATCAATTGTTTACTATACAGTGGGGAAAGTTCTGCACTAAAGATAAGATACCTAATATATTCCTTGACTCCTCAGAGCTGTGGAATGATGAACTGCAGTCACGGAGGAAACGTAAAGACCCCTTCAGCCCTGATAAGAAGAAGAAGCCTGTTGTTGTTTCTGATATCCTTTTGACTATTACATTTTTTTCTTTTTTTCTTTTTTTTTTTTCCTTTACAAAGGTGTTTTTCTAATTTTACAGTGTAACTACTGCATTGGCAGATTTAGTATCTGTGAGAATAGGGTTACCCTGGATGTTTTATGGTTCTTCCTTAAATTATCCGTATTTATTGGTTTATTTTAAGCACCATGACAAAATTGGAAAGTGTGTGTGGGTTTTTTTTGTTTTTTTTTATATTTAGTTTATACACTGCCTGACTCCTTTTTTACAGGTATATGGACATCCACAGTATGATGACGGTAAAAAAAAAAAATATCTTATAAACACAGGTTCAAATTATTTCTTTCTTGTACATCATGGGACACAGAGCCTTAAGTAATTACTTAATGGGTTATAGGCCACCTTCAGGTGTTGACACTGGTAAACCCAATCAAAGGAAGTTTACTCCCTATATAACCCCTCCTCCTTCCAGGAGCACATCAGTTTTTTCGCCAGTGTCTAAGGTGTTGGTCACGAGTGAAGAAGTGCTCTTTGGAGCTCCAGGAGGGATCCATGCTGGATTTAAATTCCTCCATAAAAAGAAGCCAGATCCATCCAAAGTGCCACTGAGGCCTAAGATGGATGGTACCTGGGACCTCGTATCCGAAGCACAAGGTTTTGCCTGTAACGCCTCTTGGTAGGGCTGGACCCCAGGAACCCAGGGCTTAGGTCTTGTTACATTTCCTAAAGCTTCCTGATGAGGTGCTTGTACGTGGGACCCTGTTTTTAGGGACCCAGTCCTTTGAAGGTTTGCTAAACGCAGCCCGCCGTGATGGGTGAAGGTTGAATTTTCTGTTAATTCAGCAAAATCCTGCGGCAAGGATAAGGTAAGGGAAGAAACTTGGGTATTAAAAACATCTATGTATTTCTTCCATTAAAGGAAAAAATGTTGTCATGCCTTAAAATCTCCACTAGATTGAGTCTATGCACATACCTTACTCTGTTGTCTTCACTGTTAGCTCAGTCCTTGCCTGGCTGCACAGCATGTGGAGGGAGATTTGCAAGGTAAAAAAGAAATCTGCAAAAAATGTCTTTTTCTCCCCCTGATGGGACCAGAGGGTTAGGGGGACAGCAGCGCTGCACCCCCCTTACATCACCCCCCCCCACCCCCCGTGGGGGATGCGAAGGTCCCGCTATTTTACCGCTAAAAGTTTTTGTTACTGTGGCTATATTTTTTTTATATATCTGTGCCTCACTGCAGGAGTCTCTGCCCCCCCCCCCCTCGTTTTGGGACTGGGACTCGAAAAATGCTGCGTTCAGGTGCGGGAAACATTTTTCAATAAAAAAGAGGGTGGAATTTTTTCGGAGGGGGTGGGGCCTAAACACAGGTGCCGTGAACGTCCACGAGGACGAACGCCAGGCTAAAAGCAGATAAATACATCTGTGACAGTCTCTCCTCTGTTGATAAGGAAACAAGCTGCCTGCACATAGGGACACACGAGCTGTGGGACACATAAGGGTTGCAAAACTGGCATTCCTGATTCAGGAAGGACACTCTCTTTCCAGCACTAGGCTGAACTTTATAGCGGCTTTAAGTCATGACTATTTTCAGCGATTTAGTGCAATTTGTATAGCGCCTCTGTTTTTGTAATTAGGACTATGCCTGCCAAAAAAGACACCAAAAAAGTAAAGGTTTCTCCCCCAGGCATTGGGATCTCGAGCTGTATTTCCACGCTGTCATCCTCGCCTGAATTACCAATTATGGCAACTCAGGGTGAGCCATTGGAACAAATTGATGGTGCAGCTGCCTCTCACATCTCAGCACCTGTATACGTGACTGAAGATGTCCTTTCCTCCACCCTGCAGGGTCTGGAAGAAAGATTAGCTGCTTTAATCGCATCCTCCATTCAAATGGATAGGAAGCGTACTAGGTCCCCTTCCCCCACTTCAGCTTTGCAGGGGGAACAGTGGGCACACGATGAGGTGTTACCCTCAATCGATAAGGAAGAAAAGCAAACCGATGATTCCTCTGCAGAGGAAACACCGGTAGATTGACCTTTTTCAGCTTCTCAATCCGAGAAATTGCTGATACAGTCTCTTACAGAAATGGTTCGTTCCACTTTCATGCTGCCTCTAACAGTCTCATGAAAACTCGGCCTCTTTCTTAGGTTCTTTGAAACCTTCCCATCCTTTGCATGCATTTCCAGCACATGCATTACTTGAACAGCTTTTTTTTGCTGAATGGGATCACCCTGATAAGCATTTTCTCTAAGATTTTGAATTCTCTATCCCCTGGAGGAGAAATTCACCAAAAGATGGAAAGTACCAGCAATTGATGCTGCGATTTGCAATGTGAATAATAACTTAACTTGTCCTGTAGACAATGCACTGATGCTTAAGGATCCAACAGATAAGAAGTTGGAATCCCTGCTATAATCTGCCTTTTCCATAGCAGGTGCCGTCACTCAGCCCGCAGTCGCCACAATAGGCGTCTGCCAATCCCTAAAGGACCAATTTAAACAGGCCCTTAGAGAGCTTCCTACACAACAAGCTTGGGATTTGGCTGAACTACCTATGGCATTATGTTTTGCCATAGATGCCATTTAAAGATTCTATTCACCAGGCATCCCGCCTTATGTTTATGCTTGTACATATGCGTAGAATCCTGTGGTTGAAAAATTGGTCAGATGAAACGCCATGTAAAAACCTCCTAACTGGGTTCCCCTTTCCTGGAGAGTGTCTATTTGGAGAAGACTTGGATAAAAATATCAGGACAATTTCTAGTGGGAAAAGTACTCTTTTACCAGTCAAAAGAAAATATAAACACCCTTCATTTAAACGGGCTCTTTCCCCTGCGCCAAGGGCTTCCGCCTCTAGGCAGTGGCGATGGCCTTTGCCGTGAGACTCTAGAGGAAAACCTCAGGGTCAGACCCAGGGTCAAAAAAAGCCCTGGGGTAGGAAATCTGCAAAACAGAATCCTAAAGCCTCATCATAAGGAGGCAACCCCCCTCACCCAGGTAGTGGGAAGACTTCTGCAATTTTCAGAAGTCTGGAAAAAGGAAATTCAGGACAGTTGGGTTATCGCCACAGTAACGTTTGGGTACAAGCTAGAATTTTGGGTCTTTCCACCGTCTTGTTTCCTGAGATCAAGCGTTCCCAAAGATCCAGAGGAAAAAAAACATCTGTTTCAGGCACTAGACCGATTAATATCTCAAGGGGTGATCATACAGATCCCCACAAAAGAGCAAGGTCTGGGGTTTTATTCAAATCTTTTCATGGTACCAAAACCAAACTGAGACGTCAGACCCATTTTAGATCTAAGAAGGCTAAATCGGTTCCTGAAGATCCGCTCCTTTCGCCTGGAGACGATCAGGTCAGTAGTTTCTATCCTTTTAGGAGAACTTCTGGCATCAATCGACATCAGGGATGCATATCTGCATGTCCCTATATTTTCCGCTCATCAAAAGTTTCTGTGGTTTGAGTTAGAACAGCAGCATTTCCAGTTTGTAGCCCTGCCCTTCGGGTTAGCCACAGCACCCCGGGTGATCACCAAGGTGCTGGCCCCACCTCTAGCCAGGTTAAGGGCACAGGGCATAACAATCGTAGCAGCGTACCTAGACTATCTATTGCTTATAGATCAATCGGTGGCTCATTTGGAGCAAAGTGTATGCATTACAACCAATTATCTGAAAAGTTTGGGTTGGATTCTCAACCTAGAGAAATCTTCCTTAATACCGCTAAAAAGGCTGGAGTACTTGGGTCTGATCATAGACACAGCCCAGGAAAGGGTGTTCTTGCCTCAGGCAAAGATCAACTCCATAAGAGAACTGGTGCGGAGGGTCAGGTCAAATGGCAATCCCTCCATTTGCCTCTGCATGAGGTTACTAGGAACCATGGTGGCTTCATTCGAAGCGGTTCCCTATGCCCAGTTCCATTCAAAACTATTGCAAAACAGTATGCTGTCTGCTTGGAACAAAGCAATTCAAGCTTTGGACTTACCAATGCAGCTGTCCCCAAGAGTGTCCCAAAGCCTCACTTGGTTACTAACCCAGAATCTGCTGAAAGAAAGATCCTTCAGACCAGTCATCTGGAAAGTGATAACGACGGATGCCAGCCTTTCAGGCTGGGGAGCAGTACTAGAAAAGACAACTGTCCAAGGACAGTGGTCAAGAACCGAAAGAATCTTGCCCATCAATATCCTAGAGATACGGGATGTACGTCTGGCTCTAAAGGCCTGGACTTTCAGGTTACAGGATTGTCCTATCCGGATTCAATCCGACAATGCCACAGCTGTGGCCTATATCAATCACCAAGAGGGTACCAAAAGTCTCTCAGCACAGAGAGGAACCATATTCTAACTTGGGCAGAAAGGAATGTCCCATGCCTATTGGCAGGCGAACTACTTAAGTCGCCAGCAGTTATTCCCAGGGGAATGGTCTCTTCACCCCGACATATTTCGGGCTGTTTGCCAAAGATGGGGGACTCCGGATGTGGATCTTCTAGCATCCAGGTTTAACATGAAGTTGGTCAAATTTGTGGCCAGAATATGGGATCCATTCGCATGCGGAACAGATGCGTTGGTAACCCCATGGGATCAGTTCTCACTGATCTAGGCATCCCCCCCCCTATTCAGTTGCTGCCTCGACTTCTTTGAAGGATCAAGCTGGAAAGAAAGCCGGTAATTCTGGTGGCACCAGCATGGCCCAGACGGTCATGGTATACAGAAATCGTAAAGATGGCAGTGAAGGGCCCATGGTCCCTCCCACTACGGCCAGATCTGCTCTCTCAAGGACCGATATTCCATCCTTCCTTACGGTCTCTAAATTTAACGGCTTGGCTAGTGAAACCCACATTCTAAAGAAACGTGGGCTTTCCGGGTCAGTTATTTCTACCATGATTAATGCAAGGAAGCCAGCTTCCAGAACTATATATTATAGAGTCTGGAGGGCTTACGTTTCCTGGTGTGAATCCAAGGGTTGGCCCCCTCGGAGATATATCATAGGCAGAAATCTTGCCTTTCTACTATAAGGTGTAGAAATGAAATTGGCCTTAAGTACTACTAAAGGCCAAGTCTCAGTTTTATCGGTCTTATTTCAAAGACCTCTTGCTACTCATTCTTTAGTCCGGGGATTTATACAAGGGGTGAAGCGGCTTAATCCGCCCATCAAACCTCACTTGAACCCTTGGGACTTGAACTTAGTTTTGTCTGTGTTGCAAAAACAGCCATTTGAACCGATACAACAGATTACCCTAGTCCTTCTAACAAGTAAGGTTGGTATTTTTGGTTGCTATAGCCTCAGCAAGGAGGGTTTCAGAATTGGCTGCTCTTTCTTGTAAAGAGCCATATTTGATTTTTCATGAAAACGGAGTGGTGTTAGGCCCTCGTCCAGGCTTTTTGCCAAAAGTTATTTCAGGTTTTCACCTGATCCAAGATATTGTCCTGCCATTTTTTTTCCAAAACCATGTTCCAGGGAAGAAAAGTCACTACATTGTCTTGATGTGGTGAGAGCAGTGAAAATCTATTTAAAGAAAACTGCTCAGATTCGTAAGACTGATGTCTTATTTATTCTGCCAGAGAGTCCTAAGAAAAGACAGGCAGCGTCGAGATCCACTGTCGCTAAGTGGATTGGGCAAGTGATAATTCGAACTTATGATTTAAGGGGGAAGATTCCCCCGTTTCAAGTTAAGGCGCATTCTACCAGGTTGATTAGTGCTTCTTGGGCAGTGCGTCACCAGGCCTCCATGGCTCAGATCTGTAACGCTGCAACTTGGTCTTCAGTGCATACATTCACAAAATTTTATCAGGTGGATGTAAGGGAGGTATGAGGTTATCGCCTTCATGTGCAGTGTGCTGCAGGCAGCAGTATTGATCCTCAAGTCTGGGTGTACCCTGCAGGTTGTTTTTCCCACCCCTCAAGTGGCATTGCTATGGGACGTCCCATTAAGTAATTACTTAAGGCTCTGTGTCCCATGATGTACGATAAAGAAAGAAGGATTTTTAATACAGCTTACCTGTAAAATCCCCCTTTTTTTTTTTTTTTTTTTTTGGAAGTACATCATGGGACACAGAGGTCCCTCCCCTTTTTTTTTGGTATTCAAGTATATTGCTTTGCTACAAAAACTGGTGTGCTCCTGGAAGGAGGAGGGGTTATATGGGGAGTAAACTTCCTTTGATTGGGTTTACCAGTGTCAACACCTGAAGGTGACCTATAACCCATTAAGTAATTACTTAAGGCTCTGTGTCCCATGGTGTACTCCAAGAAAAGGATTTTACGTGTAAGCTGTTATAAAAATCCTATTTTTTACAAAAGTGTATTCCTCATATAGTCAAATGACAGAACAGTAAATGCTAGGCTATAAATGCAAAAGAGTGTATTTTCAGTGAAAACCACATGTCAAAACGATTAGCAGATACAGAGCGGTAGCTGAGATTACATGCTTTCTGACTTTTCTCCAGTCTGGAGTGGATTTAAAACCTGGCCTTGGGTACAATCAAAGGTCAGATTTTGATCTTGGTGGCCCTTTTTTCAAAGACTGATTGCTTCATGCTCTTTGGTGTAGGCCTTTTGTGCAAGGTGTAGCATGCATTGCTCTCCTGGCTATGACTTTCCAGGACCTCACCTTGGTACATTTGATATTGCTGAAATCTCCATTTAAACCCATCCAGGATATTCATTTAGTCCTCCTGACTTGGAAGGCTTTTTTTTCTGGTTGCCATTATTTTGGCTACAAGAGTTTCAGAATTGGCTTTCCTTTCGGGAACCATTCCTGGTGCTCCATCGTTGCAAGGTGGTTTTACAGTCTTCACCATCCTTTGTTTAAGATGTGTTTTTGTGTTTTTTTTTTTCACATATTCCATCTTAACCAGGACATTGTGGTTTTGTCCTTTTTTGTGTACTAAGCCTTCGATGCCAGGGACTTCACTCCTTGAATGTGGTTTGTGTGATTAGGTGGTCCAGAATTGCTTGCAATCTGCCCTGAGACCCTCTCCTCAAAAATGTGTATGTGTGTGTATATATATATATATATATATATATATATATATATATATATATATATATATATATATATATATATATATATATATATATGTGTATGTATATGTATATATGTGTGTGTATATATAATATAAATATATATATATATATATTATATTCATTTAGTTTATGAAATTTCAATTTTGGATTTTCAACTGCAAGAACCAATCTAGGGAATGTTGCAGATCTGTTTTTTATGGAAAATGGTTCCATCCGGCTTGTTAAACCTCTTGTTAAATATAAGTGCGCGCACAATTTTCCTCCTACTAGAGATTATTTTTCCATATTTAACTTTGTGCATTTTTCCTCTACTGCTGGTTTTCATACAAATCTGTGATGCACCATTTTAAATGAAATGTGTTTATTTTTTTATTTTTTTGGCTTGATAATCACTTAATAGTCTAAAATATATGGCTGCTGGTGGTCAGATCCTGCCAAAAATGGCCTCCTTAGACATTGGACACAGTGTCCATTCACTGCCATCATAACTAATTATCTTCTTATTCTAGTAAAGCCTTTCAAACCATTGATTTGCATGCATTTCCCCTACTGTAAATTACATCGGCCCACACGAGCAGATTAAGTACTTTCGTCCATGATTATGTTTTGAGTGGAAAGCTTGTAGAGTTGAAAGATCTACTTTGTGATAACCAAGCAGGAATGCCTGGCTCACAATAGTCTTATGATCCCGAAATACAAATGGTGTGTGCCAAGAAATGCTACAGATTATTTAAATTTGAGGCACAGAGCGGAAAAAAATAACTATTGTGTCCTTGGAACATAACATAACAAGCCTTTGACAATTTTTTTTTTCCTTGAAGGTTGCCACAACCCTTATTTTAAAGGGAAACACCGTCTGACAGGGAATCCTCAGTTTGTATGCACCCTTTCAAATGTGGCCCTGTGGTGTTATTTTTATTTTTTATTTTTGTGCTGTAAAACAATGTAGATTACTGTGGAGGGCTACATTCATATGTGAGGAATCAACTGGCACATGCAGATTAGTACAGAATGACAGTGACCTCACACTACCAATATCCGAATTGTTAAAAAGCTGAGCCACTTCAAAGGGTGGTCAAAGATACAGTAAATTAATACAATTCAGACACAACCCATGCCACTAGGAGTGATACTGTCATCCCAAAAAATTGTCAAGATAAATGAGAGTAATAGGTCTCCAACCCACAACATTCACCAAACCTATATCACAAATATAGCATGGTTTCCATGAGCCACAGATTGTATAGTCCATTGATAATGGCAAAGGTTCTTCTCATGCCGCTTTATCTTTGACTCTTCTTCGGGGGGGGGGGGGGGGGAGAGGAGTATTGTCATAAATGTTATCAGAAACTCATACCTGCGCAGTGTCTACATATGGCCCCAAACTGTCTCTAGGGCTCCACATGGGGTTTAACTCTTTCACTGCCAGGCCTTGTGCTCCATTTTTACCCTCAGGTGGCCAGACCATTTTTGTAATTTTTCCTTTGCTCTATTATTTTTCACTAATAGCTTTCAAAGTTTGTAAAAGACCCCCCCGACCATATATTTTATGAAAGTACATGACCAGTAGAATAAAAAGAAGGTGCTACTGATTTCTAAGGTCCCACGATATTTGCGCAAATGTTTATCAAAACTATATTTTTACTAAAAATCCACTAAAATCATGATTAGCAGATAAATACCTAGCAAATTTTACAAATTCTTACTACATATAAAAGCTTAACCTGTATAGAGTTAATAAATAACAAACATTTGTGATTTTTAAATTTTGTGCCTTTTTGCAAAATGGTGAAAATCGAACATACCAAAAAATTTCTCTAAAAAATCTGGAGGTTTTCATTTTTCACTTGCAGCTTTCAGAAACCAAACATTTTCTGAAGGCACATGGCCAGTAAAATAAAAAGGTGCTACTGATTTTTAAGGCAGCGCGATATTTGCGCAAATGTTTATCAAATCAATGTTTTTCGCTAAAAATACACTAAAATCATTAATAGTGTACATAAACACAACATGACAAAATTCCTGCTAAATTTGCTACTAAAGCATCGTTCACATGTGGCATACCAAAGTGTACGCCAATGGGGGGAGCCATGTTTACCCGCACAGGGATGTACAGGTGCATCCCTGTACAGGCAGTCCCATTTATGTCAATTGGGATGCAACGGCTGCGCAGGCACCCCATACCAGACAGTGTGAGCTCAGGGACATGCATGCGGACCTACATGGACGTAAAATTGGGAGTAATGGCTCTGTTCATGCAGGTGCTACATCCCAAATGACACCAATGGGACGGCCTGTACAGAGATGCATGGAACACCTGTGTGGAGCCATAAAGGTACGCTGTGTATGCCCTGTGTGAACAAGGTCTTAGGCCCTTTTCACACAAGCAGACCGATCAGGTCTGCACCTGTTGCCGGCTAATGAGGGTAGCGGGTTTGCTGGGTGGGGGGGTGAAGGGGGAAGTTGTTCTAAGTGAAAGTTGGAGGTGGAGAGGCAGGGGACAGGGTGGCGGCGGTCACAGGCACATTAGGGGGTTAATAACTCTGATCAGCGGGTTGTAATCCGCTGATCAGTTATAGAATTGTTAAGCAGAGTCTGCTGAACAACACTGTGTGTGTGTATATATATGTGTGTATATATATATGTATATATATATATATATATATATATATATATATATATATATATATATATATATATATATATATATATATATATATATATATATATATATATATATATATATATATGAGAGATATGCGGTTCACAATACGAGTACTCTATTTTTAAAAATTGTAACGCGGTTTGCGAGTGTGCAGTAACGCTTTTGGCCTGAGGTGGGGGGGGGTGCCAGAGCCGAAAGTCACGTTCGCAAATGCACGGAATGGCCTGAGTACAGCACGTCTGACCTCGGCTAATCTTGGGTAGGAAGTCTCTCCCGAGGTCCGCTGAAGTGTCCTCTGGCCTTTTCGGCCGTTTCCGAGGCTCTCTGGTGCCCCCCTCCCGGCCTCTGGCCGCATGCGGTATTGCATCCCATTGAAGTCAATGCGGAACTAATTATTTTTGTTTCCATTGACTTCAATGGGAAAACTCGCTTTGATATGCGAGTACTTTGGATTACGAGCATACTCCTGTAATCCGAGGTTCCACTGTGTGTATGTATGTATGTATGTGTGTGTATCTCTATCTCATTGAAATGACCGTAAGCCTATAGGAGAGGGAGATATGAGGTCTGTACAGACTTGGCTACCTGCGGGCGCTTTTTAGGTCTGTACAGCGTAAGGACATGACAGTGATAGGGTTAAAACCCATAGTACCCACAAGCAGTACAGAATGGTAGGAAGAAACAGATTACTTCACGAATGTTTACCAGATACGATAATGTGGTTACGTGACTTATTTGCATAAATTATTGCATGTGGTAAATTAAGACCAATTCATTTACCGCAAAATTAAAAATGTGTCAGTAAATATTGTTTAAAAGCGATAAAACAATGTGTTTAAAAAACGATAAATCGAACAAATACCGCATTCGGTAATGCCAAATTCTTAAGTGAATTGCACTTTCACAGCTGGTTTACCGCAGGCGTTATTTTACTGCATTTTTTTGGTCATTCTTTTTCGCTTAGTGAATTGGCCCCAAAGCCTTCAACAATATTAAAGTGCATACCAAAAAAAAATCTAATAGGCAGTGCACATATCCAACAAAAATAAAAGTATAAATCAAACTTCTTCAATAGGTATATACAGTATACTGTTCAAAAATGTATACAAAGCTTTAATGGGTGTATAAAACCCTCATACAACTTATTTCATGCATATATGATTTGAATTGGCTTTGTCACACCAGTTTGTATAGGCTTTGTGCCTGTTGGTTTATTATGAGTTGTTTGTAATATGATTCTCTTGTCTCAGAAAATATTCTAAGGTAGAATTGGTTTATTGGCCTTTTATTTCTGGGGGATTATTGTAATATTTGCTGACATAAAATCAGATGATCGTAGAATTTACATTTTTTTTTTTTTTCATATTAAATCTTTATTAGAGGAGGGGCAGCGATGTTATGACCTTTACCTACAATAAGGTATTCTCTGAATGGTGGCCGTGGAGAGCGAGTACACCCCCCCCTGGCTTGGTCTACAGAGGGGAAGCTGCTTGGCACAGGAACCGGAAGATCTTGGCTCACTCTAGTAGCACTGACTGTTACCTTCCCCAGAGGCTCCCCTCAGATATGAGATATGCATACTTACATTAGTCCGAGCTGAACCAACGGAGGTATGCAATATAGCTCATACCTGGAGTTTTAACCACCTCCCACCCGCTATTTGTCAAAGGTGACGTCTTGCGGGGGCACAGTAAAGTGCCGATGATGAGGCTCTTTACCCATGTGATCTGTGTCCAATTACAGCTGATCACATGTAAACAAGGAAATGCCGGTTATCGCCTTTTCTTGATTTGCACTGACAGAGTGTGAGGAGAGATCTGCACATATAATAACTGTACTGATTATCAGTGCAGCCCTAACAGTGCCCAGCAGTGCTGCCGATTAGTTCCGCCTCTTTAGCGCACATCCGTGAGGGAGAAAAATTACTTATTTACAAAATTAAGAAACTTTTTTTTATTTTCACGCTTTTTTTTTCACAAAAAATAAAAAAACAGTGGTGATTAAATACCACGAAAAGAAAGCTCTATCTCAAAAAAATAAAAATTTTGCTTCAAAGTGTGACTGGTCTGGGCAGGAAGAGGTAAAAGTGCCCAGTGTGCAAGTAGGTAAAATGTGAATGTGGGTTTGTATGTTCCTCCATGTGTGAGAAGTGGCCTTTTAATATATCCAGCATGTTATTTGTTCATAAACTCACAATAAATCATGATCCTTTGTGTTTTTTAAAAAGATTTTTTTATTTGCAAGTAAAGGGAAAAGCAAAAGTTTATTGCTGATAAAAATGTTGCCACTTATTGCTATGACTGAATGATGGAATATATGTTACTGACAAAAGCTGTAACAAGTCTGTGTACAGTCCTTATCTATACCACGTCCATATATTGTTTACATGTTACAAGATCTGGATATACTTGAAGATTGGACTACAATCAGAAAGGTAATGTTTTCTGAGAGATGTTTCTGTTTTGAGCCTAGGTTCACACTGCTGCGGGATTGAAATTGTGTGAGTTCAGCTGAATTTGCACAATTTAGTACCTGCATGTCAGTCCGACTTCATGCGTGATTTCAGAGACATCTATGCGAGTTCCTGCACAGATGTCTATTGAAATCGCACCCAAAGTCATCAAAAGTAGTACAGAAACTACTTTTGGGAACCGGTGTGGCATTGCATTGATTCGGATAGTGCCAATGCTGGCCATAGCAACAGATTTGACATGTCAAATCGCATCAATGTGAACCTGGGCTAAAGATTTTTTTTCTCAAAGATTTCTATTAAGTCATTCTTATTGTTACATAGGCAATGGCAACACTGGGTCCTCATCGAGTAAAGCCAGAAGGTAAGAATTATTAGTAGAAGTTTTTTATTTTATAGACTGTCTTTTCCCAAGAGCTTTGTGTTCCCAAATTTAAAACGCTCATCAAATGCAAACCAGCATTTTCACAATGATTTCTTTTATAGTAGTGTAAATGACCGTTTAGAAACTGTGATTGACTTGCTTTGTATTGTGTTGTGTTTCCTCAGACGCAGCAAGTCCTATTAAAGCAGACAATCGCATGGGCATTGTACAGCAGTGCACGCATCACGCTGCTGCACATCAACATGAATGAACTGTACTTTTGTGCACTTCAAATAGCTTGTGCAAAAAAAAAAGTGTGTGATGCGCTAAATCACGCACTACACTGCCCCCTACTGCCGTTAGTAATGGACAGCTGCTGGAAATTTAAAGTGATATGGCAGCTGTCTATTCCTGTGTGAACAGGCTCTGATACACTGAGCAATTCATAGCAGTAGAGACATGTAATGTCTCTGCAATAAAACTCCCCTTACCTGCTGCTCGCAGCAAACTCCAGATTGTAAACTGAGCTGTGCTTGTGTAGCTCAATTTAGAGCAGCTGGGCTGATCCTGTGTGCCAGCATGACTAGCACATGTGCAGGAGTGAGGACGTTCTACGCCAGCTGATGAAGATAGCCAAAACCCAGCACACAGGAGAAAATGCTGTCAAGGGAGCATTGGGATGCTGATGTAGTATTTACTTATTTATTTATTTTTTTAGCTTGATCAATTGTTTTAGAACCATTTTGCATAGCCTTTCTTTAAGTAAATCTGCATGTACATGTACCTAGTAAAAAAAAAAACACATTCTGGCCACTAAATAGTACTCAGATGCTCATGAAATGCATATGTCTTTGTAACAAGAAATACAATGCAACACTTCTAGAGAACACTAGAGGGAATTATCAAATGTATTCAATGGCTTAAAGAACATTATTTTTTTGCACATAAAAAATGTACACACAGACATGCTAGACGAATGGCTATGCAACTTAGACATATGCAGATCAAAGAGCATCCTTTTGATATGCTATGAAAGAGTGTGTGGCAATAAATGATTGCTACATTGTACACTGCACATGATCTGCTAGTGCCAATTTGCAAAGAAGCAACTATATCTCAATCTGTGATACTAAACAAGTCCTTGCTGTTGGTTTCCAATGTGGTCAGGGAGCTGCAGAAGAGGACGTACCACACATGCTCAGAGCATTTAGATGACATTTTTTTATGGGCATGTGTGGCACATTCTAAGTCTGAACTCCAGCCATTAGCACTTTGGTTTTAATCTGTGTTGTATTAGGGAGAGTCTTGATGACATTTTTATGGGTGCAAAAGTGAGGGGAAATCCAACATTTGACAGTTGTCACTAAAACTGAAGGACAATCTCCTGTTTATGTCAATTTTATCATGTTTTTAGTTACAGTAAAGATGGAAAAACATCAGCATGCGGCAAGATCAGAGGATGGGAGGCTGCATTATGATGGAGAGTGGTACGGACGAGGGCAGGCGATTTGTATAGACAAGAAAGATGAGTACCCAACCAGGTAAGTATTTTGCTCTTAGTCATGAACTTTTGACCAGGATTACTTTATCGGCTGAACTAACTGCCCTAGATGTGCAGCGCTATATATAATTATTTTTATTATTTCTCGTAATGAAAATGTATTTCTGCTGACAAGTTCTGTGTAAAGCCTACTCGCTACTTTAGCGCTCTTACTCTCTTTCACTCCTTCCTTGCAGTCAAAATTAAAATACTTGGCGTTAGATCTCTGGCATGTGAGAGTACCTGAGCTTAATGCCTTACTATTGGGACAGTTTAAATGTATGTTTGATTCATGTCTTTAGTTGTGTACCTATACTTCAACTTTAAAGCCCAAGTTTAGCTAAAAACAAAAACGGGAAAAATCAGCATAAGGGACATAACCTACAGTTAGTAAGATGTGTTCCTTATCTCGATTCTTCTACTTTCAGTAGAAATGTTCCTGTCCTATCTCCCCTTAGCAAAGCCCTGCTGCTGTAATAATCATCCAGTGTTGTAGGGGTTAATACAGCTAAGTGGATGTTAGGAGCTGGACTTTGCCCTCCCTATCCTGCCAGATCCACCAGTCATAGAAGCCCTAATACAGCTTCTAATAATGAACGGCTTCTATAAAGGACAGGCATAGTTAGGCTCTCTTGATGAGAGCTCCTGAAAGCTCTTTAGCTGTATTAACCCCTGCCACACCAGAAGATTTTGGGGAGTAGGACTTAAGGTTTTCACTGAAAGAAGAATCAACTCAAGGGACACATCATACTAACGGCAAGTTATGTCCCTTGCCTTGTGCTGTTTTTAGCTTTTTTAAAAACAAAAAACAAACTTGGGCTTTAAGCAATCACTAGTTTTATATATGCACTTTGAATTATTGGTGTAGCTTCTAAAACCTTTTATTTTACCTTGCAGTGCTGTCATCACAGCTATAAATAGCGATGAGGTTTGGTTTAAAAGACAAGATGGCAGCAAATCCAAACTTTACATTTCTCAGCTTCAAAAAGGGAAGTATAGCATCAAGCACATCTGACTACCTGAATACATTGGAATCAATACAAGACCTTTTGAGGATCAAAACTGTGCCAAGTCATGGGAAGTCTGTTGACCTGCTTTTATGACTATTCATTTCAAGTATTATCAGGAATGTGTATGTGAGCATGTAGTGTGTGATTTCATGACTGTGTGAATCTGTACGTACAGTATTGTGTACACAATCTCAAGATAATCATTTATGGGTAAATATATTTGTGCATATCATGGATACAATGTCTGAAATACCTCCTGACCTCAGTAAGCAATGTACATTTTACATATGAATAGTCTGCATAAGGATGTCTAAAGGTACTCCTAGATGTTACGTGCCATGGTGTAATACTAGGAAGCTCTTATATGGGTTGTGTTTTTTGTTTTTTTGTTTTTTTTTTTTTATCTTTTCAGAGGATGCAAGATCATTCTAAATGGCTGCAACCTCTGGTCACTGAGCTGGAAGAAAAGTTGGTCAGACAGCAAGACTGGACATTTTTTTTTTGGCCAGTTTTCTGATCCAAAAATTGATAAGCTTGGTTTGACATTTTAGTCTATGTATGGATTCTAAGATATCTTCTAAAAGACTGAAAGAACGGCATAGGAAGGTTTTTAGGTAATGAATGACTTGCAGCTGTGGACATTTGTGTAAACTGACTTTTTTGTGAATTCTTGGCTTCCTACAGGAACTGCATTCAACTGATAAAACTAGTAGAAGGTGCCCATATTGATATTTAGTCACACTGGGAAGCCAATGTAACAAATGTGCTGTAATATTCGGTTTTAAACCAGATTTAATATATGCTTTTTTTTTTTTTTTTTACATTTTTTTCACAAAGCTCAACACTATTATGGCTGTATTAAGGGTCAGTAAACCTAAGTTACAACGATGTATTAATAAGTAATATTTCCAGATGTGTATTAAAAAGGTTCTGGAGCTCATCAGACCTGTAAATTTCCTTCAGAGCCTTTTCCTTCACAGGACTAACAACGTCCTTTTTGCTCTTGATAGACTGCAGGTAGTAAACCTTTAGCTTAACAGGTAAAAGGTATGTACATTTCATGAACACAATGGCAGATACCTCATGTTGTGTATGTAAGTGTTGGTTGTACTTTAGGTTTACAGATTCTTTATTTCAGCACAATTATGTGAGCGATATAGCTGTACATTCTCTTTATGAATCGGCAGATTCTTTAAACAGAACTTTGTTGTGAACTTTATATTTGCCTCGATGTGTATATATAATTTTTTTTTTTTTTTACCATAAACAGTATATGCCAACATGTCTGTCTGTTAATGAAATATTGATTTTAAGTATTCATTTAATTTGATATCCTAGAGTCACTGTTGGATTGTAACTAAATGTTTTTTCAGTGGTCAGTCTGAGACACTATGGTCTAAAGCAGAACTTCTTTCCTAGCAGCCATAATGGCTACTGCCATATCTGTAATTAAAAAAAAAAAAAAAAAAAATTCTGTCATTGAATAGATCCGTAATTTTTCTTTCAGTATTCCTCATGAAATACAGCTGCCTTCACTGTCAGGGTTGCAACTTTTTTTTTTCTTTTTTTGTGTTTTTTTTTTTTTTTAAGCTGCAGTTATTTTCTTTTTAATTTTATATTATGCTATTATTGTGTTAGGGAATTCTACATCTGTTCCTGAAGGTATCCAATTCTGTCTGAACTGCTAAATCTGTCTGAACGCTTCCTCCATCTGCTTTCAGTACATGAACTATAATTTATTTTTAATAGTTGTGTTAAGTTTGTCATGTCGCCATAAAAGGTAAACTGATCTGGCATGAAGTCTAATCACCTAGGGTTGCCTTCATGTAGATTCAGAAATCTTAGAGCACGACGGGAACCACATATAGCCAGGAAGATTTAATCACATGCTTGAACACTGCCTGGTAGTGTTGAAGGCTGGTCTGCCCATGACGTTACATTTGGCCCATTGTATGATAGGTAACATCGCTGGCCAGTAGGCAGGTGGGGGAGAAAGGCAGGCTAGCCTTCACCAGTGCTAGGATTTGCTAAAGCTTGCAGAGCATCTCGCACTAGGTTTTCATGAGACCAGTGTTTCTCTTGAATCATGCATGTAGTGTGTGCAGGCACCACAAAATGCATGCTTTAAGTTTACTTTTATTTTTAAATGCTCTTATATAAGCACTCCCATTGTCAACCAGACTTGCAGTATTATGTGGAATGTAATAGAAGTTTACTTTTGGCCTAATATTTTATTTTATTTTTGCTGTTTCCAAAAACTTTCAATATTGACATTTCCAAAAAGATTGTTTTTATATAAAGACTAATTAATACATTTTATGATGAATGTTTAGTAAAAAATAAAACATTTGCATTCCTTGCAGATTTTTGGCATACAGAAAAGCTGGCCATTATTGCATCTATCATAAATTACAATAGTGGAGCTGTTTGCATTGATTTTGTGCTTGTTCTGTCTCTAAAGACACACTTTTGTTACTGGGCCATTTGGGCTGGCATCAAGAGCGCTTCCCTAATTTTTATTAGTTGCTGGGTGCCTATTCTGAATCCCCCTTCTCCTGCTGGCTTGCTGTTGAAAGCATTAATACTTTGGGATAGAGTTACTAATGTCATACCACTGGGTGATGTATCATGCACACACCCCTTTCCCACCACACAGCTAGGAACTGTTGCCCTGCTGCTGTTTTTGCTACGAGAGCCACCTGGAAGTTAAATCCTAGATCTATTTCTACTGCCTGCCTGTGGAGACGGTTGGTCACCCCCTGGCCACTCAGCCCACTGGACTTTAACATCTGCTAGCTCTCAAAGTTCTGTGGGTACCCAACTTGAGCCTGTACATTGAACTCGGCACTTGTGGCTACAACATCTCTTTTTAGCTGTACAGGCCAGGGTCTGCCTGTAGCACACCCCTTGTTAGTGCTAATGCACATAGCTTAGATTTATATTGCCTGTAGGTGTTTGGAATATGTCATATCTGTCCTCATTGCATTACTATGAAATTGAAAGACAGTTTCAGCCCTTATTGATGCACTTTATCACACCCTGGAGACAGAAGATAGGCCTTTCAATGCTACCAGTACTGTCTGGCCTTGGGTCTTACAAGTCCTCTAGGGCCAAACTTTTCCTTTACACTTTGAGTGGTTTCTGTTTAAACATTGAGGCACGCTGTCCGTTTTTTACACTTCCCAAACATTTTGTTGTCTCTGTACCCTTTTGATGAGTGATTTATTTATTTTTTTCCCACTAAGTGGTCCATTACAGGTGTGGATCCAGCCATTTCTTGCCTTAACAAGACACTCGCCTTTCTACTTGAGGATGCTAAATCTGCCAATGAGCCTGCCTCTGCATGAAGGTGTGCCTCCTCTTTCTGGAATAGGGGAGGGGGTGCGCGCATGTGCTAGCCTTTGCAGGCATTTGGAATTCTTGCATTTCTGATGCAAGAGCTGCTGTCCCAGGGTTACACGCTTAAGTTTCATTTTTTTATCTCTTCCTCTTTCTCATCTCCAGTCTTTAGGTTCCTCCTCTGTGTCTGGCAGATCTCCCATTGTGTGCTTTCTGGACTCTTGGAACAAACAATCATTGTCCCAGTCCCTGCTGTGAAATGTTTATAAGAGTTTAACTCCAAGATGTTCAAGCCCAAAATGGGACATTCCCCACACGCTGGACTTCAAAGCCTTAAATACTTATGCCATGTCCACAAATTTTAAACATCAATTAAAATCCATTATTGCTTCTCTGCATCAAGGAGACCACCTGGCCTAGATGGGGGGGGGGGATACTTGTCTGTTTATTTTTTATTTTTTCCTCACTTTACCGTGGGACCCCACTGGTTTTTCCAGTCAGCATGTCCTCTGTTCAGGTGATGGTTCTGATGTGAGCCCCTTACGCTTTTAAAGTATCTGGATCTGTGGGCTTCTGGAGGCGTACGTTGCCTAGTAAGAGTCTAGAGGCTTTTACCCAAGGAGTTTCTTCATGGGATAGATCCTTTTTTCTTCCTACAGTTTAGGATGACCATTTGGCCCTTAGTGCCATCAAGGGCTAGATCTCTGCTCCTGCCATTCTTTTCCACAGACTATTGGCTTTCTGCTCTTTTGATCAAGGTTTCCCTGGTCAAATTGTTGCCTCTGTGGGACCTGAATATGGTGCTTTTAGAAGTCCCAATTTGAATCTGAAAGAAATCCCTCTACTTGGTCTGACTTGCAAAGTTTATTTTTTCTTGGCTTCTATTTGCTCAAGTGACAGCATTATTTTGAAAGCTTAGGGCTTCCTTCCTCCTTTAGTTGGTCTCTGCATTTCACCTTTGTGACATTTGTCCTTCCCTCTTTGTTACTAGCTCCAGTTCATCCGAATGCGATTTTCTCTTCACTGTCTAGACGTGGTTCAGGCTTTTTGAGTATGTCTCTGTCACTTCTTCTGTCACGTTCTGTAAGACGGCTTTTCTTTGTCATTGCAAATGGGCCCTGAAAGGACACCTCAGCTTCTCGTTCAATCGTTTCTAGGTGGATCTTCAGTGCACACGGTTTCAAGGTTTAGACATTTTGGCCTTTTCTGATACCAGCTTTAGGAACATAGGGTCTATCGGGTGGCCTCCTAAACTGCTGCTGCAAGTCCCCAATGCCTGATGGGCCTGTTGGCAGTTGTTTGCTGTTGCCCATCCCTAAAATGGCCTGCTTTTGGACATCCTGAAAGTTTTAAGACTTCCTGTGTCCCTCAAAGGACACAAGAATGCAAAGAAAATGTTTCTTGTACTTGCTGTACAATTCTCCTCCTCCTTGTAGTCCATTGAGGGATACAGGTCCCATCCTGCTGGGCATTTTTTATAATGCCCTTTGTGCTGCTTTGTTAGAAAACTAAGGTATGTTGATATTATGAGGGTTTCTAACAAGGGCTGGCCTACATATTTTTTGTTTACCCAAGTCTAAATTGTCTTAAGGTGGCAATATAACCCAAGATTTTAAGACCTGCGTCCTGTAAACTCCAATAAAAGAAGCTGGTGAGTACCAAGACTTCAAAAAAAAAAAGTCAGCAGCTACAAATACTGCAGCTGCTGACTTTTAATAATCGGACACTTACCTGTCCCAGGGTCCAGCGATGCAGGGGTTTGAAGCCCCGCTCGTCTCCCCCCTCCGCTCGGCATTGTAACTGTGGGCGCCCGGCTGTGGCTTCACAGCCGGGCACCCACTGCGCATGCGCGAGCCATATGCCATGACTGGCTGCGCAATCATCTGGGTCCTATGACGTGTCCCAGATTGCCTAGAGAGAGGGGGCAGAGCTGATCTCCCTTCCGGCACCAAGGGAAGTGATGTAAGGAGCTGAGGTGAGTAAGGAGGCAGATTACGAGGGACTCCCTAGCAACAGGCATTAAGAGGTGAG
Source organism: Lithobates clamitans (assembly GCA_037952925.1). Lineage (NCBI taxonomy): Eukaryota > Metazoa > Chordata > Amphibia > Anura > Ranidae > Lithobates > Lithobates clamitans. The sequence goes on from JBBGZY010001565.1 coordinate 74,396, forward strand.
TAAAAAAAAAAAAAAAATTCTCCAAATGTGTTTTTTTTTTTTTTTTTCAAATTTATTTCATGCACATTTAAACTGCTAGCCACCTACCGGCTGTCATATGGCGGCCAGGCGGTGCGGCTCTCGTTCTGGGAGGGTGTCATATGACGTCCCTCCATTTAAACAGGGATGCGCGCACACGATCGTGCTCATCCCTGTTCCTTCGGTGGCGGCGTGTCACGGAGACATCGGTTGCCACCTAGGGGGGTGAACACCCATTGGATATGGCTGTTTACCACGTGATTGGCCGTGATTTAGTCACGTCCGATCACAGGTGGTACCACCCCACGTTGTACGGCGCATGCGCGAGATTTCGAGCACGCTGCATGTCGGCGACGTGTTCCCGGGAAGACTGCTCGTCACCCACACTGGTAAACAGCCATTGGCTGTTTACCACGTGACCGGCTGTGGTCCTTTCACAGCCGATCACTAAATGTAAAAAAATAACGCGGTAACGAGATGTTGCCAAGTACTTGCACACCGATCGTGTGTGAGGAGGAGATTGCGGTAACATCTCGTTACCGCTTACAGTGTACACTGATTACCCCACCCCCATAAAGAGGACCTGTCACCACCCATCAAAGTACTTGTCACAGTTCATCTGAGTACCATATGAGCTCCTGTCACCAGGCCATCGGAGTACCCGAGCTCCTGTCACCAGGCCATCGGAGTACCCGAGCTCCTGTCACCAGGCCATCGGAGTACCCGAGCTCCTGTCACCAGGCCATCGGACCATTTGGCCCTTAGTGCCATCAAGGGCTAGATCTCTGCTCCTGCCATTCTTTTCCACAGACTATTGGCTTTCTGCTCTTTTGATCAAGGTTTCCCTGGTCAAATTGTTGCCTCTGTGGGACCTGAATATGGTGCTTTTAGAAGTCCCAATTTGAATCTGAAAGAAATCCCTCTACTTGGTCTGACTTGCAAAGTTTATTTTTTCTTGGCTTCTATTTGCTCAAGTGACAGCATTATTTTGAAAGCTTAAGTGATCGCTTAACTGCATCGCTGGACCCTGGGACAGGTAAGTGTCCGATTATTAAAAGTCAGCAGCTGCAGTATTTGTAGCTGCTGACTTTTTTTTTTTTTTTTGAAGTCTTGGTACTCACCAGCTTCTTTTATTGGAGTTTACAGGACGCAGGTCTTAAAATCTTGGGTTATATTGCCACCTTAAGACAATTTAGACTTGGGTAAACAAAAAATATGTAGGCCAGCCCTTGTTAGAAACCCTCATAATATCAACATACCTTAGTTTTCTAACAAAGCAGCACAAAGGGCATTATAAAAAATGCCCAGCAGGATGGGACCTGTATCCCTCAATGGACTACAAGGAGGAGGAGAATTGTACAGCAAGTACAGGAAACATTTTCTTTGCATTCTTGTGTCCTTTGAGGGACACAGGAAGTCTTAAAACTTTCAGGATGTCCAAAAGCAGGCCATTTTAGGGATGGGCAACAGCAAACAACTGCCAACAGGCCCATCAGGCATTGGGGACTTGCAGCAGCAGTTTAGGAGGCCACCCGCAGTTTAGGAGTACCCGAGCTCCTGTCACCAGGCCATCGGAGTACCCGAGCTCCTGTCACCAGGCCATCGGAGTACCCGAGCTCCTGTCACCAGGCCATCGGAGTACCCGAGCTCCTGTCACCAGGCCATCGGAGTACCCGAGCTCCTGTCACCAGGCCATCGGAGTACCCGAGCTCCTGTCACCAGGCCATCGGAGTACCCGAGCTCCTGTCACCAGGCCATCGGAGTACCCGAGCTCCTGTCACCAGGCCATCGGAGTACCCGAGCTCCTGTCACCAGGCCATCGGAGTACCCGAGCTCCTGTCACCAGGCCATCGGAGTACCCGAGCTCCTGTCACCAGGCCATCGGAGTACCCGAGCTCCTGTCACCAGGCCATCAGAGTACCCGAGCTCCTGTCACCAGGCCATCAGAGTACCCGAGCTCCTGTCACCAGGCCATCAGAGTACCCGAGCTCCTGTCACCAGGCCATCAGAGTACCCGAGCTCCTGTCACCAGGCCATCAGAGTACCCGAGCTCCTGTCACCAGGCCATCAGAGTACCCGAGCTCCTGTCACCAGGCCATCAGAGTACCCGAGCTCCTGTCACCAGGCCATCAGAGTACCCGAGCTCCTGTCACCAGGCCATCAGAGTACCCGAGCTCCTGTCACCAGGCCATCAGAGTACCCGAGCTCCTGTCACCAGGCCATCAGAGTACCCGAGCTCCTGTCACCAGGCCATCAGAGTACCCGAGCTCCTGTCACCAGGCCATCAGAGTACCCGAGCTCCTGTCACCAGGCCATCAGAGTACCCGAGCTCCTGTCACCAGGCCATCAGAGTACCCGAGCTCCTGTCACCAGGCCATCAGAGTACCCGAGCTCCTGTCACCAGGCCATCAAGTTACCCGAGCACCTATTTGCAGCCCGTGCCTCATAGAATATACGTTGGGGTGTTTGCTTTCCAAAATGGGGTCATTTTGTGGGTAATTCCACTGGGCTGGTGCTCAAGGAGCTTCAAAAGTGTGATAGGTAGCAATGAAATTTATGCTCCTAGAACGCCTGAAGGTACTACTTCAATGTTGGGTCTCTGTATGTGGCCAGGCTGTGTCTCACACATGTGGTATCCCCATACTCGGGAAGAGTAGCAGAATGTATTTTGGTATGTAATTTGTGGTATGCATGTGCTGTGATTGAGAAATAATCTGATAATATGACAATTTTGTTAAAAACAAAAAAAAAAAAATCTTCATTTTGTAAAGAATTTTGGGGAAAAATTTAAAACTTTAAAAAACTCACCATGCTACTTCCTTAATACTTTGGAATGTCTACTTTCTAAAAAGGGGTCATTTGGGGAGGGGTTATTTTGTACTTTCCTGACTTGTTAGCCCCCTTTCACACTGGGGCGGGGGGTGGTGTCGGCGATAAAGTGCTGCTGTTAGCGCCACCTTACCGTCGGTATTCGTCCGCTGGCGGGGCGGTTTTACCCCCGCTAGTGGCCAGAAAGGGTTAAAAACCACCACAAAGCGCCTCTGCAGAGGCACTTTGCTGGAGGTATAGCCACGCTGTCCCATTGATTTCAATGGGCAGGAGCGGTGTATACACTGCTCCTTCACCGCTCCGAAGATGCTGCCAGCAGGACTTTTTTTTTTTTTCCCGTCCTGCCAGCGCACCGCTCCAGTGAGAAAGCCCTCGGAGCTTTCACACTGGAGAGACAGCAGCGGCTGTTTCAGGTCGGTTTGCAGGCGCTATTTTTAGCGCAATAGCGCCTGCAAACTGCCCCAGAGTGAAAGGGGCCTTAGTGTCTCAAGAAATGAGATTCACCTGACGTACTGAAGGCCTGATCAGATGTGATCATTTTTTAGTGATTGGCAGCATAGTTTGTAGATTCCATAACTTTCACAAAGACCAAATAATATACACTAATTTGGGTTGTTTTTACCAAAGATATGTAGCAGTATAAATTTTGGCCAAAATTTTATGAAGAAAAATTACTAATTAGCAAAAGAAAAGGGCATTTTTTTTCCACAAAATAAATATATATATATATATATATATATATATCTATCTATATCACAAAAAATAAAAAAAAACACTAGTAATTAAATACTACCAAAAAAAAACTATTTGTGTGAAAAAAAGGGCACAAGTTTCATATGGGTACAGTGTTGTGAGTAATTGTCATTCAAACTAAGCGTTGAAAGCTGAAAATTGGTCTGGGCAGGAAGGGGGGGGGGGTGTAAGTGCACTGTATTGAGGTGGTTAATGATTTTTTTTTTTTTTTGGGTGGAACTCCACTTTCATTAAGTTGCTTCAGAGAGTGATCAGGCAGGAAGGTGTAGTTTGTTGCAGAAGAGACATTACAGCAAAGCCTGCTTGCTCAGTTAGAACAGAACTTTAGTTTGGCTTCAAATTGATTCAGAAAGTAGTCAGAATGTGCAGCATTCATAATGCTGAGTTTGGTCTGACTGCAGTTTTTAACAGTTTATAGTGCCAAAAACAATGCAATCTGAAACCTGTAGCTGTCCTATTTTATCGTTTCACCCATACACCACTTGTTTTTTTTTTTTTTTTCTTCCCCAATTAAAAAAAAAAAACAAAACACAAGACTTTCTTCAGGTAACTGATTGATAGAAGTTGAATCCCTTGCCTTGATTAGAACATTGCATAGTATCCTGAGCAATACATTTTTTTTTTTTTTTTTTTTTTTTTTTTTTTTTAGGTAAGGTTCACACACGTTCTGGGTGGAGAAGAAGCAAGAATTAAGCACCCATGTTTTTGGTAAAGACTTCCACTCTCCAGGGTGAACAATAGCCATGGCCCAGACACTGTCGATAAAGTGCTGATACTTTACATGTGTACTGGAGCCGTTTAGATTAGTAATATTTGTGCAAGAATTTTAGGAGGTGCTTGGCAAGGTCAGAATGCCCTATTTGCACATTGCACATTTTGATTGAAGCCTCATTTTATACAGTATACCTTAAGGCAAATGTTCCAAAACTGAAGCAGATGTGCATGACCACCAATCGGCTACTTGAATTTTCAAAGCCTGTCTGAATAAGCTGAAGATAGAAGCTAATAGGTTGCCATGCATAGTCGCTCCAGATTCTGTCTGCTTCAATTTTAGTAGATCGAAATTTGGCTGGTTTAGCAGGAACCAGCCAAATTTCTGTCCTTGTCTGTCCATCAGTTTCTGTAAAACCAGAATGTTGGGTTTTTCCTGATTGATCACTGCCACTGGTTAAAGCCATCAGCACTGATCAGTCTATTCTGATGGCGGGAAAGGCTCACTGCTATCAGAATACAATAACTCAGCATGAAGGCATTCCACCACCACCACCTAGAGTATGTGGCTGGGGAAATGGGGTAGTTTTTCATTGTTCAATCTACTAGTTGAATGAAAAAAAAAAACTGTATGGACTGTTTTTAGTCATTAAGGTAAAAAGCAATTACTTTGCACTGATGATTTTTTTTTTTTTTTTCACGTACTTTTACTTCAAATTTATATCTTTACACTGATAAGAAAGAATTGGGTAACATATATTTTTTTGCTTGGGTTTTTTTAAAACCATTCATAGTGCCTGTAGGATTTAGTATTATGAATCTTAATCCCCGTACACATGGGCAAAATATCGGGAGACATTTGCCGGTACAAAAAATACCAGCCGACCTTCTGCCTGTGTGTATGTCGGACGTGCATGCTGGAAAACCAGCAGCCGACCAATTCTCCTGATCAGTGCTCTCATCCAATGGAAGAGTGCTGATCAGATTGTTCTGACAGAGAAGCCGTCCCCATTTCAGACACAATAGCTCAGCGGGGGAGGTTGCTGGACTAACCTTGCATGGGTAGTACAGCGGCTCCTGACCGGAGCTGTCGGTTTTTATTTTGGTTGCACAAAAAAAAATGTAGAGTGTACCAGGCTTTAGGCTACTTTTGAACAGATGTCAGTTTATCTGGTTGGGAGGCAGCCCTGGGTGCCCTCTCAGTGCAGAGGATTTGGTCATCGGAGGAATTTCACCTTCCTATCAACGTTCCAGAACTTAAGGCCTGTACACACACTTTCACTTTCGAACGTCAATTGTGTTACGATGACCGATCGTCCGCAAATCGTACCGTTAGTACGGTGCTTTCGACAGCTGATTTCACTTTTTCGTCAGACAAAAGCTGGATGTGCAGACTATAAAATTTTTGTTGAATGTGAACTCAACGTCTGATTTTAGTTTTTCGATTGTATGGTTTTCGTATGAAAAAAAAATCGTAAGAGCAAGACTACGTATACTCAGAAATGAAAGAATACATGCAAAACTATTCAACATGTTACATCACTTCTGACACTGTATTCTGTCAAACGAAAATTCTCGTATTGTAACCTTCACTTTCGACATGAGACTAGCATGCCACAAAAATCGGACATTCTGTCATCCGTAAATTTAAGCGTGTGTACGAGACCTAAGAGTAGTTTGGTTGTCCCTTCAACGCTGGCTCCTTTATTGTGCGGACACCTGACTGGAATTCAGTTAGAATGTCACAGCCGTGCCCTTCATAAATCGTTTAAAGAAGGCACCGGAAGTCATGCCACTAAAGAAATGCAGGCTTGAGCCTCTCCTGGGCAGAACTTCACTTTCAGGCCCTGTTTGCCATCCACATTCCAGGAGTTGAACATTGGCAGGTGGACCTTTTTTCAGTTGCAAACATCTGGATCTGGATGGTTTGCTACAGGTGGAAGTAGATCTCTTGGCATCCAGATTCAATGACAACCGGGACAAACTTGTCCCCAGGTCCTGTGATCCTCTGGTTTTTGCAGTGAGTAATCTGTTGATGCCATTCGATTTTAGTTCAGTCTTGTCTACACTTTTTTTCACCCCTCCCAGATTCTCCCTCACCTACTTTGCAGAATCGAGATGGAGGGCATTCCAGCAATCTTCACTGCACTGAATTGGCTTAGGAGGATGTAGTACTAACATATGTAGACTGCTGGCAAATGATCAGTCAGCCCTTCTGGACCTTCTGTCTCAAGGTAGTGTATCATTCTGCATCTTGGTTTCTGGCTTTAACAGCATGACTGTTGAAGCCATAGTGCTGAGGGACAGGGGACTTCAGTCTTCCCTACCTTCTTGAAGGCTTGGAAGTTGACATTTTGCAAAGTCCACCATCACACCTGGAAGGCTTATTTTTGCTTGGTGCGAATCAAGGGACATTTATCCAAGAAAATACTAGGTTGAACATATTCTCTCTCTTATTTTTTTATTTATTTCTTTTCTACAGTCCTGAACAAATCTGCACCTTAGCTGTTCTGTTTTAGACACCTTTGACCTCTGACTCCCTTGTTAAGGCTTTTGTTCAAAGCGTGGCTCACATTCCACCCATTTGTGTGCTCCTCTTAGGACCTCAGTCTGATTCTCTTGGCACTGTAGAAACTGTCATTAAAACCTATTTTGGACATTCCTTTATCTTACCTTACTCCTTAGGTGGTCTTGTTGCTGCCACCTCTGGTAGACTTGCTACCACCTCAGAGTATGCCTTAACAGGGAAGGCTACCAACAAGATCTGTTGGCGTTTCATAGGCTTTTCGGCATCGGGCGTCTCATTTTCAAGGCTGCCACCTGGACTTCTTGTTCACGTGTTCTAGAAGCTAGAAGCTGCTGTTGGAGTCTGCTAAATTGTTTTTTGCCTGTTGGTATTTGCTTTGTTTGCCATCCCTCAATTTGACTGCTGTTAGATGTCCCAGTCATAATGATTTGATGTTGGTCCTGTACCTTACAACTAGGAAAATTTTATGATTTTTGAGCTGTCAGTCAAATCAATTTTCTGGAGTACAGAACAGAGCGCAGGTCCCTCACCTTTCTTCTTATGATCGCCTTATCGCAAAAAAGTTAACGGAGTGAGAGGGTTATATAGAGGAATGTCTTTGGTCAGTGGGCAAAAAAAATGCTGCAATCGCCCGAAGGTAGCTGCATATAACCCAGTCCTCATGATTAACATATGTGTATATGTATATGTGTGTATATATATATGTATGTATGTATGTATGTATGTATGTGTGTGTGTGTGTGTGTGTGTGTGTGTGTGTGTGTATATATATATATATATATATATGTGTATGTGTATATATATATATAATATATGTGTGTGTATATATATATATATATACACACACACATACATAATATATATATTATATGTGTGTGTGTGTATATATATGTATATGTGTGTGTGTGTATATATATATATATATATATATATATATATATATATATATATATATATATATATATATATATATATAGTGTGTATATATATATATATATATTAATATATTCACCTTGGGGAAATGGTGTTGATATCTGGATTGATGGTGATTATTATCATTATTCTAATACATGATTTATATAGCTCCAACAGTTTACGTAGTGCTTTACAATATAAAAGGGAGACAGTACAGTTACAATACAATAAAATACAACAGGTTTAAGAAGGTCCTGTTAATAAGTTGGTGGTTATAACTGTGGAGGATGAGCTTGTGGAAGTGATTAAAGATTAGTTTGAGGTGTGACAGGCTTCCCTGAAGAGATGTGTTTTTCGGGATCGAGTAGGAGATAACCTGACAGGTTGAGCTAGAGAGAATCTGGAGACTAGCATGGGAGGAGGCGACAAGGGAGCTTGAGCACATAAGGTCTTTGAGAGGGGCGGAAAGCACGGTTTGGGTGATATTTGGAAACCAGATTGGCTGCAGCCATCATTCTGATGGCCAACTAAGCCCTTTCTGGTAAAAGTGATCTGAGCGACTAAACTTTTGCCTGATCGCTTTGACAAGTAGAGGAAGGGGGGCCCCCCTCCTCCTGCCATTTGTCAACAGTTAGGGTCATACCACCGAGTCTGAGGCTGCTGCCAGAGGTCGTGCCAGCTGACTATAGAGACGGAGGAATATCTTTTCCCCCAATTGCCTCTATGCTTAATGAAACCAGAAGCTACAAGGACTTCGTCACTTCTGGTTTCAGCTGTTTCCTAGCTGTTGGCTAGTAAAACCTCCTGTCAAACTGATCTTAGGTTGTATTTCTGCTTTGGAGGGCATATGAGAGATCTGGAATCTAATAGACACCAGATCTCTCCATCAAGAACCAATATTTCCATTTAGTTGCCCTTTCCTTTGAGTTTTAGGACTAGTTCTAGGGACTAGCTCCTTGGTGAAAACCCAAGGTTCAATAGGCAGACCAGTCAGCCCTGGATCCATCCCATTGCTTGAAGCACCTGGGCCTGGTCTAGAATTTGTCCCTGTCCAAGGTTTTCCTTCCCCATGAGAAAAATCCATACTCTGCTCCCACACATGGATTATCTAGGAGCAAACGGACCCTCCATTTTTTGCAAGAGGGTTCTAGGTTTTTCACTTGCAGTGACCCTGTCACTGGCATATTTTGTTAAGAAAATGATAAACAATACCTTGGTTTGCAATCTGAATGCTTGTGAAACCATGAGAAATGCCACTGCAATCTGGTCTGCTAAAACTGGAACATTAACCAAACAGAAGACTGGTATACAAGCTTACCTAAGTGATCGAAAGATCCCTGATGGAGAGTCCACTCTTGAAAATGTGCTGAACCTCCTTTTTTACTGGGATTGCAATCAACTGTGCTTGCACATTCAAATGATAACAGGGAATAACATTAACACAATAGTATGATGTATATGTACGTGTGTGTGTGTGTGTGTGTGTGTGTGTGTGTATATGTATGTGTGTGTAATGTATATGTGTGGAGTAATACTTAAAAAATTTGTGTGTGGTTTTTGAACGAACTCGTGCGTAGGTTGGTTCAAACATCTTGGAGAACTAACCACAGATCTTCTGTGGATGTAGGCTGCCTCAGATCCTTCTGTCTCTTAATCCCAGACAGACTCAACAATGATTTTCAGATCAGGCCTCTGTGGGGGTCAAACCATCACTTCCAGGACTCCTTGTTTTTCTTCACACTGAAGATGGCTCTTAATTACATTGGCTGTTTGTTCTGGGTCTTTATCCTGCTGCAGAAAATGTTGGGGCCAATTGCACCCCTCCCTGAACAACACATCTTGAAACCCCAGTCTGCTTTGAAATCTTTGCCTGGCAGAGACCCTGCAGATGCAGAATAACTACCTTGTGTCTTGTTTCTGTGCTCAGACTATGGGGGCTGGGGAGGAGTCAGTACATTCTTGTTTCAGGAGACATGGTTGTGGGAGGAATTCCGTTAGCCAATCAGTGTTTTGGAGCTCAGAGTGATTTGGTTATCCCTTTATCACTGGACCTCTCGTCTGTGAGGTCATCATCTAACTAGGATTCAGTTGGACCATACTATGCCAGTGGTCTATCTCGACTATCAAGGAGAATCTAGAAGTCTCGTACCTCAAAGAGAAGAGGGTCTGATTTTCACTTGGGCAAAATGGCAAACTTCAGCCCTGTGTGCCGTGCACATCCCAGGAGTGAAATTGCTCCTTCCTCGCCTGCTACATGGGATTGAAAAGAGCATTTCAAAAATTCTTATTGCACTGAACTTGCCCAGACTGATATGGTATTCGGATGTCGTCAGACTCTGTTGGCCAGATCTTCTGTTCCAGGCTAAGAAATTGACTGCTCATAAAGTCCACATCACGCCTGGAAAGCGTATTTCCCATGGTGTGAGTCAAGGGATATCAAACCCAGAATGCTTAGTGGTAAGTATGTCATTTCTCCAGTCTGGTTTGGGTCAACAGGTGGCCTTAAGTACCATAAAAGGTCAAATCTTGGACTTGGTGACTTTCTCTCTTTCTTTCAAAGACCGCTGGCCTCTCATTTCTTAGTAAGAGCCTATGTGCAGGGTGTAGCTTACTTTGCTTTCCTTGTATGTCCCTCAGCAACTCCCATTAGATCTCAACCTGGTCCTGTTGGTTCTCTGGAAACTGCCCTTTAAACTTGTCTGGGCTATTCTCACCCACCTCCGCAAGGCGAGTTTCTGGGTTGGCAGCTTTATCCTGTAAGGAGCCCTTTCCTGTGCTACACAGAGACCAGGTTGTTCTCTCTTCTTTGTCCTGCTTCCAGACACCTGAAAGAGGTTTCCCTCTGTCTGGATGTAGTAAGCACTGTTTGAGTCCATTTCTCGTCTACAGCTTATTGCAAACAAACCAACACACTGTCATTCCTGAGGGTCCCCGCAAGAGACGACCTGCTTTCTCTTTCCACTATCTGCAAGTGGATTAAGACGTTCATCATTCTGGCTTATAGACTTATTGGCAATGTTCCTCCTTTCCCTGTCAAAACATACTCCAAACTAGATCATTTAGTGCTTCTTGGACTTTTCAGCATTGGGAATCTTTTAGTCAGATTTGCAAGGGTGCTACCTGGTCTTCTGTTGACACATTTTAAGTTATACCAGGTGGATGTTTTAAGCTCCCTCTGTTGCCAGCTTCGATCATAAGGCTTTTCAGGCAGCATGGTGAGCTCTTTTTGAGCTCTCTCTATTCACCTATTGTTCATGTGGGCCTGTTTAGCATTTTTGTTTGCAGTGTTGCCCACCCCTAGTTTGGACTACTTTTGGAAATCCAGATGCACTTGAATACTGTGTCCTTTTAGAGTGGTTTTAAACTCCAAATATGTGTGTGTTTTTTTTTTTTTCCCCCCTCGAAGCATTCTCTTTAGGTGTAAAACCTTCAAATACATGTTCACCCCTCTCTAAAAACGTACCTGTGTTCCCTCTCGATCCAAAGCTGTGTCCAGCTGCACAGGAGACTCTGAGAGCAACAGGAGCCATTGACTCCTGCTGCTGTCAGTCAAATCCCATGAGGGGAGGCGAGGAGCAAAGAACGCCAGCGAGATAAGAGGAAGTAAGGGACTGCTCTGTACAAAATACTTACACAGAGCAGGTAATACCATATTTTTTTCATTATTTTAAAAATAGCTTTTACATCCACATTGTTGTACGATTTAACGAAACAGGATTTTTGACTTGACTATAAAATACTTTTTATTAGAGCATGTTTAGGGACATGGGTACACCCTCACTGTTCTTATGATCCACTCCCACAATTGTGTCCTAACAAATCTGGGACATGCTGGGAATGGAAGTGGTTATACTGGGCTGTTTTCCAGTGTCCAAGGAGCACTCCTGTTTTCTTTTGTCTATACAAGAATTTTTTTTTTTTTTTGTCTAATACTGTGCCACCTACATCTGTTTTATTCCTGCAGCATTCCAATGTCAAGTGTGGGCTTCCGCTGCTCGGACTGACCATTCTGGGTAGTGTTCCCCTTCCTCACCTCATTCATTCACAAAAAGCCTTGTACTCTTTTCACTGAGGGGGGGGGGGGGTAAACCACAGGATCCCCCTCATACATTCACAGTATGCCTTGTATTCTGTGAAAAGAATAAGGCTTTTTGTGGAAGGGGTTCTTGAACTGAACAACTTTTTGCTGTACACTAGCTGGAACTGTCAGACACAGCAGCAGATGCTCACAGCTAACACTAGTATACAGCAGCAAAAAAAAAAAAAAAACACCAACGCTTTAGGCATCCTCAGCCACAATTCGGGCATAATTGGTGAAGTGTGCATACGTTTTTGGACCAAACATAATTAAAGTATCAAGAAAGAACTATGCACCATGAGTGCATAGAGGTCGCCCTTGGAGGATTTTACTGGCCAAAAGTAAATATATAATGTCAAAAAGTATTTTATAAAAATGCACTACAGTGCCAACTTTATTAAACGTGTAGAAAAGTATATATAAAAGCTAACGGTACAAATACAATTATACAGAGTGCAGATACAGACACAATGTGTACATTCAATGGTATAAAAAAGAGAAGACATGACGACACTGTGCTTACAGCCCGCAGCCTAAGGGTAAAATTGAATTGTCGACGACCCTTACTTTGGGCAGAAGGCTGTAGGGAAGAAGAAATAGATGAGTATGCAGAGGTTTCATATGTATTTGTATGTTTGTTTTTCTGTGATTTTTTTTTTTTTTTTTTTAGAAAAATTATTATTATTGCTTGTATTTGTTTGCCACTTATAGGCTCTGCCATCCTCAAAAGCTTTCCTATCTCGTTGTAGTTTTTTATCCTTTTTTTTTAATTAAGATATTTTTGTTAAATTGTTCTAAGTGTGGTTTTAGTCTATCTTCTGACTCCAGAGATGGATGCATGAGTTTTTTAGACGTGACATTTGGTTTTGTAATTTTTCTAGTTTACCATCTATATCAACTATGCGTTTACCGTATTCCTCAATGAGCAGCAACATCATCTTTTTTGAGCATTCTTTTAAATTTTCCTCCCATGCAGCCTTAAAGCTTGGGTCTATGTTGTCAAACGTGGGAAAGATTTGTACCCTAAGTCCAAAAGGGTTCAGATTTGCCGCAATATAATCCCTAAAGGACTTAATATGCCAATGCAAAAGGGATTTTTTTTCTCCAGCATTTGGCTTAAGTTGGAGAAAGTTGATGATAATTCAAAATCAAGAGACTCTTTCTTTGCAAATTCATCATGTAGTTTGGACATGAAGTCAGCCCACTGACTGCCCTGATATGATGCCATGGGAAAGAAAACAATATCGGAGTAAAAGAAGACAGGAGAAAAAAAAAAAATCAGATAGTGAAGTCAGACCTAGTATTTATATATACATACGTTATGTCTCATGGGTGAGGGACTTACACCGGTATTTGCTACCTAATCATGAAAAATTGAGAGTAAGGTATGTACGAGGAGGCCAACATCCTGAAAATTAGATCAAGAAAGAACTTTGCACCATGAGTGCATAGAGGTCGCCCTTGGAGAATTTTACTGGCCAAAAGTAAATATATAATGTCAAAAAGTATTTTTATAAAAATGCACTACAGTGCCAACTTTATTAAACATGTAGAAAAGTATATATAAAAGGTAACGGTACAAATACAATTATACAGAGTGCAGATACAGACACAATGTGTACATCCAATGGTATAAAAAAGAGAAGATATGACGACCCTGTGCTTACAGCTTGCAGCCTAAGGGTAAAAGGTCAAGCAGATGAAGTGTACAGCACGTGACCCGACATGTTTCGGAGATAAATATGTATTGCTCCTTCATCAAGGGATTTACAATTGGGTAGTCAAAATTCTATCTGTAATATAAATTTTCAAAAATAATATATAGTATCGTCATAGTAAATGCGACTATGATTTTACATATGCGATTTTATAATTGTAGAAAATAATGCAAAAAAAGTCAAACAAACTAGAAAGACTGGTCATACTTACAATCGATCTGATTTCTCTGACGTAACCCCATGCTTGCTTCCTTGTTTGCATGGGGTTCGTATATCTGCCGGTGGCGTCGCGTGACGTCATCGCGCCCCTCGGGGCGTGGCTTCGCCTCGCGCCCTGGTGCCAGGGGGACGTCCTGAGCTCCACACACAGCTGCTTGCTATGCAGCAGATCTCGTGGCGCGGACACTGATTGGCTGATGCCTAATCAGCTGTCCTTCGTGAAGCACAGACACTCCTAAGACATCTGTCAGTTTTACACTGCTGCCCGGAGGTCTGTGCTTCAGGAGAGCATTTAACAACACCACAAGGTAATTTCAAATACTCTATAGACCTTTTCTATATACACTAGAGCCATGGGTAAACCTTATCCCATATGCTCCTTTTACTGCAGCTCTGTGACTAGTGCTTCCCTCAGCTGTACATGGGCTCAATTCTTGTGCTCCCTATACTCATTGTTTCACTTTATATTTTAATCATACAGATCTATATCAGGCGTCTCTTGTGAAAGTGTTGCAGTGCTAAATCCTGCATTTGTGGATGCCCATCTCATGCCTTGTGGACTTTCTAAGCCAGCCTGCTCCACCTCTGGTGTTTAATTTGTGTCTTGTCATCACTTGTTTGTCCTTATAAATCAGATCGATTGTAAGTATGACCAGTCTTTCTAGTTTGACTTTTTTTGCATTATTTTCTACAATTATAAAATCGCATATGCAAAATCATAGTCGCATTTTCTATGACGATACTAATATATTATTTTTGAAAATTTATATTACAGATATAATTTTGACTACCCAATTGTAAATCCCTTGATGAAGGAGCAATACATATTTATCTCCGAAACATGTTGGGTCACGTACTGTACACTTCATCCGCTTGACCTTTTACCCTTAGGCTGCGGGCTGTAAGCACAGGGTCGTCATATCTTATCTTTTTTTATACCATTGGATGTACACATCGTGTCTGTATCTGCACTCTGTATAATTGTATTTGTACCGTTACTTTTTTATATATACTTTTCTACATGTTTAATAAAGTTGGCACTGTAGTGCATTTTTATAAAATACTTTTTGACATATATTTACTTTTGGCCAGTAAAATCCTCCAAGGGTGACCTCTATGCACTCATGGTGCATAGTTCTTTCTTGATCTAATTTTCAGGATGTTGACATACCTTACTCTCAATTTTTCATAATTTAAAGTATTTTTTCATGGAGTTCCACTAATTCTGGTAGATGAACAGACCTGCAGTGTAATTACACAACATAATCAGCTTGTACTTGCCTTCCCCAGTAAAATCCTGTACTTCTGGGTACTCGTGCAAGTTTTGGCTTTCTAATGGAGAGCATAAGGCTATGGAAGTCTCTGGTGGAGTTCTTAAACTGCTGTACTTGCCTTCCTCATGGTCCACTGCTTGGCCAGTAAAAGCCTGGTACTTCTGGGCGCCAGGGAATGCTCCCATTTAGGAAGTCAAAATTTGCACAAAGCTTTGGTCTCTGGAGTAGCACTTAAGATTTTTTTAAACCCTAACCATAATCTTCTCTTGTTGGCTCCCTTTTTGGTCTTTTTTAAATATATAATTAAAAGCATTTTGTTATCTCTAAAGGCTGGGTTCACAATGTTGAGCTGCTCACAGCAGGGGTCTGGTGCATCCCTGTTCATCGTTTCAGGTCTGAGTTTTTGGCTGAATTTGGACCTGAAACTGACCAGAAGACTCGCAGGACTCTAATGCAACCCACTCCGCAGCCTTCCCAGAGCTGTGTTAACTGGCTCCATTGAGAGCCGGTCACAATCTCCTGACATACGAATTGGATGCTGAGAAATCTACCTACAATTCGCACCAGTGTAAACCCAGCCTTTAAAAAGTGCAAAAAAAATACCCGTTGATCTTGCTAGAAATCTAGCTGCTTCAGTTCACTTTCATAACTGACTAGAAAAAAAAACGCACAACCTTTTGTCCTTTTTGTTTATGGGTTTTTGCAGGGTTAACTGTGCGGTTTTAGAAAAAATAGCTTCCACTGCCTACCATTGCATTACAATGGCTGCTCTGCAATACCAGGTTTCATCAAGAGGTGGCAGTGCTGCAGGAGAGCTATGTAATCGCAGTTTCCAAAATCCCAGGAGTCACATTTATTTATTTTTTTCTTTTACAGAGGAGCGTATTAAAGTGAAACTTTTGTCAGAAAATTAAGTCCTGCTAGATCACGTCAGGCTGGCCCCTTTTGCAGGGTATCTCTATGTAAAACATTAGAGAGAAGTGCTTATATGTTTTAAAATCCAGTAATACACTGTCTCACCCTGCTCTGCACATGCTCAGTTGCTCTCTATTTTTA
Organism: Lithobates clamitans; assembly: GCA_037952925.1. Taxonomy (NCBI): domain Eukaryota; kingdom Metazoa; phylum Chordata; class Amphibia; order Anura; family Ranidae; genus Lithobates; species Lithobates clamitans. The sequence continues at coordinate 90,494 of JBBGZY010001565.1, forward strand.
GTCACTGCTGAGTTTGTAGAGCAAGATCTGACAGCCTTAAAGTGGAATTAAACCCTCCTATCCTTTACAGCCAAGGATGCTGCTTCTGTTTGAACTGCAACTGCCATGGTGCCGCACATGTAATCGGTTAGGACACCAGTCATTTGATGGGTTTTACAGTTTGGTTGAGGACACAATCAAATCAAACTTGTTTTTGAAACTGGTAAATTGACAGATTTAGTTCTGCATTATGATTTACAGCTGGGGCTTTAGGCTTCAGCAAAATGGCAGTCTCCAGCAAGAAGAAACGGGAACAATGCCAGAGGCAATTTACACACACACTAATTTTGGTAGCATAATTATTAGTGTGGAATGTATGTTCCTTAGCAAGGAACATACACTCCACACTAATAATTATGCTACCAAAATTAGTGTGTGCTGTAAATTGCCTCTGGCATTGTTTTGAATACCATGTCAGAATAAAGGATGAGATATATATATATATATATATATATATATATATATATATATATATATATATACACACACACACTAATGTTATATCATCATTTATTCTGACATGGTATTCAAAACTGTATAACATGAAGACCTTTATGAAAGATTTCTTAAACTTCACAAAAATACACAATCCCTTAGTTTTTATGGAGAAAATAACACCTGAAAATCAGGAGAACATTGATCAAGCTCTTGCAAGGGCAATATATGCTTCTGGATCAGTATTGTCTGTAACTGAAAATGCATATCGGCGGGAAGTTTTTACATTGAGGGAAAGGGGGGTGGTTACCTGTTCTCATTTACAGTAGAAAGGTTCATACCCTATACAGTCCTTTTTAAGCATAATACTTTTATATATGCTGCATTTAATTTTTCCCAGTTTAACAAAATGACTTTCAGTTTGCAAAACTATTCCACACTGATATTTATTTTTATTTATTTTTTTTTCCCCCCCGCTTCAAAATTTCCAGAAAAGTCATCACTCATCCTTTTTGATCACTCACACACTACTTGGCTCAGGCCAAGATTTGAAGTGCGTAGAAAAAAAATCTGTAGTGGAATGTGTCGGCTTACAATTTATGTACTTAGAGGAGCTACAGCAGCTACAAATACTGTCTGGTATTTGGACACTTCCCTGTCCAGGAAACACGCGATGTCGGCACCCCAGCCGATTTTACAATCGGCTCGCGGGTGCTGCCGCTATTCCTTGTAAGTGAAGCTGGCCTTAAAGCCTTGCGGCTTCACAGCCGGTTCCCTACTGCGCTTTGTGTATAGCCCAGTGGCAGGGGAAGGAGGAGGAGGGCCGACCTTCCAAGGGACCTCGCCGTGGTCAAAAACTGGTACCCCTCCATGAAAGGTGCCAAATGTCGCAGCAGAGGGGGGAAGGAAGCAAACAAGCGGTGCTTCCCCTTGTGGGTGGAGCTCTGCTTTAATACCTATACAGCCTTATATAGGATTTGTTTATCATACAGTCAACTAAAAGATGATTTTTAAATTTTTATTATTTTTTTTTTTTGAGCTAGTAATCACCTGTAACTAAGTGTAAAACGATTACTGCTTATGTGGTACCTAATAACCTTTAATGATGATTCTTTATCCTTAATACAATGCAATATTCAGTAAAATACTAATAGCACTGTAGCTCATATCTACAGTGGGGACGGAAAGTATTCAGACCCCCTTAAACGTTTCACTCTTTGCTATATTGCAGCCATTTGCTAAAATCATTTAAATTCATTTTTTTTTCCGCCATTAATGTACACACAGCACCCCATATTGACAGGAAAACACAGAATTGACATTTTTGCAGATTTATTAAAAAAGAAAAACTGAAATATCACATGGTCCTAAGTATTCAGACCTTTTGCTCAGTATTTAGTAGAAGCACCCTTTTGATCTAATACAGCCATGAGTCTTTTTGGGAAAGACGCAACAAGTTTTTCACACCTGGATTTTGGGGATCCTCTGCCATTCCTCCTTGCAGATCCTCTGCAGTTCTGTCAGGTTGGATGGTAAACTTTGGTGAACAGCTATTTTTAGGTCTCTCCAGAGATGCTCAATTGGGTTTAAGTCAGGGCTCTGGCTGGGCCATTCAAGAACAGTCACGGAGTTGTTGTGAAGCCACTCCTTCGTTATTTTAGCTGTGTGCTTAGGGTCATTGTCTTGTTGGAAGGTAAACCTTCGGCCCAGTCTGAGGTCCTGAGCACTCTGGAGAAGGTTTTCGTCCAGGATATCCCTGTACTTGACCGCATTTATCTTTCCCTTGATTGCAACCAGTCATCCTGTCCCTGCAGCTGAAAAACACCCCCACAGCATGATGCTGCCACCACCATGCTTCACTGTTGGGACTGTATTGAACAGGTGATGAGCAGTGCCTGGTTTTCTCCACACATACCGCTTAGAATTAAGGCCAAAAATTTCTATCTTGGTCTCATCAGACCAGAGAATCTTATTTCTCACCATCTTGGAGTCCTTCAGGTGTTTTTTTTTAGCAAACTCCATGCGGGCTTTCATGTGTCTTGCACTGAGAGGCTTCCGTCGGGCCACTCTGCCATAAAGCCCCGACTGGTGGCGGGCTGCAGTGATGGTTGACTTTCTACAACTTTCTCCCATCTCCTGAGTGCATCTCTGGAGCTCCGCCACAGTGATCTTTGGGTTCTTCTTTACCTCTCTCACCAAGGCTCTTCTCCCCCGTTAGCTCAGTTTGGCCGGACGGCCAGCTCTAGGAAGGGTTCTGGTCATCCCAAACATCTTCCATTTAAGGATTATGGAGGCCACTGTGCTCTTGGGAACCTTAAGTGCAGCAGAATTTTTTTTGTAACCTTGGCCAGATCTGTGCTTTGCCACAATTCTGTCTCTGAGCTCATCAGGCAGTTCCTTTTGACCTCATGATTCTCATTTGCTCTGACATGCACTGTGTGCTGTAAGGTCTTATATAGACAGGTGTGTGGCTTTCCTAATCAAGTCCAATCAGTATAATCAAACACAGCTGGACACAAATGAAGGTGTAGAACCATCTCAAGGATGATCAGAGGAAATGGACAGCACCTGAGTTAAATATGAGTGTCACAGCAAAAGGTCTGAATACTTGGGACCATGTGATATTTCAGTTTTTCTTTTTTATAAATCTGCAAAAATGTCAACAATTCTGTGTTTTTCTGTCAATATGGGGTGCTGTGTGTACATTAATGAGGAAAAAAATGAACTTAAATGATTTGAGCAAATGGCTGCAATATAACAAAGAGTGAAAAGTCTGAATACTTTCCGTCCCCACTGTATGTAGTGGCCTGTGTCGACAGGCTTTTGGCTTGCGTTGATGGGAACTTTGGACTTCAGTTTGAGATGCTACTGAGATTATTTGGAATTCATTGATAAGTGCATTTGACCCAGTTGACCTGCTTTTTACCTGCTTCAGCCCTGGTTCACATTGCAGCGATTTGACCGGCAATGACACGTCTGAATTGATGCGAAGCCGCACCAATTCCCAAAAGTAGCTTCTGTACTACTTTTGGAACCTTCGGGTGCGATTTATTTATTTTTTTCAATAGACGTCTCTGCAGGAACTCGCACTGATGTCTCTGAAATTGCCCCCGAAGTCGGCACTGAAATGCAGGAATGAAATCGTGCGCGTTCAGCTGAACGCGCACGATTTCATTCCCGCTGTCAGTGTGAACCTAGGCTCAAGCAGGTTTTGCATTCCCAGAGACTTTTATAGAAATGCAAAACCCATGTAACACAAACAAAAGCTTAATAATGGCCCTAATCAGCACAACCTGTTAGTCTGCAGGGCCGATTTGTAAAGAACTGAAAATATTTGGCTTTTGTTTACACTGAGCCTCAGTGGTAAATTGCTTCATATCGCCATTTGTTTTTGCAAAAGTGCCAAAATTGCATGTAATTAAATGTTAGTGAGAAACCTTGGAAATGTGGTTCTTTTTTTGTTGGTGATGGGTGTGTGCTGGATCAAGTTCTTCACAAATCCTTTAAATCTGGTTAAAAATGGATTAAAAAAAAAAATCCAGTAAGCTGCACTTGTCAAGTTATATTCACATGTCTTTGTGAGAGGTTCAGTGCCTTCTTATATGCATTGTAGTACATCCCTTATTGACTATCTTCATGGCTGTAGGGGCCACTAGCTTGTTGAATTCTCACTATTTTGTTGACACAGGGCAGGTGCAGAAGTAGGAGCCGACATTTAAAGGGTTATATGGTACTTTCCTCCAACAACCTTTTTATTTACCACAACACCAGTAGTTGCCCTTATTGCATACATGGTGCTGTGGTCAACCTTCTGACAGTTTTCAGTCACTTAGTAGAGTGAATGAAATGGCACATGTAGCCAAACACGAAACTATAGCCTACAGCTTTTTACTAGAACCTGATGCAACACACAACCGTTTAATAAAAATGGTCAATGTTACAAGAGGAATATAGATATAGACTGCATTTTTTTTTTTTTTAAAAACCAAAGTTAACCTAAGGTGCATTTCTTGCCTGCTGTTACTGTGTGTTCTAAAATCACAGTAACGTGTTTAGAAAGGCACCTGCAACTAGTGAAGAACTCCTTGGAAGTCCAGGAACCTTTCACCTGCAGATGGCAACTTAATTTACTAAAGTTGCATTTTGCCTCACTACTGGTTACTGAGGCCATCTGTTTTGAGAACCCTATGTGCATATTAAAGTGATACTAAAGTCCCTTTTTTATTTGAAGAGAAAACAAAAGATGTTAACTTGCTCTGTGTAAGGAGATTGAACAGAGCGGTCATTGACCTTGTTTTCTGGGGTCCTCTGCCAGCGCTGTCAACTGCCCCTTTTTCCAAGTTCCCCCTTAGCAAGCCATGTACTAAGGGAGCACCCATGCAGGTGCACTCTCAAGGTGGGTTGTGTACATCCCTAGACACACACAGCATGGCTCCGCCACTCCTCCTCCTCCCTTCTCACAGGATTTGAATGACTGAAGGAGCCAATGGCTCCCGTTGTAACCTGTGTGTCCTGTGAAGAGAGGGGAGCTGGGCTGCGGATAGGCACATCACTGGATCATGGACAGGCTGAGGTAAATGTTTAGGGAGGTGTGGAAGGAGCAGCTAGTTGGTGTGTGGGGTTTTTTTGTTTATTTTTTTTTTATTCTTTTTTTTTCTTTTTGCATTAAGGTAAAAAACCTTTTTGACTTTGAAACCACTTTAAGGCTGGGGTCACTCTGGAGAACAGCGGCTCACAGCAGGAGTCTGGTGCGTCTCCATTCACTGTTTCGGGTCCAATTTTGGCCCGAATTTTTGGCTGAATTTGAACCTGAAACAGACCAAAGAAGCATAGGGCTCCTGTTCAATTCGCATCGGAGATGTGTGAACAGGCTCCATAGAGAGCAGGTCACAATCTCCTGCTATGCGGATTGGATGCAGTTTCCCTGCATCCAATTCGCAATAGTGTGAACTCAGCCTTAGGCTCTGAAGCTTCCATGAAACCATTGAAGGCAATATGTTCATACATACTGACACACATGCCCTTGGTAACATGGTTTTAATTAAACATTTGAGTACCAATCTGCCTTAAACTGGCAAATTCAATTCTGAGACTAGAGGTCAATTTTTCTTACATGTTTGCTGAAGCTGTTGTCTTGCACATCTGTTGAAACTTTCAGAGAAAGGCATTTTGCTAATGTTATTCGTACCACTTTGTAATGCATTGTATATATTTTTTTTCAATTCTGTGTATGAGGTCATCTGTATTGTGAATATTTTTATGTTCTGTATTTACCATATTATATTTTTTAAAGTTGACACGTCTTTATTTTGTTCTTGAGCACTGCTACGTTAGATGACTTCACCTTAATCTAAAAAAGATGAGTAACCCTGACCTGCTTGGTTAATAATCCATTTCTGTTAATCTCACATCTGAAGAGTTTCAGAAGGCAAGAGGTGTCGTTTTTTTTTGTTTTTTTTAATGGAATTTTTAAACCGAGTTTTGATTTCAAGCTGAAACTTTTAAATATATCAAAGCAAAAGGGTGATCAGGTGAAGGAAAGTCTCCTGGAACAAGACAATGCAAAAGACAAGTGTCTCTGGCATTTTACATACTGTGGTATGTTTTCAATTAACCATTTTTCAAGTTCATGTATTCTAGGTATGGTTTAAGTAAAAAAAAAAAGTAAATGCAATTCTCTACTTAAAATATAACTGAAAATAAGTTAAAGGAACCATGTCGGTTACCTAAGAGGTTCTTTCCTCTGGCAACCAATGTCTCCTAACTTCGGTCCATTCTAATGCTGTAGCCTCCATCAATCGCATCAGCATTTCACCCTTCCAGGAGTGACATGCTTTTGTTCCCACTCTGTGCTATGTTTCCATCCTCTGACACCCTACATCACTGCAGGACACAGCACTGAGTTAGAGGTCAGGGCCACAGTGCATGGTGGGGCACTCCTGGAAATGTTGATGTCTGCAGTTTTGAGTAGCCTGTAGCTAATTATAAAATATATATATATATATATATATATATATATATATATATATATATATATATATATATATATATATATTTATTTCAACCAGCAACTTGAATGAAAAACTTTGATTTCCCTATGCACACTCGATGGGGGTATCCTCCTCTCTGAGCCTTTGTATTCTGATGACTTCCCCACCGTCGAAATACACTGATCAGTGCTGTCAGGTATAGACTGCTGCGCCGATCGAGTGAAGGAAAACCCAACAGGGTGGTTGTACAGAAGTTGACCGTTTAACTTCTGTACAACCAAACTACCCATACGTGGTTCAAATTCAGCTGGTACCTGCTCAAGTAGCTGAATTTCGATTCATGTATGGCTGGCTTTACAGAGACCCAATCAAAAATGAATATTTTTGAAAGTCTAAAGTCTTTATAATGGTGGTGGGGATAGCTGTTCCTGTTTCATTTGTGGAGTTTCCCTCGCAAAATAGAAATTTCCAGCATGAAGGCTAACCTGTCTCCTGTCTGAGCTCTGGGCTGTTTTAAAAAGGTAAAACAGTTGATGAATGATAAAAAAGCACTCACTAACACAATTATCACAGGAGAGGTAAGTGAAGAAGTAAAAGGGACTTTATTTTTCCCCGCACTGGAATCAGATTGCATGGGTGTTCTCACCTGTGCGATCTGATTCCTGTGCGAGTTCACAGTTCGCACTGCGATCTGTGAACCGATCTGGGGGGGTGTCAATAACATTGTATTGACACCCATAGCGGTTCGCAGAAGGCAGTGTGAATTGCCTGCGGAGAGATGCGATGCAGGAACCAGTGCTGTAATCGTGCTGGTTCCTGCATCGCATATGTGTGACCCTAGGCTTAAACGTCCCTACACTTTTCATAAAGTTGTTCTTAAAGTAAACCCACCCTGGATGCAGCCCACATTTCTATCTTCCAGGCTCCTGCCATTTGCACTCTGCTGTCCTATCTAGAGCCACTTAACTATTGCAAGGAAAACCATTCTGGCCATCTTCTTCCTACTGAGCCGCTACGCCATGGTCTTTAATGCCTGTGGGTAAGCCATACTCTCCTTGACTGACGCTGCCATAGGTATGGCTAATACGTGAGTGAGGCCATATTACATGTGCATGCAATAGGACCCAGCTGGCATATTTTGCTTTTTGAAGGCTGTGCAGCACCAGGCAGGCCCCACAGTAAAAATTGTGGGAGTGAGGAGTTTTTACAGTGAAAAAAGCCGGCCATAGATGGTTCAAAGCTCAGTTTTGTTCAGGAGTGTCCACACAAGATTTAGAACTATGTATGGGCAGGCTGATATACACAAGGTGATCGATCAACTTTCGTACAACAAGTCTATCGAATTTTTCATAAGATTATTGCCAGGGGCTATAGCCGCTAGCAATAATCACTGTGTATTCTCCCGGCTTGGACCCCCACTCCCGCTGGGAGAACACAATAGCTCCATGGGAGGTTTTTGATGTGGTTGTAGGAAAGAAAATAGAATCATCTATGGCTGGATTAAGTCTACAAAGTCTATACTATTAAAATAATTGGAGTGGAGATCCAGATAAACTAAAACCTATTGGTGACGGGTTCTTTTCAGATTAGTACTAACTCACTGTGTAATACTTGGCACCACTACCTTGTTTAGGGACAGACAAAACCAGTATAATCTGGTGCTAGTAAGAAATCAATGCAAACATTAAAGACAAAAGTCCAGACCTATAAATATTGTCCTTGAACATGACTCCTTATAGGACAGTCAGGAAAGTCCACAGGTTTAGGGCCAGCCTTGCTGGGGGGAGTGAAGGCTGCATCCAGTACATGCAAAAAAGAGAGAAAACAGGTGCCTCTGAGTGTGCACTGTAAGGCAATTTATTGAGAACTAATAAGAATATAACTCACATGGAGATGATAAAAAAAACAGGCATATCACAGGGAAAAATGCATCCAGGAGACATCAGTGAGTGTAGGGGCTTTATAAGCCTGTGCCGCTGTTGTCACCTCTGCTTGTAGGGCTGTTCCGGCCGGCTAGATGGTCAGATGTGGGAATAGCTCAAAGCAGGGTCTGGAACGCAGCATCTACCAGGATGACGTCACAAGATTGCAACGCATTTTGGAGCATGCGCAGTAGAACCACAGAGCACGTGTGCTCCTTTCTTAAGCACAAACATATAGTAGTCGGACAAACAGCTTTTTCATGAGGAAGCCAGCAATGGCACCCACCATATTTCTTTCATAAACAATGTATTTTATACTGAAGTTTGCTAACAGATGGGTTATAGTTTAGTTACAGCTTAAAGTGTTGTTTGCTCTAGGTACTAAGGATACATTTATTTGGGGGCAGCTAGATTATACTGCAGCCTGGAGAAGGCTTTTGACACTACCAAACAAAAATGACCAGCCAGCTGTAACCCCCTGTCCCAACATGCTTCAGATTATTGCCTGTGTCCTACAAAATGAAAAACACCCTTTCACTACTGAAAAAAGTGGGGTTGTTTTACTAAAGCTGGAGAGTGCAAAATATGCTGCAGGTCTGCATAATATCAAAATAGTAGCAAAAAAAAAGACAAAAGCTCAGCCAAGTTAAAAACAACATATACACCGACATCCTTCATCTGCTCTTTGCAAAAACCCTTTAGTATCCATAACAGTGGGTTAAAACACCTGTGGATCCAAAAGGAGAAAATACACATGCTATATAATGCACTCTTCAGTATGTAGCAAATGATAGCAGGTAGACAGCTTGGCTGAATTCCAATCCTTTGTCCTCTCCGCAGGATTGAGATGGAGGGCATTCTAGAGATCCTCATATTTTTGAACTGACCCAGGTAGATGTGGTACTCCTGACCTAGTCAAACTACTGACAGACCTCTGCGGATCCCTTCAAATCTAACTGACCTCTGATCGCAAAGTACAATTGGCTACCCTTCACTGTCGCTGGTCTAGTGACATGGCTGCTGAAGCCCAGGTCTCTCTGATTCAGGAATTTCCACACTATTTAAAGCTAGGAAATCTACCATCACACATGGCAGGCTTGCTTCACTTGGCGTGAGAAAATAATTTTTGACTCTAGAAAACCTTTCTGTAATTGGGCCTGAATCAGATTTTGGCCCAGAGTGTTATTCCTCCCATTCGTGGACTAGGACCTTTGTACAGGGTGGGTGTCTCTCATGGCTCCTCCTGTGCAACCACCTTTTGAATTTTGAGATTTGCATGTTTTTTTTTTCAAAGACTGCCGTTTGAACCTATCAGTGATAGATCCCTTTCCATTCTCGCTCACAAGGTTGTGTTCCTTGTTGCCATCACTTCTATGAGATGAGTGTCTGAGCCGGCAGCCTTTTTCCTGTAAACATTTCTGTTCACTGCCTGTAGTTCATACTGTGTGGGTTTACCTTTCAGCCACTGCTTTCATAAGAAAGGCTGACTCTTTTTATCATTCCTGGTGATCCGTATAAAGTGGGAAACTGCTTTTGCTTCTACTATTTGTTGGTGGCTACCTGGCTTGTTGGGTATACCTGGCTGACACGTGTGTGTGTGTGTGGGGGGGGGGTTTGTGCCAGTGTCAGTATTCTCCTATAAGCAGCAATATACCTAATTGCCTCTGAAAAACTGAATCCTGTGTCCCTTTAATGAACTCTAAAGAAGTGGATTTTAAGTAACTACAAAGATCCTATTTTATCTAATGCATACAACTCTTTTAACCTTGCTAGCCTGTTTGTGCAGGGTATATCCTGGGGCAGCTACAATCAGACTTGAGGTTGAAATTGGGTTAGCCTAAAAGGAGTAAAAATCCCTTCTAAAATTCTGTGAAAAAAAAAGATCATTTCTGTCTGTTCCATTGGATTTACAAAAGTTGTAATGTGGTGGTATAACTACCTAAGTTTGTACAATCGGGCTGGAATGTATATAATCAGTAAAGTGTTCAGAGTTGTTAGAACTCATTAGTACACGATATGGATTAGAATAGATATTGAAAGGGCTGAGAAATAACTTTGGATTCCTGCATGATAAAAGGCTGCAATAACAGATTTCATACTGAAGAAACTGACCATATTTTAGATGTGCATATATTGCAGTATCTATTCTAATCCTGTAAGTCTTCTTGGCATTGCTATTCGTTGCTAAATAACTGGGTGGCAGTATTGCTTAAGATAAATCAAGGTTTATGTTCAGTGCAGTGCCTCTAAATTTAGGGATATTCCAAGGTTTTTAAAGTTTTGGCAATAAATTAAGTACCGTATTTGTTACAACCTTGCAAATATATAAAAAGCATTTTGAGCAGAAATCAATGTTTTTATAAGAGATTTTTTTTTTTTTTTATAAGCAGATTTCTGTCTATTGTGCTTTTCCCAACGACATGAAATCAGGTCTGGTGTAATGACAGAATTGTGATAAAAAGGACATCTTTCAAATATATTGTGATAAGGATTCCCAATCCCTTTTTTTGGTTTGTTTTTTTTTTTTGTTTTGACCTGCTGCCTCCACTGGGAAGGTTCACTCTCTCTGTTTTGGCGATCATTGTCTAGAGCACAGAAACTGATAGAGGATAAAAAGAGTTTAGTGTTCTTACTATGCATTGCCCTCTGAAAAGCAATCCACTGTAAATCGCTTTAGAGAGCAACTGGGAGGTGTTATGTTGCCTTCTTAGCAGTTGCTTTAATCCTGTAAATCCTGCATTGCATGATGTTGTGCAAACCTATGCACTCAAATGTGTATAGGTAGTGGTAGAGCCTCCACCTGTTTTTACTGCCCCTGGGCTGCAAGTGTAAATTAAACGGGAATTTCTCCTGGCATAGAGATTTTCATGCTTCACTATTGCCTACAGATGCTCATTTATTGTACTGCTCTGTAGCCCTTCGGCAAACAAACTGCCTTCTGCTACAGCCAAACATTTAACATTTTGACTCTTCAGTCCAGAGCACCTGCTGCCATTTCTGTGCACCCCAGTTTTCATTTTTCATGTTTTAATGCATAGTTGAGTCGTTGCCACACCCTATGGATGAAAACATAGGAACTGGGGGGGGGGGGCAGAAAAATAACAGCAGGTGCTCTGGACTGATGAGTCAAAATTTGAAATATTTGGCTGTAGCAGGAGGCAATTTGTTCTTGAATGGCTGGAAAGTGGTACAATTACGAGCATCTGCAGGCAACAGCATGGTGGAGGTTCCTTGCCAGCTTGGGGCTGCATTTCTGCAAATGGAGTTGGAGATTTGGTCAGGATTAATGGTGTCCTCAATGCAAAAATACAGGCAGATACTTATCCATCATGCCATACCATCAGGAGGTTCTGTGATTGGCCTTAAACTTTTTCTGCAGCAGGACAAAGACCTCAAACATACAATGTCATTAAGTACTATCTTCAGCATGAAGAACAAGGAAACTTGGAAGTGATGGTTTGGCCCCCACAAAGCCCTGATCTCAACATTGTAGAATCTGTCTGGGATTACATGACAAGACCGAAGGATTTGAGGCAGCCTACATCCACAGAAGACCTATGGTTGGTTCTACAAGATGTTTGTATCAACCTTCCTGCCAAGTTCCTTTAAAAACTGTCTATTGATTTGGATTTCCCTTCTGTTCATAAAAATAAATTATTAACACTTCTATTTCTGAAAGGATTCTTAATTTACCACAATTTTTCACACCTGCACATATATTACAGCCCTCGAATGTGAGTGGAAAATGGCTGTTGGCGAGCATGGGGCTGCCTCAGAGTGGGGGGCGACCACCACCCGCACGGTCTCCCAGCCAGGGGAAGTGAGGAGAGGAAGAGGCGAGCCATCCAGATCAGCAGAGAGTGAGATTGTCTGCTGTAATAACTTTCTATTTGAATTTCCTGTGTTCCTGGGGCTCACCGTCACATAGTCCCACCTCTTGGCCCGGCGCCTTTGATAGACAGAACTCCGGTCCAATGCAGGACATGTGACGTCATCAAAGGCCAAGAGGCGGGGCTATGTAACCTTGAGCCCCGGGAACACAGGAAATTCAAATAGAAAGCTATTACAGCAGACAATCTTACTCTCTGCTGATCTGGACGGCTCGCATCTTCCTCTGCACGGGTGAGGCTGTATTGGGCACTGGACATGCTGCATTGGGCACAGGCAGGTCACGCTGTATTGGGCACAAGTGAGGCTGTATTGGGTGCAGGCCACGTTGGGCACAGGTGAGGCTCTACTGGGCACAGCTGAGGCTGTAATGGGCACTGGACATGCTGCATTGGGCACAGGCAGGCCATGCTGTATTGGGCACAGGTCACGCTGTATTGGGCACAGGTGGGGCTGCACTGATGGGCACAGGTGAAGCTGCACTGATAACGTTAATATTTATTTTTGTAACTTAATTCTGCATAAAACATTTAAGTGTCTAGGGTCTAGCGTGTTTAGGGGTGGGATTAGGGGCAGGGCATGGTAGGAGTTGGGTGGCGCAACTGGCGGCCAGTAGCCCTTAAGGCCTGGCTAGTAGCTCAGGACTTGAAATTTTGAGCCCTGTGTGTGTGTGTGTGTATGTGTATATATATATATAATATGTGTATGTATGTATATATGCAATGGCAGCGATCTGTGATTTTTAGCGGGACTGCGACATTGCGGGAGACCAATCTGGTCCCAAATGACACTTTTTGGGTACCAGTGATATTACATTGATCTGTGCTATAAAAATGCACTGATCAGTGTAAAAATGACACTGGCAGATGTTAACACTGGGGGGGAATCAAGGGGTTAACTGTGTTCCCTAGGTGTGTTATAACTGTAGGGGGGATGGGCTGCCAGGGACATGATAGTCCCTGTGACTATCATATCCTGATGACTGGGAACAGTAGGTCTCTGTCATGTCCCATGTTTACAAAGGCAGATCCCCGTTCTGTCTCTGTACTAGGCGATCGCGGGTCGCTACGCGCCCGCAACTATGCCTGCGTGATTAGGCGATTCGTGCATTAGAGCCAACCTGCCGCCAGCGGCTGGTCGGCAAGTAGTTAAAATTGTGCACAATCGTGGAATGGCGACAAACTACGGTACTTTAAAAATCTTCATAGGCAATGCTTTAAAAAAATTTACCAGTTGAGTTACAGAGGAGGTCTAGTGCGAGAATTATTGCTCTCTTGTTCAAATATCTGCATTCCCCCCTTTCCCCTGCAGCACTGTCTGCTTCCCTTCTTTTCTCTCCGATCAGTTGCTGCTGCTGGGTACAAGAGGATTGGATTCAGAAGAGAGAGTGGGGGGCATTAAATATGTCATATTTACCAGACCCTTGCTTTCCTAAATTAACACAGTGAGTAATCAGTACCGATCTCTCCTTTGTCCATTCATAACGGAATCCTACTAAACTGTGTTTACTATGCTTCCGTTTGAATGTACAAGAAGCCTGTAAGTGCTTCCCAGTGCAGCTGAGGCTGCAGAGAGGAACTGAGAAATCTTGGTCCTCATTTCCATTCTCTGTTTCAAAAGCTAAACGTTACAGGGTTGATTTACTAAAACTGGAGAACTCTGAATCAGGTGTAGCAGTGCATGGTAGCCAATCGGCTTCTAACTTCAGCTTGTTCAATTTAGGATTTGACATTTAAACCTGGAAGCAGATTGGTTTCTATGCAGAGCTGCACAATATTTAGCATTCTCCAGTTTTAGTAAATCCCTCCCTAGTAGTCTGTTTAGAGCCCTGCTATTTCGCCAAAGCCTCCCAACAGGGCTCTTAATTTTTTTTTTAAATAAATAAATTGTTAGAAAAATAATTAAAGAAAAATAAAGGGCGCGTTCACATGTGCTTTGGCCTTTGAAGAGCAGTCACTATTTGGATCGCTCTTGAGAGAGCATTTTACAGGTGCTGAGGAGGTATATCGCCTCCTCACCATCTGCTTTAATCCCGCACTAGCCCACTATAACCATGTGCTTGTAGAGCAGCGCTATTCATATGAATAGATCTTGTTGGATGGGGGTTATACTTTCCTCCATGGCTGCGAAGCATAGCATCAGGTCAGCGGTATGTGTACACCCCTATCCACTGCCTGTGTTGCTAAAGGGGGTAGCGGTTGGTTGGCAATGAAAGCGCAGCTCAACCATAGGGCTTTACTGCCTCCCAATCTCATGTGTGAACGAGCCCTAATGACTCATTCACACAGTTACTTTGGTCGTGTGACTGGATTGTTCATAAGGCTGGAGCAGTCTGTTACTTTAAACACTTGCCAACCAGCCGCCGCAGTTTTACTGCAGCAGAATGGCACGGCTGGGCAAAACAACGTTATGTAATGTCGCTTCTCCCTGTGGCCACTAGGGGCGCACAGTTTCCGTTTTTCTGAGGGGAGAAGAGACTGATCGTCTGTCCATACAAAGTATGAACAGCGATCTGTCATCTTATCTAGACAGTCCCCTCCCCCCTTCAGTTAGAACACAAAGAGGAAACACAGACACCCCCCCTGTCAGGAGAGCAGCCGATCGGCTCTCCTCTACTCGCGTCTGTCAGACGTGAGTGAGGAAAAGCCGATCACCGACTCTTCCTATTTACATCGTGATAAGCCGTGATTGGACACGGCTGATCACGTGGTAAAGAGTCTGTCAGAGACTCTTTTACCTAGGTCGGAGTTGCGGTGCGTCAGACTGACACCCCGCAACAACGATCGCCGTGATGCGCGCCTCCGGGGGCGTGCATCGGCTTAATATCCTGAGGACGTCATATGATGCCCAGTAAGGGTATTGTAACCACTTTGCAGCCGTCATTCTGCTATATGGCAAGTGGTTAAATAATAGTGCTCCTGGAAAATCTGATTAAAGTGACCATGTCAGGTCAAAAATTATTTGCGCAGAGCTCTTGAAAAGAAGGAAGTAAATATATGCTGTCATGCTTGTGTCAGGAAAGGTAGTATGTATGGGTAGGCTCCCCCCCCCCCCGCCCTATTCCAGGACCGGTTATACTATATAAGTCTCCTCCCTCCCTTATGCTGCTGCTGAAAGCAGGATTTATTTTTTCACTCACCTTGCCGGATTCATCTGGCCAAGCCGCACCGGTTCAAGCCTCTCCTGTGACAAAGCTCCCTGCTGTAAATCTCCTATATGGAAAAGACACCCCCCCCCCCGGGATCCATCCAGGATGAGGGGACTGTTGGCATCTGGTCTCTAGGGATACTCCTTCATCATGACTCCATGAATGGACATTCATTAGACTTCCTGTTTTGGCCATAAAGCGTGCAGGTGGTAAGGCACCACATTGTGCACAAGTCTGTAGTAGTCGGTTACTGCTGCAAGTATGTTGTTAACTTGCACTGCTGAAAGCATATGTCACACGTGAATTTTTCTGGCTTGTCTATAGTTTGTTTGTTTGTTTACTAATGCCTCACAGTTTGTGGTTGTGTCTACAATACAGCTAATGCTGATAGCAGGTGTTCTGTGCTGGGCTGAAGCCTTCCTATTAACTCAGCAAGGCCTGGCCCTACAGGCTGGACTTATTGTCTGCAGGTATGCTGTTAGCTTGCTCCACTGAAAGCATATACCACACATGTGAATCTTACTGGCTGTCCATAGTGCCACTCTACTAATGTTTCACAGGTTGTGGTCTGTATCTGCAGTATTGCTAATGCTTAGGCTGACTCTTTCCTATTAACGCAGGGCCTGGCCCTGCAGGCTGGGCTTACTGTGTATTAATGTAGGTTTAACCTGCTAGTGCTAATCGTCTGATGACTCTTAACCCGTGCTGCTTGCCTGTGATTACATTGACTCTACAGTACTAATGACTGCTATGTGTTTATTACTATGCATTTACATGCTGACTTTGATGCTAAAATGAAAGACAGGATCTGCTTGGTTAAATGTCCTTTACCTGTTAGCAATGTGTAATTGCTTCTGTTATTTGTGGTACGCCACAGAGGGATATGTGGTTTGCTGCTTGTAGTGTTTACTACTAATGTTTTTTTTAACAAATATTCCCAGGCATGGCTCCAGTCTTTTAGCTCATCCGTGAGCCAGTAGCAATCAGCCTTCCTAGAGACCAGCAACATTCATTAACCACTTCCTGCCCGCCCTATAGCGGATTGACGTCCAGGAAGTGGTTCTGTTATCCTGACTGGGCGTCATATGACATGCCCCGGGGGCGCGCATCGCGGCGATCGGTGGAGTGGTGTGTCAGTCTGACACACCGCTACACTGATCTTGGTAAAAAGCCTCCGGCGGAGGCTCTTTACTACGTGATCAGCCGTGTCCAATCACGGCTGATCACGCTGTCGATAGGAAGAGCCATTGATCGGCTCTTCCTCACTCGCGTCTGACAGACGCAAGTAGAGGAGAGCCGATCGGCGGCTCTCCTGGCAGGGGGGGGTCTGCGCTGATTGTTTATCAGCGCAGCGCCCCCTCAAATCACCCCACTGAACTACCAGGGATGCCACTAGGACCACCAGGGAAGGGGCAACGTGGATGGCCAGGTATGTACCCCATGGCCATCCACATGTGCCCAATCTGTGCCAATCAGTGCCCACAAACGGGCACTGATTGGCACTATTATGTTAATGATCTGCCCAGCAATGCTATATCAGTGCCACCTGTCATTGCCCATCGGTGCCACCTGTCAGTGCCCATCTGTGCCCATCAGTGCCCATCAGTGCCACACAAGTACCAATCAGTGCCACCCATATAAACTAATCAGTGCCGCCTATGTGTGCCCATCAGTGCCGCCTATCAGTGCCCATCATCAGTGCCCGTTAGTGCCTTCCTCATCAGTGCCACCTCATCAGTGCCCATCAGTGCAGCCATATCAGTGCCCATTATTGAAGGAGAAAGCGTACTTATTTACAAAAAAATTTAACAGAAACAAAGAAAAACTTGGTTTTTTTTCGAAATTTTCTGTCTTTTTTTTATTTGTTGCGCAAAAAATAAAAACCGCAGAGGTGATCAAATACCACCAAAAGAAAGCTCTATTTATGGGAACAAAATGATAAAAAATTTGTTTGGGTACAGTGTAGCATGACCGCGCAGTTGTCATTCAAATTGCAACAGCGCTGAAAGGTGAAAATTGGGCTGGGCGGGAAGGTGTCTAAGTGCCTGGTATTGAAGTGGTTAAGGTGATGGCAGGTAGGTATATTCTATGTCCTAAAAGATTGCAGATTATGGGCATAATGGACTGTAAATCTCTCCAGCCCTCAACATCAACACCACTTCTTGGAAAGAGGTGAGTCAGCCTGCTTCTGCAACAAGGACAGGTCCTCTTTAACCCTGAAGGAATCACTATGTATTTAACTGCCAGAAGTGGGAAACCAAGAAAATCTCTACAATAATGGGGCGATAGTGAACTGGTGGTAGCTGGTGTGTCAGCCAAAATGCAGGCCAGAGGCAGCAGCAAATGAGCAGAGACTGAGAAGGACTATAGTCACTATAATGGTTCCATACCAAGCCTAATTAAACAGCTGTGTTTATTTAAAGGCAACCTCTATCTCAGAAGCAGTTGGCCATGGAATGTTTATCAGACTGGCCAGATGGGTCAGCCTTAGCTGGTAGTAGCTTGCTTCTAGGAAGTGAAATTAAATTACAATATGGATTATATAGCAATTGTATAGTATATGCTTTTTTTTTTATTTGCCATATTTTATTCTACGAAAATGGAGTTACCCTTTAAAGCGATAGTATGTTCTTAAAAACAAAAATCACGTCTCTCTGCAGGTTAATGCAATAATGTGCCCATATACACTGCATACTTGCACATTATGACAGACTTACCTTTTAAACAGAACCCTCCAGCTGCACACTGCCACGCTGCAGGCACTTCTATCTTAGCCCGGTCTTCCTTCTGGTTCTGCACTCTCAAGTCATTTGAATGGTGTACGCATATGTACCGGAGTCACAATCACATTACGGAACTCTCTGCATTGACAGTAAACTCTGGTGACATCCCCAGCTGCAGCAGCTGTGAATATCTTACAAATGGCACACGTTTAGGAGATTTACACTGTACATGCAGATAAGCCTTCTTATTAGGGATGGATGAACGGTTCAGCTCGAGCATAAGGTCGGGCCGAACTTTCGCTTTTCGGACGTTCATCGAACAGCGGAACAAATGGGTAATTCGACCGTTTGTTTGGCCTCTGAGATGACCACAACGCAATGCGGTGCTGAACAGTGCATTGCAAGCCCTGATTGGCTGAAGCAGTGAAAGTTTCAGCCAATCAGAGCACTGTCGGAGTCATGATTGGACATTGTCATCATGACTTTATCCAATCATGGCTCATTCCCGCCCCACAGTATAAAAGTATTCTTTCAATGGCAGCCATTTTCAGTGTGATTTCAGCGTGGAGAGAGATGGAACAGGGCTCTGTTCAGTGCTATTAGTTAGTGTGCTATTTTGCTTCAATTGTCCATGTAGAATATTAGTTTAGTGTCAGTCTAGGAATAGTGTGAGTGTAGTGAGGAGGACCATCATTCAGCTTTGCATAGTGTGCAGCTAGAGTAGGGATAGCTCAGATAGTTTCACTGTAGTGTAGTGAGACCGTGTCATTCATACATACATTAGTGTAGCGTAGGGACAGCTTATATAGTTTCAGTGTAGTGTATGTAGTGAGACCGTGTCAGTAATCTTTACATTAGTGTATGGCTAGAGTAGGGACAGTACAGATAGTGTCAGTGTAGTGGCAGTTGAACACCATCTATTTGATTGCGTTATTGCCAGTTTAACGCCATTTACTTCTGTGTGCGTTACTGACAGTTTAACACCATATAGTTCTGTGTGTCACTGTACGTTTGGTGCAGTATATTATAGTGTATCCATGGAGTGTGTCTGTGTCGTGTGAGTACTCAATTTAAAGTGCACTAAACACCTCTTTACATTGATTAAAGTGCTTCTACGTACAGACTTCAGCTTCTTCTTTACATTTGCTTATAAGCACCGCCCCCTCTCTCCCAATAATGTCTTGGAGGACAACAAAGAGAGGCAAACGTTCCCTTTGCACTGTTATGCCCTGTACACACGATAGGATTTTCAGATGGAAAATGTGTGATAGAACCCTGTTGTCGGAAATTCCGACCGTTTGTAGGCTCCATCACACATTTTCCATAGGAATTTCCGACACACAAAGTTTGAGAGCTGGCTATAAAACTTTCTGACAACAAAATCCGTTGTCGGAAATTCCGATCGTGTGTACACAATTCCGACGCACAAAGTGCCACGCATGCTTGGAATCAAGCAAAAGAACAGCACTGGCTATTGAATTTCATCTTTCTCGGCTCGTCGTACGTGGTGTACGTCACCACGTTCTTGACGTTCAGAATTTCCGACCAACTTTGTGTGACCATGTGTATGCAAGACAAGTTTGAGCCAACATCCGTCGGAAAAAATCCCATGGATTTTGTTGTCGGAAAATCCTATCGTGTGTACAGGGCATTAGGGGACCAGCAACAAATGTGTCCACAGGCAAAGATGGACATGGTGGTCAGTCCTCAGGCAGGGGATCATTTCCTCTGTTTAGTGAGTTTGCCCATGCTATCCAGCCACAGCATGCAGAGGAGGTGGTGGACTGGCTTACTAAACCTTCCTCATCCTCTGTCATACAAGCAGAGACAAGTGTGCAGTCCCCTGCAGTTGCCAGAGTGGATAAACATGCCTCCTTGTCCACATCTATTATTGCCATAGCCCCAACATCAGCCATTGAGGATTCAGCTGAGTTATTTGACCGCAGCGTCAGCCACTTGCTCCTTGATGATGCCCAGCCATTACTGGATTCAGATGTTGGTTCTGAGGTTGAGGATGACAGGAACATGAGCCTAGAGAGAGGGAGGAACACTGGTAGACAAATTTGGCATTCATGTTCTCCAAGTGGCAGCGTATTGCCAAGTTGTCTCCAGTGGTAATGATGAAGATGGAGGAGATGATGATGATGAGGTCACTGATGCCAGATAGAGAAGAGGAGGAAACTGAAGGTGAGGCAGCACAACCCCAAGGAGGCCATCATCAAGAAAGAGTAGAGAGCAGCCACCCTATTCCATCACATTCTGCAGCTGTTCTGTCCTGGCCCACTCCCCAAAGCTCAGCTGTCTTGGCCTTTTTCAGCACCTCTGCAGCAGATCGCACTGTTGCTATCTGCAAACTGCGTCTCAGGCACATCAAACGTGGCAAAAACACCAACTATATGCATACCATTGCAATTTTTTTTGCCTTCATCAAGAGCACCACTATAGGGTTACGGTGGGAAGGCACCCTCGACACCCAAAGAGTAATTTTTCTGCACCTGTTTGACAGGTGCATATCATTGCAATTTTTTACAGCAAGGCCAATTCTTGCTTTCATCAAGAGTACTTCTATAGGGTTATAGTGGGAAGGTGCCACCGACGCCCAAAGACCAATTTTTTCCAGTCGTCTTCCAGGATGGCACACCTGAGATGACGAGTCCCACCTGACAGGAAACACAATCACAATCAAGTTTAAAAGGCCCCTTTCTTCCCTCTGTCCCTCAAGGTCTGAGAGCGAGGTCTCCCCCTGGGAGGTCAAATCTAAGGCAGTCAGTGGCAGCTGCAGAGTCTGACGGAGCTCTGCTCCTTCCAAAGGGGGATCTTTCCCTTTCATAGAAATTCTTAGAGAGGTACAGGTTGTACAGTGGTAAGAGATCGCTTAGCAAGAACCTCCCCCCCACCAAAATACTGGTGGCTGTGGATACAGCGAGAGTGTCCACAGCCCCAGGGACCTTGCATCCCACTCTCTCCTCCTACCTGACAGTGGTGGATGGCTTAGGAGGGGACGCTTGAATATCTAATTTTTTGGGGAGGGAGTCCCTCATGAAGCCCTCGGGCAACACGGCATCCCGGGTCTAGATGGTGTGGCACCAAGGGAACCCATGCCTGCTGTTGTGAGGAGTCGGCGTCGCCCGGCCGCGATTGTGCATGTCCAGACGTGAATACAGCGCGCTTGGATGACGTCATTTCTGCCGACCTCGGGCTTCGGCAAAATGGCGGCTAACAGCACGGCAGTCTTACATAAAAGCGGTAATGGAGCGGGGGTCCGTGGTCCTGTTTTCCCCCAATCTACCCGGAGTGATCCTACCTGGTTGGTCTGTCCGCTAGAGGGATGGAGAAGGAGGACGGACTGAACTTGGCAGCATCAGAGATCACCACAGGGGCTGAGTGACTCGACTGGTGGGGGGAGAAGATTTGGGGTGGCTCTATTTCCCTTTCCCCCCACTGGATACCCAAGAGGTAAAGGCTGATGCAGGGTGTTTTTTATTTGTCTTTTCAGAGACCCAATGCCCTGCTCAGGGGACGGCCAGTAAGTTTTGGTCAAAAGCCACAGCTAAATCTAAGCGTTGTGGTAACTGTAATGAGAAACTCCCACCAGACCACGCTAAACCCTTTTGCTTCAGATGCATTCATAGGTTAACTGGCAAGGAGTCTGTGCAAGCTATGAAGGATTGCCGGGCGCTACAGCCTGAGATGCTGGCGACCCTTCAGTCCTTCAGAGCTACCAGAGGAGTGGCAAGAAGCCCCACTAGGGAGAAAGCCCCCTCTCAGGATGGGACCTCGGCAAGTTATACTGGAGGGTCCCAGGGACTGGCCCCTATGATTCTGATGAGGAAGAGGCAGAGGCCAGAACTCTTGTGAAGAAGGGAAGTATTCGGACCTAGATAGTCAGCCTGAGACTAGACCTGGAGGACATTTCTTCACAGCCGAAGACATGGAGGGTCTCCTAAAAGCAATCTATACCTCTGAGGGTATTCAGACGCCAGCTACTAAGGTCTTAGCACAGGATAAACTATACAGGGGACTCGGCAAACCTCAGGCCAAGTCCTTTCCAGTGCACCAGTCTCTTAAGGACATTATCCTAAGAGAATGGAAAGAACTGGAGCGTAAAATTTTAAAACTTAAGGCCTGGAAGTGTAGATGTCCTTTTAAGGCAGATGAAGAAAAAAAATTCTTTAAAATACCATGTCTGGATGCTTCTTTGACACAAGTATCCAAACGTTCGGATCTCTCCTTTGAAGATTTCGGAAATATCCAGAATCAGATAGATAAGAGATTAGAAACCTTATTACGCAGAGCCTAGGATGCCAACGCTGCAGCCATGGGTCCAGCTGTGGCTTCCCCTTGTGTCGCCAGGAACGTGGATGCATGGGTCAGCAGGTTGTTGGACCATGTTGCACACAAAAACAAATCCAAGGAGGTGTTGGATTCTTTGGAAGTTATTGGTAAAGCAGTAGCGTACCTGGCAGATGCTGCAGTAGAAACAGTTAGAACAACTGCCAAATCAGCAGCTCTTCTAAACTCTGCTAAAATAGCCCTTTGGGATGGAGATTTCACTTCTAAGTCACATCTCTGTGGGATACCCTTTGAGGGCTCTTTGCTCTTCGGTTCAGGCCTAGAACAAGTCCTATCTTTCCTGATCATCAGATAAAGGCAAAAAATTCCCAACATAACCCAAGAGGGATAAGGGGAAAATTTTTTTTCGAGGCCCTCAGTCAAAAGACCGCTTTAAGGGCAAGCAGGAGCCTAGAAAGTAGTGGGGATTTGGTAAGGGCAAGGGAAAAGGTGGAATCCTTTTTTCTAGGCCTGGACCTTCCAACAAGGAGTCCAGATGACGCCAACATAAAAGTTGGTGAAAGGCTCTCATGGTTCCTCCCCCAATGGGAGGGGATCACTCAGAGCCCTTACATTCTAAGTCTTGTAAGGGAGGGTTACAGACTAGAATTGCTGTCCACCCCCCTCCAAACTTTATCCTCACCCATCTCCTCAGGGATCCACTGACGGCAAAGGGCCTTTTGGGGAGTATCAGCGATCTGGCAGAACAGTATGTCATTATCCGTGTTCCTGGGTCAGATTGGCCGGGGAATTTATTCCCACATATTTGTGGTGCCAAAGCCCTCAGGCAAATTTTGACTGATTATAAATTTAAGGAAGCTAAACCGGTACTTGCTGTACAAAAAGTTCCGGATGGAAAGCATTTACACGGTCAGAAGACACCTCCAAGAAGGTGTCTTCTTGATCCCATTAGACCTAAAAGATGCTTATTTACATGTACCTATTGCCCCGAAACACCAGAAATTCCTGTGTTTCGCTGTTCAGACAGACCTGGGTGTCCAACACTGGCAGTTCAGGGCACTCCCCTTCAGCCTAGCAGCCACCCAAAGGATCTTTACAAAGTTTCTTGTTGAAGTGGTGTCTTTCCTACACCTCCAAGGGATAGCCTTGATCCCATACTTGGATGACATGCTAATTTACAGCCCAATCCAAGAACAGCTCCGGTCAGACCGAGACAGGGTGCTGTCCACTCTAAGATCGCTGGGTTGGATGGTCATCTAGGAGAAGTCCTCCCTGGATCCTGCACAATCCAAGATCTTTCTGGGCTACCGGGTAGACTCGGTGACCCAGAGGATCTTCCTTCCCCAAGAAAAAATTACAAAAGTACAGAGGGCTGTCTCCACTCTTCACAAAAGAGGGGAGGCCTCTTTGAGGACCATTATGAGTATTCTGGGGCTGATGTCATCTTGCATCCCAGCGGTCCACTGGGCGCAGTTCCACTCTCGGGGGCTCCAGAGATTCCTTCTCGCCTCCTGGGACGGGAGAAGGGAGTCCCTGGTCGTGAGGGTATCCCTCTCGGGGGAGGTAAAAAACTTCCTGGACTGGTGGCTCTATTCAGACAACCTGTCGGGAGGTCGGACCTGGAACCAGCAGGACCCGCTGAACGTGACCACGGACGCAAGTGCCTGGGGCTGGGGAGCTCATCTAGGAGATCTCTTTGCCCAGGGTCCTTGGGACCGGGAGCAGAGCTTGGCTTCCTCCAATTTCAGAGAGCTTCTAGCGGTCGGAAAAGCATTAATCTTTTTCAGGGACCAAGTCCGGGAACAAGAAGTACAGATCTTCTCGGACAATGTTGTAGCTGTGTTATATCTGAACCACCAGGGAGGAACAAGGTCCAGCGAGTTAATGAAGCGGACCCAGGAAATCCTAGGGGAAGCGGAGAAAACAGTTCTCTTAATCTCAGCAGTCCACATAAGAGGGTCCCTCAATGCGCAGGCAGAATTTCTCAGCAGGCAACCCATTCATCAGGGAGAGTGGGAGCTGAACAACGAGGTGTTTTCTCTGGTGTGCCAACGCTTTGGCAAACCAGAGATAGACTTGTTTGCTTGCAAGAAGAACAGAAAAGTTCACAAGTTCTTCTCTCTTGTCGGGGAGCAGGGCTCTCGGGGAGTGGATGCACTAGCCCAGAGCTGGGATTTTGGCCTAGCGTACGCATTTTCTCCCCTGGTGCTCATCCCCCGGGTTTTACAGAAACTATCTCTGTCAGACGGGTGCCTTATTCTAATTGCGCCCAGAATTGATGGTCGATGGCCCCTCCATTGCATCTCCCCTCCAGTCGCGATCTCCTCCACCAGGGACCAGTTTTACACCCCGATCCTGGGTTTCTTTCCCTGACGGCCTGGTGTTTGAGAGGGAGATCCTCAGACGTAAGGGCTGTTCTGAAAAAATGATTGATACACTTTTGTTAAGTAGGAAACCAGTCACTAGACAGATTTACACAAAAGTTTGGAAAGTCTTCTCTCGCTGGGCTCAGTCTAGAGAAGGCTCTCTTCAAACAATCCCAGCGGTCCTGGATTTTCTCCAGGAGGGGGCTGACCAGGGTTTAGCAGTCAATACCCTTATCAGTATTTCTGGATAGCAAGCTGGACCTAAACCCCCTCATAAAAAGATTTTTGACAGCTAGGGAAAGAGTTACCCTGGTGAAAACTAACAGGTTTCCACCTTGGGACTTGTCCCTAGTACTAGATGCCCTAACTAAGGGGCCTTTTTAGCCGGTGGCTCAAGTTTCAGTTAAGTTTCTTTTCCTTAAAATGGCCTTCCTTCTAGCGATCAGGACAGCCAGAAGAGTTAGCGACCTACAGGCTCTGACAATTTAAAAAACTTTTTGTTGATCCTAGAGGATAGGGTAATCCCCAGACAGGATCCTTTATATTTGCCAAAAGTGACCTCAGATTTCCACAGGTCACAGGAAATTATACTTCCCTCATTTTGTCAGAACCCCAAAAATGATAGAGGAAAAGTTTTTCATTTACTAGATGTTAGAAGGTGTCTATTGATCTATTTAGAAAGAGTGAGAGATTTCAGGAGATCAAACCATTTACTAATTCGTTTTTCAGGCCAAAAGAAAGGTCTTCAGGCCTCCAAGCCAACGATAGCTAGGTGGATTAAGCAGATTAACACTGTAGCCTATAAGCATTCGGGAAAACCTATCCCAACTAATTTAGAAGCTCACTCAACTAGATCTCTGACGACCTCCTGGACAGTGGCCATTTTTTCGGGAGCAGTGATTTTAATAATGCTTAAAGTGAAACAATAAAAGTGTAATATTCCTTTAAATATCGCGCTTGGGGGGTGGCTATAGCATGCCTGTAAAGTGGCGCATTTTTCCCGTGTTTAGAACAGTCCCTGCACAAAATGACATTTCTAAAGGAAAAAAAGTCATTTAAAACTGCTTGCGGCTGGAATGTAATGTTGCCCCCCCCCCCCCAGCCCATTACCAGGCCCTTTGGGTCTGATATGGATATTAAGGTGAACCCCGCACCCAAATTAAAAAAAAAAAAAGGCGTGGGCCCCCCAGTCCCTGTATATGCTGAACAGCAGCAGTATACAGGCGGTCCCCACAGTTACAAACAAGATAGGGACTGTAGGTTTGTTCTTAAGTTGAATCTGTTTGTAATTTGAAACAGGTACATTTTGTAAGTGTAGCACCAGCCAAAAAATCTATTTTTAAACTTTTTGGATAACATAGGGAAGGGTTATCATCACCCCTGTAACATTTGTTTTGTTGTCTGTGCCCCTGTTCAGAAGATTTCACCTCACTTTCTGTCCCTAAGACAATTGGATTTTGAAAATTTTGGGTTATCAGGGAAACAAGGGACAAGAACGCTGGATGCAGGACAGGCCAGTAGCTCAATTGCATATTGAGCAAGCTCTGGCCAGTGGTCCATCCTCAAGACCCAGTAACCCAGTGGATGTTCTGGTGGAAAGGTCTCCAAGTCTGATCTTGCCCCTAGATATTCCTGCACCATGTAATTCAGACGCTGGCGATGGTTGCTGGAACCGATCAGACCTGGGCGCTGAGGACTGAAGAATTGCCTGAAGGCATCGTTCAGCCGGCCACCTTCTCCACCGCTCTTTCTGTGACTGAATGAAGCCTCAGCAACGCGTTGTCCAGCACCAGGAAATTGTAACCTCCCAGGCTCTGGAAATGCATTGCACAAACCTTTCTGCAAGGCCTCCCGAAGATGTTTCATCCTCTGCGAAGGCTGGAAAAGTTCTGCAACCTTACCCTTGTAACGTGGATCAAGAAGGGTTGCCAGCCAGTAATGATCCCTCTCCTTGACACCACAAATCCTAGGGTCCTTTCGCAGGCCTTACAGGATCAGGGAGGTCATGCAGCGTAGGTTTGCAGAGGCATTCGATCCCGAGTCCTCTGGGTCAGGATCCGAATGATGGCCACAGCGCGGACCTGCATTCCCGGGAGGCCGTCATATGACGGCCTCCCCAGCGCGCCCTGCAGGGCGCGCGCCGGACGCGATGTGATCACCGAGTCACTGAGACTCGGCTGATCACCGATCTAAGTAAGGGGCCGGTCCCGGTCCCTTACCATGTGATCAGCTGTCAGCCAATGACAGCTGATCACATGATGTAAACAAAAGATCGGTAATCGTTCTTTTTTTTTACTCACGCTGACAGCGTGAGTAGAAAAAAAAGCCGATCACCGGCTAGGATGTGAGGGACATCGGTCCCCAAGTGGAAGAGGCACATCTGCCTCATCAGTGCCAACTATAAGTGCCACCTAACACTGCCCACAGTGCCACCTAACAGTGCCAACAAGTGCCACCTATCAATGCCCACAAGTGCCACCTATCAATGCCCACCTGTAGTGCCAATCAGTGCCACCCGGTAGTGCTGCCCATCACTGCCACCCATCAGTGCCCATCACTGCCACCCATCAGTGCCCATCACTGCCGCCTATCAGTGCCCATCACTGCCGCCTCATCAGCGTACATCAATAAAGGAGAAAAATTACCCGTTTAAAATTTTTTATAACAAAATATAAAAAAATAACAATTTTTTTTTTTTTTTTAATTCAGTTTTTTACATTTTTTTAACAAAAAGTAAAAACTGCAGAGGTGATCAAATACCACCAAAAGAAAGCTCTATTTGTGGTGAAAAAATGGTAAAAATTTCATTTGGGTACAGTGTTGTATGACTGCGCAATTGTCATTCAAAGTGCGTCAACGCTGAAAGCTGAAAATTGGTCTGGATAGGAGGGGGGTTTAAGTGCCCGGTAAGCAAGTGGCTAAGGATCAAATGATCCTCAACCACCTCCTCTCAGCCACGTACAATTCCATGGGCTTCTAGGGACTGAAAACGATCCCTTGAAGACTGCTGCTGATACTGAGTGTTATCCTCTACCTCCATGCTGACACAATCCTCCTCCTCCTCTTCTTCCTGTGTGATCGGCGGGCCTGCAGGAATACTAGAATCTAGATAAAGGGGGCCTTGAGAGGTAAGGAAGTCCTCCTCTTCCTCCCGCTGTTCTGCCTCTAGTGCCCTGTCCATTATTCCATGAAGTGTGTGCTCCAACAGGAAGACAAGAGTGATAGTATCACTGATGCATGCGCTGTCACTGCTCACCATCCTCGTGGCCTCCTCAAATGATGACAGGACAGTGCGTGCATCCTTGATCAGTAGCCACTGGAGTGGCGAAAAAAAGCCAAGCTCCCCTGACCCTGTCCTGGTGCCACACTCACACAGGTACTCATTGATTGCCCTCTGCTGCGTGTGCAGCCGCTGCAGCATTGCCAACGTTGAGTTCCACCTGGTGGGCATGTCAAAAATGAGGCGGGTCTTGGGCAGGTTGCATTCTCTTTGAATGTCACCCAGCCAAACACTGGCATTATGTGACCGGCGGAAATGACAGGGAACATGGGTCAAGTGTCCCTGTCGGAGGGCGGAGAGGAGGTTGGTGCCATTGTCGCATACAACCATTACTGGCTGAAGCTGGCGTGGCGTCAACCACCTCTGAGCCTGCCCCTGCAGAGCTGACAATCTCTGCCTCAGTGTGGCTCCTGTCCCCTAAGCAGACCAACTCAAGCACCGCATGGCATCTTTTTGCCTGAGTGCTTGCGTAACCCCTTGAATGCCTACAGAGCACTGCTGGTTCAGAGGAGAAATCTACAGAGGAAGAGGCCATAGAGGAAGAAGAAGAGGGGGGAGGAGAGAGCTTTGGCAGAATTACCACTAGCATTTTGGAGGCGTGGTGGCGGAACAAGCTCCAACGATACTGAACCCTGTCCTGCATCCTTCCCAGCTGCCAGCAGAGTTACCCAGTGCACCGTGAAAGAAAGGTAACGTCCCTGTCCATGCCTGCTGGACCATGAGTCAGCAGTAATTTGTACCTTACTGCTGACCGCCCTGTCCAACGAGGCCAAGACATTGCCTTCCACATGCTGGTAGAGAGCCGGAATGGCCTTCCGTGAAAAGAAATGGTGTTTGGGAACCTGCCACTGAGGTACCGCACATTCCACAAATTCACAAAAGGGGGCAGAGTCTACCAGCTGAAAAGGCAGCAGCTGCAGTGCTAGCGATTTGGCCAAGCTGGCATTCGGACGCTGAGCATGTGGATGGCTGGGACTGAATTTCTTTTGACGGTTTACCAAGTGGGTAGGGAAATTTGCCTGCTAAAATCAGATTGGATGCAAGTACTTGGGACACCTATTGCTATACCTTCATTCCTCTTAATGCAGGTTTCTGAGAGGACTGGAGGTATAATGGGGTTGGAGAACCTAGCTGATGAGGTGCAAGGAGAGGTCCGCCTTGTTCTTTGATGTGGGTCTTTTAAGTGCTGTTGCCAACGGACTGCGTGGGAGGTCGTCATATGTCTGGTCAAGCATGTGGTGCCCAAGCGGCTGCTGTTTTGGCCACGCTTGCTACGCTTCAGAGATATGTTGCAAACCGAAACGGTGCGATCTGCTGCACACGTGTCAAAAAAGGCCCACACCAAAGAACTTTTCAAAATATGTGGGGAGTCAGCAGCGCCCTTGTCATATACCAGATAAGACCAGAACTGTGTGGACTGCAACAGAGTGAACCAGACATAAATAGGTGAAGGTAAGTTTATTAAGGTAAATGCATATACATGTGAACACACCACCAATACAGAGTGAATAACCCAAACAGTGATAATACACAACCAGCATATGTAGCAAAAGGGAGTACCAGAATCTTAGTCAAGCCAGGCCAGGGTCATAAACAGGAGATCAGTAGCTGGGAAGAGAAACGAACAGGACAAGAGAGGATGGATGGATCACAGGAGGGACGGGTCAGGTACGAGGCTTAGGGTTCAGATAACAGACAGGAAATAGGATCAACAGGTTCCAGGAATCAGGGTTCAGGTATCAGAGGAGCAGGCTGCAGGTCAGGGCTCAAGTACAATACCAGGGCAACATGAGTGTGCACTTGCCAGGTATTTATACTGCAGCTCTGCTAATTAAGGTCAGGTGACACCTGTCTGCAGAGGGGAATACCTGCTCCATACTGCCAGGATTCC
Organism: Lithobates clamitans; assembly: GCA_037952925.1. Classification (NCBI taxonomy): domain Eukaryota; kingdom Metazoa; phylum Chordata; class Amphibia; order Anura; family Ranidae; genus Lithobates; species Lithobates clamitans. The sequence continues at coordinate 120,469 of JBBGZY010001565.1, forward strand.
TCCGCTGGTGGATGCCAGTACTGTGGCCCAAAGGTGACAGAATACCAGCAGGAAAAAGCTCTTCTGACAGCTCCAACCTGCCAGGAGACACCTGCTGGTGGACCTCACGCCAAATGATCGATATTACCAGTGGAGGAGACCTTTCCTGACAGTACACCCCCTCGAAGGAGCGACCTCCAGATGCTCCAACTAGACGTTGCTGGGGAAAGTCCATGGTGTCCAGCCGGGCAGTGGGCACCTCAAGCTGGGCAGCGGGCAGGAACACACCGGGCTGGGCAGCGCGCAGGAACACACCGGGCTGGGCAGCGGGCAGGAACACAACGGGCTGGGCAGCGGGCAGGAACACACCGGGCTGGGCAACGGACAGGAACACACCGGGCTGGGCAACGGACAGGAACACACCGGGCTTCGCAGCGGACAGGAACACTTCAAGCTGGGCAGCGGACAGGAGCACACTTCAAGCTGGGCAGCAGGCATTTCAGGCTGGGCAGCAGGCACGGGCACTTCAAGCTGGGCAGCAGGCACTTCAAGCTGGGCAGCAGGCACGGGCACTTCAAGCTAGGCAGCAGGCATGGGCGGGGCAGCAGGCACATCAAGCTGGGCAGCAGGCACATCAGGCTGGAAAATGGGTACTGGCACCTCCGACTGGAACACTGGCCCCTCCGGCTGGAACACTGGCGCTTCAGGCTGGAGAGCGGACTTCAGGACATTGCACTGGGACGTCGGACTGGGTAGCAAGCACTGGGACATCGGACTGGGTAGCAAGCACTGGGGCGTCGGACTGAGTAGCAAGCACTGGGGCGTCGAACTAGGTAGCAAGCACTGGGACGTCGGACTGGGCAGCAAGCACTGGGACGTTGGACTGGGTAGCAAGCACTGGGACGTCGGACTGGGTAGCAAGCACTGGGAGGTCGGACTGGGTAGCAAGCACTGGGACGTCGGACTGGGTAGCAAGCACTGGGAGGTCGGACTGGGTAGCAAGCACTGGGAGGTCGGACTGGGTAGCAAGCACTGGGAGGTCGGACTGGGTAGCAAGCACTGGGAGGTCGGACTAGGTAGCAAGCACTGGGACGTCGGACTGGGTAGCAAGCACTGGGATGTCGGACTGGATTGGATTAGCTGGTGCGGAGGCAGGTTGGGTTACTGGCAGGATCGTCTTGGTTGGAAAAAACTTTAGTTTTTTTCTTTGGCTTAGCCACTGAAGCTCTGTAGGTGAGAGGTACAGCAGACTGGAAAGGAGGATTGGGATATGGCAGAAAAGAGGCAACAGTAGCTGGGGGAGGTTCCTGTGGGTTTGTAGGCAGCTGAGAAGAGGCAGGTGGGTTGAATGTAGGATAGGTACAGGGAGCAGAGACCGGATATGAGTATTGGGTTGGGTGCAGCATATACTGAGCTGTAACTGAGGTTGACATGGTTGATGGGGAAACATACATTTGGGTAGGCTGATGTTTGGTGGCAGAGGTGGTTTGTTTGGCTGGAGCTGATTGCATCATGTCAGACCATGCTGAAAGTATAGGTTGTACAAACTGTGCTTTTAAATCTCCCTGTCTAACAAAAGACTGAGCAGACACAATGCACTCAGCAATCACCTGTGGGGAACAGGCTGAGTAGTGCTCACAAAAATCGTCAGGATCATCTTCAAAAAGCCACACTAGGGATACAACCTGATTCATATCAAAAGGAGGAGTGAAATCATCATGGCCCCCTGGAATACAGGGCAGGGCCAGCTCAGTACAGATCTTGATCAAAGGCTGCACCTCCTCAAACAATATATAACCCTGATCCACCAAGGAGTGAGCCAAACGTATAGTTGCAAACAACTGGTCACTAGACCATCCTTTCAGAGCCTGGCGGCAATAATCACCACTTTCAGATGCCAGCAGAGAAAAATAGATAACCTCATCGGCATTCATGTTTGCAACCAAACTGAATCAAAATGGTTCCCCTGTGCAGCCACTTCCGGTCAGGGATGGCCCTGGTATTCTGTCATATACCAGATAAGACCAGAACTGTGTGGACTGCAACAGAGTGAACCAGACATAAATAGGTGAAGGTAAGTTTATTAAGGTAAATGCATATACATGTGAACACACCACCAATACAGAGTGAACAACCCAAACAACCAAACAGTGATAATATACAACCAGCATATGTAGCAAAAGGGAGTACCAGAATCATAGCCATGCCAGGCCGGGGTCATAAACAGGAGATCAGTAGCTGGGAAGGGAAACAGGACAAGAGAGGATGGATGGATCACAGGAGGGACGGGTCAGGTACAATGCTCAGGGTTCAGGTAACAGACAGGAAACGGGATCAACAGGTTCTAGGAATCAGGTTCAGGTATCAGAGGAGCAGGCTGCAGGTCAGGGCTCAAGGACAATACCAGGGCAACATGAGTGTGCACTTGCCAGGTATTTATACTGCAGCTCTGCTAATTAAGGTCAGGTGACACCTGTCTGCGGAGGGGAATACCTGCTCCATACTGCCAGGATTCCTCCGCTGGTGGACGCCAGTACTGCGGGCCAAAGGTGACAGAATACCAGCAGGAAAAAGCTCTTCTGACAGCTCCAACCTGACACCTGCTGGTGGACCTCAGTACTGCACGCCAAATGATCGATATTACCAGCGGAGGAGACCTTTCCTGACAGCCCTGCACCTGCTTAGCTCTGCGGTGTGATGCAATGGGGTGGCTGCCCCCTGGATTGCATCCTACCTCGTTTGAGACATGCCACCTCATTGGAGATGTGCCGCCTCCTTTCTTCTATCAGCCATCCAAGTTGAGTCAGTGACCTCATCATCCCCTCCCTCCTCGTCACTGGAGCAAACTTGGCAGTATGCTCCAGCTGGGGGAACAGACTGTCAGTTTCTTGACCTTGAGCAACCCCTCTCTCTAGGCTAATGTCACTCCCTTCCTCAACTTGGGTACCATCATCGGAGCCTTTACATCGCTGCGCATCCTCCTGCAGCATGTACCCGACACTGTGGTCGAATAGTTCGGGGGACTCCTCCGTGCATGATGGTGGGGCTAGGGAAGGAGTGACTGTTGACATGGAGCCGATGGAATAGGCCGCTTTGGCAGCTGCATTGGCAGGCAAACTACTCTGAGCCTGGGTGACAGAGGATGAGGACGGCTTTGTTATACATTCCACCAACTCTTCTGCATGTTGTGGCTCAATAACACGGCCAGTTGCAGGAAAAAAGGACAAGCGTGCCCCATGGCCACGTGCTGAGGATGCACCGTGTCCATGACCAGCACTGTCGACTGTAGACACAGAGCCTGTTTGCCCTCTTTTAGTGGCCTGTGAGCGCCTGCCTCTCTTTGGTGGCCTTCCGGACATGCTGTAAATTTTGTTTAGCAAAAAAACACTACACTGTACTGTGTACACCACCAGGAAAGTAGTAGCAACAGCACTAGGGGTGCACGGTACTGTGTACACCAACAGAAGTGTAATAACAACTATGGGTGCACTGTATGTATTGGGTACTGTGTACACCACCAGAAAAGTAGTAGCACTAGCAACTGCACTACAGGTGCGTGCACGGTACTGTGTACACCATAGAAGTTAAATAACAACTATGGGTGCACTGTATGTATTGTGTACACCACCAGGAAAGTAGTAGCAAATACACTAGAGGTGCACGGTACTGTGTACACCAACAGAAGTTTAATAATAACTATGGTTGCACTATATGTATTGTGTACTGTGTACACCACCAGAAAAGTAGTAGCACTAGCAACTGCACTACGGGTGCACGGTACCGTTTACACCAACAGAAGTTTAATAACTATGGGTACACTGTATGCATTGTGTACACCACCAGGAAAGTAGTAGCAACTGCACTAGGGGTGCATGGTACAGTGCGCACCAACAGAAGTGTAATAACAACTATGGGTACACTGTATGATTTTTTGTACACCACCAGGAAAGTAGTAGCAACTACACTAGGGGTTCACGGTACTGTGTACACCAACAGAAGTGTAATAACATCTATGGGGGTACTGTATTGACCACCAGAAAAGTATGAGCAACTGCACTATGGGTGCACAGCACTGTATACTGTGTAAACCGCCTGAAGTATATTAGAAACATTACACCAGGAACGGCCTGCAGTCAGATATAGCTAAACTGTATACCCAGGACGTGTCTAGCTGAGCTGTTCAGGTATCCAAAAGGGAAAAACCTGTTTTAGCTGCTTATAACGTGCTCCATCGGCAGACAGACCTGACCACGGATTCCACGTTATTTAGTAAGAGCATTTCTTCTTTTTTGGATACTTATCATCCCTGTGAGTGAACCCCCCTCCACTGATGACAGTTTGATGACAGTTTGCAAATATCCACGCAACGCTTCCGGACGAGACCTATCCACAGAAGGGACAACATCCAGAGTGGAGGTTTTTTCATGCCTTACTTTAAGGGCTGTCTGGTAAGCCTTAAATCTCTCTATGGTGACGGGTCTATCTGCGGTGGAAGTCACAGAATCACTCAATAGGGATTCTCACATATTTATGGACACTATATGAAGATTAAGCACGTTTATTTCAGTGAAATAAAGGTTTGCGGTGGTGATAGCCACGCACTTTATTCCACACCTCAGTTTGTAACTATATAGGAACACCAATGGACAATATATACTAATTTGATTTGGGTATCACTAGTGAATCATTGTGCACAGTGTTTTTCAATTTTATATATTTTTTACCAGTGTTTGTCTATATTCAGCACAGTGTTTTTCAATTATATATTTTTTCAGTGTTTGTCTATATCCAGCGCTGCACTTTTCTGTGTATATACTTAGTGGTGCCCCCTATCAGGGTTATAGTGTTCAGCTGCAGGACACCCTTTTCACAGGTTTTTTTATTCATATTTTTCATTCACAATTTTTGTACACTTAGCGCAAATTTTTCTTTTAGAATAAGTTAAGCTTCCAGCAGGAACAATTACATATTTGCGATTACAGCCCACAAGCTGCTCCCATTTACAGTGCCTTGTAAAAGCATTCACCCCCCTTGGCATTTTTCGTGTTTTGTTGCCTCACAGCCTGGAATTAACATGGATTGTTTGAGGATTTGCATCATTTAATTTACAGAACATGCCCACAACTTTGATAATGATTTTTTTTTAATGTGAAGCAAACAACAAAAAGGACAAAATAACAGAAAAAGTCAATGTGCAACTACTCACCCTCCTGAAGTCAGTATTTTGTAGAGCCACCTTTTGCGGCTATCACAGCTCGAAGTCGCTTTGGATAAGTCTCTATGAGTTTGCCACATCTTACCACTGGGATTTTTGCCCATTCCTCCTTGCAAAACTGCTCCAGCTCCTTCAAGTTGGATGGTTTGCACTTGTGAACAGCATTCTTTACGTCTAACCACAGATTTTCTATTGGATTGAGGTCTGGGATTTGACTAGGCCATTCCAACACATTTACATTTTACCCCCTAAACTACTTAAGTGTTGCTTTAGCAGTGTGTTTGGGGTCATTGTCCTGCTGGAAGGTGAACCTCCGTCCTAGCCTCAAATCACACACAGAGTGGTACAGGTTTTGCGCAAGAATATCCCTGTATTTAGCACCATCCATCTTTCCCTCAACTCTGATCAGTTTCCCAGTTCTGACTGCTAAAAAACATCCCCACAGCATGATGCTGCCACCACCATGTTTCACTGTGGGGATGGTGTTCTTTGGGTGATATGTGTTGGGTTTGCACCAGAAATAGCGTTTTGTTTGATGGCCAAAAAGTTAAATTTTAGTCTCATCAGACCAGAGCACCTTCCCCTATACATTTTGGGAGTCTCCCACATGCCTTTTCGCAAACTCAAAACGTGCCGTTTTGTTTTTTGCTGAAAGTAATGGCTTTCTTCTGGCCACTCTGCCATAAAGCCCAACTCTATGGAGCGTACAACTTATTGTCATCCTATGTACAGATACTCCATTCTCTGCTGTGGAACTCTGCAGCTCCTCCAGGGTTACCTTTAGGTCTTTGTGCTGCTTCTCTGATTAATGCCCTCCTTGCCCGGTCTGTGAGTTTTGGTGTGCAGTCGTCTCTTGGCAGGTTTGCTGTTGTGCCATGTTCTTTCCATTTTGTTATGATAGATTTGATGGTGCTCCTAGGGATCATCAAATATTTTGATTTTTTTTTATAACCCAACCCTGACTTGTACTTCTCAACAACATTGTCCCTTACTTGTTTGGAGAGTTCCTTGGTCTTCATGGCAGTGTTTGGTTAGTGGTGCCTCTTGCTTAGGTGTTGCAGCCTCTGGGGCCTTTCAAAAAGGTGTGTATATGTAATGACAGATCATATAACACTTTGCACACAGGTGGACATCATTTCACTAATTATGTGATGTCTGAAGGTAATTGCTTGCACCAGAGCTTTTTATGGGCTTCATAACAAAGTGGGTGAGTATATAGGCACATGCCAATTATCAGTTTTTTATTTCTGAAAAATAGTTTTATGTATATATATATATATATATTTCTAATTTTACATATAATATTTTACATATAATTCAGATTAAAAAAAAGCATTGAACTAAAGGCTGTAATGTAACAAAATGGGTAAAAGCCAAGGGGGTGAATACTTTTGCAAGGCACTGTATAACCATCAACTACCCACTTTTATTCTTCTTTAACGTGGACGTATTCTGTGTACCTCTTTCCATTTTTTTCTCCATTTAGCCATTGAATGGTATTTTTGCTTTAGCTAATATACCCTATCAATGGTTTTACTTTGGTTCGGCCGAGTCCTCCTTAATCTCAGTCGTCCTGGTTTAACATATCAAGTACTGAGCTGCATTAAGTGTGAGCTTTCTTTTCAGTTAATTTTTGATGGTTATAGATGGGAGGAACTTGTGGTCTGTAATCTCCTATATGTAATTGATCCAGCTGGAAGCCTAACTTGCTTTATTTGTTTACAACTGTTGAGTCTAACATTAGTCTTCCCTGAAGAAGCGGGCGCTGTCCCGCGAAACGTGTTGGAGAGATCTTGACCTACCATTATCTGCAACTTTTGGCAATATATGCAATTGCAGCTCCTCTATCTCCAATTATTTGTTGTGTGATTTTAACAGATTTTAAAGATTTGTATAAATAAAATGTATACTTTTTACATAATTTAGGTGTGGTACCCTAAAAATCCCACATAGTTTTTTCAGTTAGGAATTTATGTTTTCAATGCCTGCAACACACAATCATCCATTTCATTTGTCACAAACCTTTTTAAATCTTCAGAAAGAAGAGCTAAGCAATCGTGGGACTATAGGAAATACCAGTCACCTCTAAACTTCAGACGAAGGACTATGTTGTGGTCAACTTGGGAGGTTTAGAAACTTTAATGCGAGGGGGCGTGTCTAGGATGGCGGCGTGAGCAGTCACATCTCTCAGAGCTCCGCCGGGGCCTATGTATAATCCGAAGCCATCGGACCCCAATACACCCTAAGTAGTGGCCTGAAGTGATCCGGGACATTGCCCAATAGGAGACCTACCTCCCGAGCCCCGGAGGACCCCTACCGGGACGTGTAGGCCTGTGATTGCTGGAGGCCTCGGCCTCGCGTGGGGAACCCCGGACCGGAGATCTTTCCTGCTGCGGGATTGAGTGGCAGGCCTGCGGGACTACATCCGGAGCTTCCCTGGTCCACACCCGGCTGTTTCCTCCCTCCTACTGCGGCTGCTGTCTGCGGGATTCCGTTCGGATCCCCCCTGCTGCGGATGCGGCAGCCCGCGGACTGTACTAGGCCTTAAGTGAGACCGCGGTCTCGCCTAAACAGACAGCCGGAGCTGCCGGCGGAAATCGCAACGATGATAGGGAGACCCAGGAGCCCTCTCTTACCCTGTTCTAACACCACCAGGGGTGGCCTACCTGATCTCAGCCTGGTCCCAGAGGTGCCGGAGACCCCAGCAACCCTGCGGAGGATCTGAATGAGGCGACGCCAGTCGGGCGCAACGGCCGGTAAGGGGAAAAAGTACGAATTCCCTCCCTCCCCTGAGATAACCCCCTCACCGCCAGCTCCCTCTCAAACACCCAGGCCTACCCGCAGTGTCTGTAGAGCATCACAGACTGCACTAATGGAGGCTGAGGAAGCAAGACCCCCATGGTTAGCGGAAGTAATGGCGGCCATAGCTAAATGTCAGTCCACGCTCACAGCAAAAATAGACGCAGTGCAAATGGATGTAGGTCTATTGAGGCAGGACATGGATAAGCTCCGTTCCAGGGTGACAAAAACAGAGCAGAGGGTCAGCAACACAGAGGACACAGTCGCAGAACACAGCGCAGTACTTCATACACTCCAAACAAAGGTGAAGGCCCTGGAATACAGGGCAGAAGACGCAGAAAATAGGAACAGGCGTAATAACCTACGTATAGTGGGTCTGGCGGAGGGAAGCAACCCAACAGGTTTTGTGGAGGACATGCTGCGGAACCTTCTGCCGGACGCCCGTTTATCTCCTCGCTACACAGTGGAAAGGGCACACAGAATTCCACCCAGACCCGGACCCCCAGGGGCTCCCCCTCGGACTTTCATTTTGAGACTCCTCAATTCCCGGGATAGGGACGAGATTCTGCGCGCCTCTAGGGCTGTGGGCGATTTAAGACACCAAAATAACAAGTTGATGATCTTTCCTGACTACTCGATAGAAACACAAAAACTCAGGAAGTCATTTGACCATGTGAAAGTAGCTTTGAGGGCCCGTAACATTTATTACAGTGTCTTATTCCCGGCGCGCCTACAGGTCCAGGATGGAGAAACGGTTCGGTTCGGGAGGCATCGGCTTGGCTGGATACACTGCCCCACGACTGACAGCAGAGAGCTTGACACGTGAATATTACACATGTGCGTTTGCAATCAGTTGGGGCCCTGAATACCAAGCCCCTGCAACGACCAACATTGCATCCATTAACTTGATCCCCAAACCGAGGCTGTTTGGATGCACCAGTTTACCTGTTTTAAAATGCCTGCCTTTATAAGGATCCAGTAAATACCAAGTCTGAGCCCCTGGACAGTTGCACCAGGAGACTGTTAAAGTTATAACTGCATTGAAAAGAGTACTGCTCCCTCTCACGTGGAGACCGCAGGGCACTGGAATGGCACATGCACCACTGATGGCGGATTTTTCCCCTTTTATTTTTCTTCACAAAAAATGTTTTCTTCTCCTCCCCTTTTTGTTGTTTTTTCCCCTTTAATTCTCCATCTACTTTTATTCGTATGCAAGCAAGGGAAGGGTTCTGCACGATGTTGTACCATTGGATTTTTATTTATTTATTTCTTACCCTTCTTATGGCGGGGCCCCCTGACAGATTTGGTGAAGCTCCGGCGGAGCCTCAGGCCAGCGGAGAGCGACTCGGCTCACTTGAGCCCCTCAGGAACTTTTGAGGGGTCGAAACGCCTCTTGCACAGGACCCCCCTTTTGCAGCCGGCGTGCTGATTTCGGTTGGGATGGATACCTGCCTCAGTTTCAAGGGGTGGGGTGGGGGGGAGGGGTAGTTGCCCCATAAGGGCAAGTTTACTGTTTAGGGTTAATCTTTTGGTTTCTAAAAGTTTGATTTTGATAATATGTTTTCTGAATGCATTGCAAACGTCAGTACTTTATGACTTGGGATGTTGTACCCTCCGGACCGGGTGGACAGCCTCGGGGGGAGAGTGTCCTCTAAATCCAAGCACATCCATTTTAATACACAATTATGGCATCACTTAACATTTTGTCCTGGAACACCAGGGGTCTGAACTCATCGGTCAAAAGATCACTGGTGTTCCAATACATTAAAGCTCATGGCCCACACATCTGCATTTTGCAGGACACCCATTTACTGGGTAGTAAAACTATGGCCCTAAAGAAACCCTGGATTGGGCATCATTACCACTCCACATATTCCAATTTTGAACGGGGCATAAGCGTCCTAGTCCATAAATCTCTCCCCTTTAGGCTGCTGGACCTAGTGTTGGATTCGGAGGTTAGATACGTAGTGGTTCACGCTCAGATACACTCTATGAGATGGGTGATAGTGGGAGTGTATTTACCTCCCCCGGCCTCAATACCTCTTCTGCACCAAGTGGCCTCCAGAATAGCTGACTTCCAAAGTGACAACATAACCATTTTAGGCGATTTTAATTTAGCCCCCAATCCGGAGGTCGACAGAATGTCCAGTGTTGGGCACTCCCACCTAGGCCTGGCGGACTGGGCTGAATTATATGGTTTGACGGACGTGTGGCGGTGGAGGAATCCTCACCTTAGGGCCTATACCTACCACTCGGCCTCTCACAGATCCTTCTTAAGGATCGATTTGGCCTACGTGGATCACCCGGCCTTGGCTAGGGTGAGGGACATTAAAATTCTCCCCCGGGGAATCTCGGATCATGCACCGCTGCTCCTGTCGCTAGAGGTCTCCTCCACACTGGGAGTTTCCCTGTGAAGACTATCTAGATTCTGGGTGTTGGACGAGATGGTTGATGGTCATTTTAGAGAGGCAATGGGGGAATACTGGGATATTAATCCAGGTTCAGCCAGTGCAGCTACAGTCTGGGACACTTTCAAGGCATACACTAGAGGAAGATACCAGACCATTATAGCTAGGGTGCGCAGGGAGAGGAGAGCAGATTTGGAGGCAGTTGAGGGGAAGGCAGATCTTCAGGAAGCACTTTTTCTCAGGACCAAACACCCCGGTGACTATGACGAGCTTCAGAGACTGACTGGGGAGGTTGTCCGCATCCGCACCTCTCTCACCCAGAAACGTCTTCTTGCTCAGACACACCGCATATTTGAGCAGGGGGAGAGGTCCGGGAAGCTATTGGCATGGCTGTCCAGGGAACAACAGGGGGGGCTGTGTATACCACACATAAAGGGACCTGACGGATGTCTCAAATACGACCCAGACGAGATAAACGAATGCTTCGCCTCCTTTTATAAAACTCTTTACAGCTCCAGGGCCGCTTACACCAAGGAGGAATTGACCACTTATCTAGAGCCTTTTGACTTCCCAGTTCTCACTACAAAATACCGTGACAGTCTTGACGCCCCTATCACCACAGATGAGCTGCTGAAGGCTCTTAAGACTCTCCAGGCGGGCAAATCTCCAGGCCCGGACGGAATACCAGTCGAGTTCTATAAGCAATATGCAGAGGAGCTGACGGGGAAACTACATACTATGTTTATGGAGGCACAACACCTGGAGATGCTTCCGAGCTCATTAAGTGAGGCGGTGGTGGTTGTAATCCCCAAGCCAAGTAAAGATTTGACTCTGTGTTCCTCTTACCGCCCTATCTCACTCATTAATGTGGATGCTAAGCTCCTGGCCAAAGTGCTGGCCAGGAGGCTTAACACAGTAATAACGGCCCTAGTACACCAAGACCAAACAGGGTTCATGCCGAGGAGAGGGACAGAAATCAACATTAGAAGGCTTTTTACCCATATGGATAGAGCACAGGCAGATTCGGCAGGAGTAGTAGTATCCCTTGACGCCGAAAAGGCCTTCGATTCTGTGGAATGGGAGTTCTTATGGGGGGTTCTATCAAAATTCGGATTTGTCCGAAATTTCTGACATGGAAACGGATGCTCTATGCCAATCCCAAAGCGAGGGTCCGTACAAACGGAGCGCTCTCTGAAACCTTTCCCCTGGAGAGGGGCACTCGTCAAGGATGCCCTTTGTCACCGGGACTCTTCGCCTTGGCGATAGGACCTCTTGCCATTGCCCTGAGGGCGTAGGCCGGGGTGAAGGGGATACCAGTAGGTACAATTGAAGAAAAAGTGTCCCTATATGCGGATGACACATTGCTTTACCTCGCTGACCCTAACCAGTCACTGCAGAAAGCGCTGGGCTTATTCGAAGACTTCGCTCGGTTTTCGCATAAACTGGGATAAATCGGTCCTGTTTCCGCTCCACCCCTCGCTTCCCAGGGTGAATACTGCCACCCCACTTTAGTGGGTGGGTGAGTTTACCTATCTGGGAATCAAAATTAGTAATACCACCCATGAATTCATGGAAAAAAATGTGCAACCTCTCCTTTCTTAGCTTACAGTGAAATATATGGCCTGGCGTTCCCTACCGCTCACCCCTGTGGGTAGAATAAATCTGCTTAAAATGGTGTTTCTTCCAAAATTCCTCTACTTCTTCCGCAACACACCCTCCCATATACCTAGGTCCTTTTTTAGACGTCTGGAGGGGATTCTGACCTCTTTCATATGGGCTGGGAGGACACCCAGGGTGGCGAAGAGGGTACTCTATCTTCCTCTTTTGGGGGGGGGGACTTGCCCTTCCAAATTTTTTGTTATACTACTGGGCTGCTGTGCTGGTCACGGTGCGCTGGTGGTTTTTCCAGCCCAGACAAAACCCTGCGGTCAGGCTCGAGGCTGCCATCGTCGGCTCTTATGCGGCTCTGTCAAACCTAGTTTATAGGGGTCCTAAAGCACCTTATCCCATGACAACACCGATGAAAACCACCATTAGAGCATGGAGGGAGGCTAGGGCTATTTATGCCGAGCCGAATAGAGTATCCCCACATACACCGCTTTGGTGCAATCCCACCCTCCCACATCTTTATGACATGCCAGATCCCTCCCAGTGGGCCACACGGGGAATAACCACCCTAAAACATATTATAGCTAATGGAAAACGCATGTCCTTTCAGGACATTAAACGGCAGTACTCCCGATCCTTTGAGTTTAGATATTGGAAATTGAGACACGCAATGAGGGCACAGTTCCCGGACAGATTAATTTTGGAACTGGACTCAGTTGAGCGACTTCTGACTTCAAGTGTGATGGGGAAGCCCTTATCCACACTGTACATGTATTTGACGGTAGCACATGACATTAAGCCCACTCGGGCATTTGATAAATGGAGGGTGGATATTCAGGCATTGGGAGATGACGAATGGGAGGACACTGTCTCAACCTACATCCCAACTGTAATAGCAGCTAAGGATCGATTTATACAACTGAAATTTCTCCATAGGGCATACTTCACTCCACATAGGATGGCTAGAATCTATCCCCATGTTGACCCCTTATGCCCCCGGTGCAGGATCAGTGAGGGGACATTCTGGCACATGGTATGGGCATGCCCGAAACTTGGGCCGTACTGGGAGGGAGTGACGGGGGTGCTCAATGATATATGGGACCTCAGGCTATCACTTGACCCTATGCTGCTCTTGTTGAGCTATATGGGAGACATGGAGGGGGACAGATACACCAAACTCTCTGTTACATTCCTGCTATTCTATGCTAGGAGGGAGATAATGCTACATTGGAAGTCAGCTGAGCCACCCACCATTAGCGCATGGAAGAAAGCGGTAAACTCGGTGCTGCCACTGTACAAACTCACGTATGAAAGCAGGCAGTGTCCGGCTAAATTTGACAAGGTTTGGTCAGCCTGGGCGGCGACGCGTGGCTGAGGGACCGGGAGTGGGGGACCTATTGATGAACTCCCCCCTTGCGGTCAGGGGCAATACCCCCCCACCCTCGGACACGGGGCACTGTCGGGTCACACTGATGGATGATTGATTCCGACCTAACGAAAGGGGTAAATGCAGACAGGAACATTCTCAGACCTCATAGGGTTAGGGAGAAAAGGAGTGTGCAGTTATGGATTAAAGGGAGATTATGAACAAGGCTAAACACTCTACTGTAGATGTAAAATATGAGACGGTATGTAGTATTTGAAAAGCACACCATTGTTGAGTAGCTAACTCATTACTCCTCTTATATCCTAACGGATGTATAGGGAACTTGTAAAAATGTACCTGTGAGATGCTGCATTGTTGAACAGATGTTTTATTATATCGCTGTAAGGATTCAGATACTCTTTGTCGTACAATGACTGTTTTGTAATGCTGATTTGTTTTTGAAAATAAAAACCTTTTGCTGTTAGAAACTTTAATGCATCACTGTTGTCTACACAAAGTTTTCAGTTGTCTGCTATTATTAAAGGGTTTTAAATATCTTAATCATATACAGCGGAAGCAAATGTGTACTTTTTAGTATGGGTTCAGGAATCCTTCACAGAGAGCTCAGTAACCCACAAATCACTATAGGTAATTACAGTATATCTATGATTATTGTTAAATGCAGATGTATTTATTTATGTTGTTTCTTTAGAACTTTTTATGATACATAGCAAAATATTTTCTTTCATAACTTGTAATTTTCCATGTATAGTGTTATATATAAATAATAAACAACTCGCCTACATTTTTTTTCCTTTTTCTTTCACATTACAAAAAGAGTTAATTGTCCCTTTTTTTGTATAAAATATAACAAGAGAGCTGTCAGTAAAGCAGCACTGACTAGATATAGCTTCTAATGTGTTTTACTGCTCTTTAAACAATGGCAAAGGCAGTATGGTAGTAAGTGGTTGACAAAATATGCCTTTGGCGACCTTAGTAGTGAAAGATCTAAATGTCCTTTCATGTACCTACAGTAACATCATGACTTCTCCATATAATCAACACTAAAGAAAGAAAGAAATTCCATTGTCAAACAAAAAAGATGTTCAAACTCTGTTTGGATATCTGTGTGTTTATATTCAATCTAGGGCAACCTTGAATCCTGAATACCAGTAGTCTGCATGCCGAAATAATGGCAGTCTTTTTTCCCATTTGTCCCTTAATGGTATCATTCAGTAAAAGTTGTATTATTCCTATCCTGTAAGCATAAGGACACATCAAACGACACCTTCTTATTCACTAACTGACATGTAAAGTCATATGAGGCATTATCACTGTCTTTTATTTCCATGTCTATGTTGCAATAAAGGAAACAGTGTGAGGTTTATATTGTTATATTTGAAAAGCGGTAGTCCCGGTGTATTGTTCACTAGGTCAATACCTTGTATTGTGTATTTTTCTCTAATCCATGCTGATAGAAATATTTTTTAACGGTGATCATTGTATAACATTCCAAAGGCCTGTAAACGTTGCCTCTGATGTTCAGTCATGAATACCATTATGCAGTTGTTATGGTCTGTAAGGGAAGGTGAATGGCCCCAGAATAATAGTGGCCTGGGTCAGTGGATATGCAACCATTGGTGAGCATTATAGCGTCTGCTGTATCAAAGATGTCAGTGCTGGGAATGATCATTATTGAGCCACAACCGCTCATGTAGCCAGAGGTGGTGTCTAGTAAATTTACCTTTCCTGGGTAGTATTTTGCCTGGGTCAATTTGTAGTTTTTCTCATTTCGTTTCTCCCCTGTTTTGGATTAACGCAGTTCTCTACTGCCATCACTGGGTGTCACTGACACTCAGGGTAATGGTTATGGGGGCAGTGACAGCCTAGTGCTATTAAGTATTTATGTCCTCTCTGGTTACCACCAGGAGGTTCAGGCCTATGTTGCATGCTGGGGGAGACTATAAAAGCTTGCAGTGGCCTGGTTAGCTCTCTTAACCCCCCCCCCCCCCCAAGCTGTGGCCTGCAGAAGTGCGTGCAAGTGTTTGGGCTGTGTAGGCTTGAAGCCTGTAGGGAGCCTACCACAGGTGTCAGGAAGGGCATGCCAGTAGACAATATGGTTCCTCTAGATCAGTGGTTCTCAACGCCCTAGTGACATGACCCCTTGATAAAATTTCCCAAGTTGTGGGGACCCGTAACAGTAAAATTACTTTTGTAGCATGGGTTGTCAGCACGCAAGACAAGTAATTTGCACCCCTGACCGTCGGACATTTAGCGTTCCCTGAGTCTCTTCCACTCGTACAGTATTAACCACTTCAGCCCCGGAAGGTTTTACCCCCTTCCTGACCAGAGCACCTTTTACAATTCGGCACTGCGTCACTTTAACTGCTAATTGCGCAGTCATGCAATGCTGTACCCAAACGAAATTTGCGTCCTTTTCTTCCCACAAATAGAGCTTTCTTTTGATGGTATTTGATCACCTCTGCCGTTTTTTTTTTTTGCGCTATACACGGAAAAAGACCGAAAATTTTGAAAAAAAATTATATTTTCTACTTTTTGTTCTAAAAAAAATCCAATAAACTCAATTTTAGTCATACATTTAGGCCAAAATGTATTCGGCCACATGTCTTTGGTAAAAAAAATGTCAATAAGTGTAAAAGTTATAGCGCCTACAAACTAGGGTACATTTTCTGGAATTTACACAGCCTTTAATTTATGACTGCGTATGTCGTTTCTTGAGGTGCTAAAATGACAGGGCAGTACAAAACCCCCACAAATGACCCCATTTTGAAAAGTAGACACCCCAAGGAAATTGCTGAGAGGCATGTTGAGCCCATTGAATATTCATTTTTGTGATTGAAGTGATTGAAGTGATTGAATAATGACAAAAAAAAAAAAAATTACAAAAAGTTGTCACTAAATGATATATTGCTCACACAGGCCATGGGCATATGTGGAATTGCACCCCAAAATACATTTAGCTGCTTCTCCTGAGTATGGGGATGCCACATGTGTGGGACTTTTTGGGAGCCTAGCCGCGTGCGGGGCCCCGAACACCAATCACTGCCTTCAGGATTTCTAAGGGCGTACATTTTTGATTTTACTCCTCACTACCTATAATAGTTTTGAAGGCCATAAAATGCCCAGATGGCATAAAACCCCCCAAATGACCCCATTTTGGAAAGTAGACACCCCAAGCTATTTGCTTTGAGGCATGTTGAGTCCATGGAATGTTTTATATTTTGACACAAGTTGCGGGAAAGTGACAATTTTTTTTTTTTTTTTGCACAAAGTTGTCACTAAATGATATATTGCTCACACAGGCCATGGGCATATGTGGAATTGCACCCCAAAATACATTTAGCTACTTCTCCTGAGTACGGGGATACCACATGTGTGGGACTTTTTGGGAGCCTAGCCGCGTACGGGGCCCCGAAAACCAATCACCGCCTTCAGGATTTCTAAGGGTGTAAATTTTTGATTTCACTCTTCACTGCCTATCACAGTTTCGGAGGCCATGGAATGCCCAGGTGGCACAACCCCCCCCCCCCCAAATGACCCCATTTTGGAAAGTAGACACCCCAAGCTATTTGCTGAGAGGCATGGTGAGTATTTTGCAGCTCTCATTTGTTTTTGAAAATAAAGAAAGACGAGAAAAAAAATTTTTTTTTTTCTTTTTTCAATTTTTAAAACTTTGTGACAAAAAGTGAGGTCTGCAAAATACTCACTATACCTCTCATCAAATAGCTTGGGGTGTCTACTTTCCAAAATGGGGTCATTTGTAATTTCACATATTCTCATGGCATGTTTGAGCAATATATCATTTAGTGACAACTTTGCGCAAAAAAAAATAAAAAAAATAAAAGATTGTCTCTTTCCCGCAACTTGGCCTAGGCCTGACTCTGTGAACGCTGCAGTTATGCGTGTAGTGTTTTGTAAGTGTCAGTGATCGATCGATACTGCACTTGGGTGGGCTGGGCTGGGCGGAGGGGCAAAACGCAGGTGCTAGCAGGTATCTGGGCTGATCCCGCTAACACTGCGTTTTTGGGAACCCTAAACTGCTGGGGACGCTAGTATAGATCTGATCGGATCAGATATTGATCCGATCAGATACTATACCACTAAGGGAGGTGTACGGTGCGTGCGTGGGTGTTAGCGGTACTGGCGCTAACCTGACGCTGCCTGGGGCTGGTGCTTGCCAGTTCACCAAAACGCTACAAAAAAAACTGTTAGCGATCGCAGGGATCAGGCCTGACTCTGCGAACGCTGCAGTTATGTGTTTAGTGTTTTGTAAGTGACAGTGATCGATCGATACTGCACTTGGGTGGGCTGGGCTGGGCTGGGCCGGGCGGAGGGGCAAAACGCAGGTGCTAGCAGGTGTCTGGGCTGATCCCGCTAACACTGCGTTTGTGGGAACCCTAAACTGCTGGGGACGCTAGTATAGATCTGATCAGATCAGATATTGATCCGATCAGAATACTATACCACTAAGGGAGGTGTACGGTGCGTGCGTGGGTGTTAGCGATACTGGCGCTAACCTGACGCTGCCTGGGGCTGGTGCTTGCCAGTTCACCAAAACGCTACCAAGAAAACTGTTAGCGATCGCAGGGATTAGGCCTGACTCTGCGAACGCTGCAGTTATGCGTTTAGTGTTTTGTAAGTGACAGTGATCGATCGATACTGCACTTGGGTGGGCTGGGCCGGGCGGAGGGGCAAAACGCAGGTGCTAGCAGGTATCTGGGCTGATCCCGCTAACACTGCGTTTTTGGGAACCCTAAACTGCTGGGGACGCTAGTATAGATCTGATCGGATCAGATATTGATCCGTACAGATACTATACCACTAAGGGAGGCGTATGCTGTGTGCGTGGGTGTTAACGGTACTGGCACTAATCTGACGCTGCCTGGGGCGACGCATATCACCGCCGGGCGATCAGGGGGCTAAACCTTTATTCGGTAATAAACGGCGGGTGCCCTGACACTATAAAAAATAAACGAACTAACCAGCGTCACCCGTAACGGTTATACGGTGATCAGTGGTGAAAGGGTTAACTAGGGGGCAATCAAGGGGTTAAAACATTTATTAGGTAGTATATGGGGGTCCCTGACGCTATAAAACGCTGACGGCGAACCTAAATATTTACCACCCTAACTAGCGTCACCAGCGACACTAATACAGTGATCAGAAAAATGATCGCTTAGTGACACTGGTGACAGGGGGTGATCAAGGGGTTAAAACTTTATTAGGGGGGGTTAGGGGGGTACCCTAGACCTACAGGGGGCTACCACTCACTGCCCTACCACAGTAACTGTCACAAACTGACACCAATCAGTAATCAGAAAAAAAAAAAAAATACTGCTTGGTGTCAGTTTGTGACGGGGGGGGGGGGGTGATTGGGGGGGATCCGGGGGCGATCGGGCGGATCGGGGTGTTTTGTGTGCCTGGCATGTTCTACTGTGTGTGTTTGTGTTTTGTGCACTTACATGTCTTCTCTCCTCGGCGCTGGAACGGAAACTGCCAAGCCGAGGAGAGATGACATCACATCCTCTGCCTGTGTGAAACTACACACAGGCAGGGGAGGATTCCGATTGGCTGGGAGCGATCGCGAGGGGGGGGCCACGATCAGATGGTCTCCCCCTCGCCTCCCAACGCTCACAGTCAAATGCCGACCGCCGCTGGCACCGGGGGGGGTCCGATAGGACCCCCCGCCCGCGGGAGGCAGATCACGTATGGGTACGTGATTCTGCCTGCCCGTGCCATTCTGCCGCAGTATATCTGCGTTAGGCGGTCGGCAAGTGGTTAAAACCCCTTATGGTATATTTTAGGATGTACCACTCTTTCTCTTTGTTCTTCTTTCTTTCCCTTTTGTCCCTCTATATGCTAATTTCTTGTTTTTTTTTTTCCCCCATCCCTCTCTCTAGCCGTGTTTCTTGTTCTTTTTCTTTCTCTCCCTTTTTCTTTGTCCCTCCCCCTCTTTTCCTCTCCCTTCCATGTATTCTCTGTTTTTATTCCATCTCTTACTCTTTGGTGGGTGGGATGAGTGGCAGTGCTGGGGGGAGTTCTGATCAGCCAACTTAGGTGCTCTTGATCAAGGTCATCTGCTGATTTGAGAACTGTAGTGGGGACTTTTAATGGCAACTATAATCACAGATAGTGTTACTCACTGTGTCTCCGACTTTGTGGTGTCCCGTAGCAGTGACACCTATGCTGAAACCAGGAGATAGGGTCTCCTCCAGCCCCTCCCACTTCACATTCCTTACCAGTCAGCTGACCTCTAGTCTCTACCCCCCAGCCATGCCGTAATCTAAATGGGCAGCTGCCAAAAGGGTGGGAGAGCAGCGCAGGCATCAGGAACAGCCCAAGATTCGGTGACCCCTGGCAAATCATCATTCGACCCCCAGGTTGAGAACCACTGCTCTAGATGGACTACTATGCCTCTTCACAGGCTAATCCCTGCTTTCTCTTGTACACATCAGTGTGCTCGTGCACAAGTGACAGATGCTGGTGCCAAATGGGCTATTTAAACTGTGTCAGTGATCAGGATCAATGCTGCTTTGTATTTCAGCCCTCCCTGTATCCTGTGATCCTGTTATTCTGTATCCTGATTCCAGCTGCTGACCCGGCTTGTCTGACCTCTCTCTGACCTCTGCCTGCACCGACCCGGGCTTGTCCTTGATCTCCACTTCTGTCTGCTCCATTTGCTTCTCTTCCACCAATTGGCTCCTGACCCAGCTTGTTCCCAGACCATGCTCCTGCCTGCTCCTCTGTACCTGATCCGCCCTGCCAGTGTATAACCTGGCTTACATGACTCTGCTTCCTGATGCATCCTGCTGTGCCTGCTGTTCTACAGCCTGCTACCAGTGCATGCCTCACCTGCCCGCTGTCGCCAGTACCTGCCCGTTTCAGTCTGCTACCCACCAGCTGTCTACCAGCTGCCTGCTTCACTGAAGACTACCAATGACCTCTCCTGCCTGGCCTGTATACCCTCTCTGCTACTGGCAAGACCTTCAGGCACTCATGCCACTCTGCACTCCTGTGCCTTCTGTTCACACTACCAGGGGCCCCGAGTCAGAGGTGTAAGACAGACCTTCCTCATCCTTTCAGGCTCTGCTACCAGGTACATGATAACAGGATTCCTCAAGCTGTCCTGCCTGACTGAGGAGGGTATAGCGTACAAAGTGGCAGAGCCTGATGGAAGTCCTGCTGGAGAGGGATTGGTGTCTCAGAGGATCCTGGCACTCCCTTGGATAGAGGAAGACACTTAAAAATATCCACTGGTGTGGAAAAAGAAAAAAAAGGTTGCTTGTGGCACACATTCCTAACCCAGATCAGTGGAAAATTTAAAAAAATAGACTTCAAAGAAGATCAGTGAACACAGAAAAAATTGCCATAATGTTAACTGAATCTTAAATGAAACAGAATAACTGGGATTGTATCCAGATAAAAAGTAACAGTAATGGTAAACAAGAGAATATAAATTCCTAGGGGCCTCCTAAAACTCATACCCAGCATTCCTTGCAGCTCACGCCGGTGCTCACTTTGAGGGATTGTTTTCACTGTCAGCTGAATACAGTGATCCCAGCCCCAGTGGCTCTCGGTTTATTGGGGGCTGCAGTGGCTTCAGTGGCTCTGTACTATGGAGCAAAATCCGGCACATTAAACTGATGTATCCATCCACCCAGGCCCTTGACTGTCACCACCAGTGACATGCCTTATTCAATCCACACATGTGAGTGCATACAACTTGTTTTTATTCAATGTTTTTAATAAACAAACTTGCTACACTTTGCGGGCTCCTTGGCGCCTTTCTCTTTTTGTTTACATTGAAAATATCCACTGCCTGGCTGTGGAGTTCTAAAGACAGTGCTGCCGGTGATGCCTGAAGGTCCTTATTTTGCAATACGTCATGGTCCTCATAATGCATTGAGGCAACAGGAGTGTGGTTGAATCTGAAAACCCTGTTGCTATTGGAGGTGACTGGCGCCCATTTCATTGTCATGTGACACTGCAGCCATGGATCCAACCTAGGGTAGTGCTAGCCCTCTCTCTGCTCTGGAGGTAAGTCTACCCTCTACCCCAGCCAGGAGGGGTGCTACACCTGTTAGATTCAAACATGTCTGTCCATGTCTATGTGAAAGCAGGAATAATAAATCTTGAAAATGGTCATTAACTGTAGAATAATAGTGACAGTTTTTAGCACTCTCACTTTGAGACACCCTATTTCAGGGAGCCTTGTGAAATACCCATAGGTTTGTGCGTGTCATGGTGGAAGAGTTGGTCCATATTTTGTAAATAATAAAGCATGATAATGCTTCAGTTTATTAATCCAGGAATGAACAGACAGGCATTATTAAGTCGGGGTCCATTATTGATTGTTACCTACACACCCTTTAAAGCCAGTATTGGCTGTTACCTCTGTTTCCCCTGTTTATTCAGGGTAATTGCTTGGTCCCACACATGCTTCAAAGACTCCATGGGCCAGTCTTAATTATTAACAGTTATCTTTCATCTATCAGGGTGTTTTCTTGAACCTACAAGTCACACACACTTTATAGAACTGGCATTGGTTGTTATGTCTGCTACCGTTTTTGAATCAAGGTAATTGATTTGTCCCATACAGTACATATGCACTCAGTGGACGCCATATTGGTCGCTACTTCTTCCTTCTTGAATCACGGTCATTGCTTGGTCTCGCCCACCATATACACTCCATAGGTTCGGTATTGGTTGTTATCTCTGCTACTTTTCTACAATCAGCATCACTGCTTGATCCCACGCACCAAATACTGTATACCTCATGGGCTCAGTATAGGTTTTTACCTCTTCTACCCTTCTACAATCAGGGTCACCGCTTGGTTTACATACCATATACCTCCATGCAGATGGTTTATTTCCTGTAATGCCCCTGTTTCTATGTAACCAGTGAGGTTGTAATCGTGTTACAGCTGAATGAGAGATGAGTTTGATGCCCTTTACAATTGTGATGAAGAGTAAATTACGCTCCATAGGTTACTGAGATCTGGTGGTACAAGTTTTTGGAGTTGTGAAGTATTGTGCCATTGATGATTAGCAGAACAAACGGGACACATGTAGGGTATCCTGGTAAAGTCATTCTGATGAAATGTGTTAACTGAAAGCAGTGGCATCAGATAGAAGGCTTACAAGCTTTACAACACAGGAGGAGGAAATTGTCAATATTCACCTACCTGTACGTATTGGTGTGTCCACTAGTAGATTGTATATGTGCTTTTTATGAATTTTAAACTTTTAATAAAATAAATTACACTATGAGCTTTGTTTGTACCCCTTTTCCCCATAAGCTTAAAACATTCTGGAGGTGCTGTAGAGATCTGGGATATAACATGGGAGACACATTAAGCATTGTCACAGATGTTGCCAAGATTTGTAACTTTGTTTTATGCGGAAGGTCTACATTGAGGGTGAGTGTAGCTCTCAGTGAGATAGTAAATCATGGCTCTGGGTGCAGGAAAGGATTGGTTTATTCTAAGTTTTATCGCAATTGGGTATGCAATATAAATTAAAGTGGTTTTAAAGACAAAAGTTTTTTTTTTTTTTAATCTTAAAGTGGTTGTAAACCTCTGATATGAAATATGTACAAAGCATATCCCTGTATAGTGAGCACTTGTCTCATTCCAAATTGTCATTTCTATCTGCTGCTTCATTTCTCTGCAGTCACTTCTGACAGGTTTTTCTGACGCTAAGAGGTAAAAAGGGGACAGGGGAATGGGCTCCAGCACACAGCCTGTGACTAACAGCCTCAGCTCTGTTCCTGTGTACTGTGTGAAGGGGGTGTGCTCTTCCCTCCAATCAACTCTCACTGAGCTCTGCAGAGGGTAACTTAAGCTTC
Source organism: Lithobates clamitans (assembly GCA_037952925.1). NCBI lineage: Eukaryota > Metazoa > Chordata > Amphibia > Anura > Ranidae > Lithobates > Lithobates clamitans. Next base: position 143,712 of record JBBGZY010001565.1, read on the forward strand.
TCGCTCCCTGCTTTCTGAAAGCTCAGACAAACTCTAGACTTTGAACGGATGTAGAGAAGAGAAGACAGCAAATAAACAGGTACAACCTATGTAGGATGATTTGTTTTATCTCTGTGTATAGTCTGAGGCTAGTCACTTTGTAGGTTCAAAAAAAACTTTACGTCACTTCCTGGAGATGCCAATCACAGTGAAACATATGTCGGAGCGGAGGATCCACCACTTCCGGGTCCTAACTTGACACCTCACACTAGGCCTTTCCCTCTGGAGCAAGACGTGGTATGCACGCCATCCCCAAGGAATTAGCTGATTTGCACACGCGGATTACACCTAGTGCCAGGCCAGGCACTTCAACATGTGAGTGTAACTGCTATTGCTGCTGCTGTTTTAATTTACCTGAATTAAAAATTACTACACTATGGGACTTTTACCCGTGTCTCATGTGGAGTTATATCTAGTTCAATCGTGAGTGGCCAGTGGAGTAGAATTGTGCTATCAGTGGAATCAATCTGGTATTGCAAAAGTGCTTTTTGACCGTCCTGTAAAAAGGGGTCACACATCTCTGCTGAGTGGCCACCTTTCTATTGAGCACTGGTGGTGGAAGAACTAGAAGTTCTCAGAGCACTTTGATTTTGTGTTGGGATTCATCATATATGGACTTTTAGCTTGCTACCATTGCAATTTATTTCATCAGTGTACACATTTATGTCTGATGTTATTGTACATATTTATTTTTTTCCACAGTTTCTTTGTGAAAAGTTTTTTTTTTTTTTAACATTTATAGCACCTCCTTTATTTCAATATTTTACACAGTTTGGTGATTTGTTCACTTTTAAAGGGGCAGCTGTTTGTTACATGTTCTTATCCCCACAGGGTGCCATTATTGTATACATTTTCCACTTTGTTGGTTACTTGTAAGGGTTTACAACCACTTTAATGCATTCTCTGCATTAAAGTAAAAAACCTTCCACTGCCTGTTCGCCCCAGCCCCCCTTAAACATTTACGTGAGTCTTCACTCAATCTAGCGCTGTGCCTGTCTGCAGTACCTTTCTTCCTGCATTCACAGGCTTCACTGAGAGTCAATAAATGATGTGAAATAACAGCACCACAGATCAGTATGTTTATACAATTATCTAAATGGACTGCAGCTTTCTCAATTATTGATAATATCAATAACTAATTGAATAGGGGAGAGATTAGCGCAAGTCCTTTTACACCATACAAAATGTTCAGTGCTATACTGTGAGTATATCATAACAAATGATTTATTGAAAAATAAATATCTACTGTGCAAAATATGCAATTTAAAGTGCAAAAATATAACTATAAATAAAATTTAACCATAAATATAACTATGTAGTACGAATCAATACTGTGCAAAAACTCATGTGCAAAACAATACAAATATAGTCCATAATCACCACCAATTTGACTGTCATAAAAATTGATATATACACAAAAATTAATAAAGTGTCCAAAAAATGTGACATGCATAAAAAATAGTGCGGGTATGATTTTTTTTTTTTTTAATAAGATTAGAGTATATATACATATATATATATATATATATATATATATATATATATATATATATATATATATATATATATATATATATATGTATTGCAACTCAAATACAAAAGTGCTTCCACCACAATGTGAGTCCTTCACTAGTCTCTCTAGATCAAACTCACCGAATGAATCAGCTGGTAAAATTATAAACCAGCGACCGAGCTTAATTTCTCCAGGCAGCTTCTCCAAAGAAATCCTTAGTCGGAGTTTCCTCCAGCCATTTAATATGGAGCAAGTAGGAGGAAAGAAGAGGGGAGGCTTTCCATAGCGTAGAAAAGTTTCAGCGGGTTTTATTTAACAAAAGCAATTCAAATCTAAAAAAATATCTATATTTAATCATATCTATATAAATCGATACGTCCTTGCCTGATAAGGAACTATGGAATATTAAGTGGTGATACTGTGGGGCTATTCATTTTAAGAGAAGGTTAGAGTACCACCTTAACCCAAATCTATATACCTTTAAATATTTTTAGGTAGTACCATCTTTATTTAAGAGATTTCATGGCGGTAATAGTTTTATTGGACTGAGTAGTGATTTTAGGAATGATACATGTGAGAATATAAGATATAGCTATGCTTTTTAATGTTTTATATGCATACTTGTTTAATGGTATGGAGTTTTTCATACACGCATTAATGCAGATTAAGGGCTGATTGAGGAGATTGCCCTCTATAAAGATGGCACGATACTGTCAGACGTCCTGCCGCTCCTTGAGGAAGTCATTGGACGAAACGTGCGTAGAGTGGGGCAGGGATGCTGAAGAGATCGCTTGGGGAGGTCGAAGCCCGTGTTGTGTGATACAACTGAGGTGGAGCTACTCTTTGAGCTGAGCGTGTAATCCCTAGTGCCGGCACTTGTAACATATGAGTGCAACATTGTATTTTTTAACCACATGCCGACCTCCGCACGCCGAATTTATTTCGGCAAAATGGCACGGACAGGCAAAAGGGCATACCTGGACGTCCCTTTGAATGTCCCGCCTAGCAGGCTCGTCCCTGCGGGTCCCGCAAGCTCGATGTTTGCCTGCTGCCTGCGATTGTGGTAAGGAGAGGCAGAACAGAGAGATGCCTATGTAAACAAGGCCCTGTCACCAGGAGCAGTGATCTGTCATTTTGTAGTGAGCCCAACCCCCCCCCCACAGTTGAAACGCACTGAGGGAACACACTTGACCCCTTGATCGCCCCCTAGTGTTTAACTTCTTCCCTGCCAGTGACATTTATACAGTAATCAGTGGCTATTTTTAGCTCTGATCGCTGTATAGATGTCAATGGTCCCAAAATAGTGTCAAAAGTGTTGGATCTGTCCGCAGCAATGTCACAGTCATGTTAAAAATCGCAGATCGCTGCCATTACTAGTAAAAAAACATTTATAATAAAAATGCCATACTGCTATCCCGTATTTTGTAGATGCTATAACTTTTGCGCAAACCAATCAATATACACTTATTGTGATTATGTTTGGTAAAAAAAAACAAAAGTAGAAGAATACATTTCGGCCTAAACTGTGGAACTTGTTTTTTTTATATATCTTTTTGGGGATAATTATTATAGCAAAAAGTAAAAATTATTGCTTTTTTTTCAAAATTGTCGCTCTTTTTTGTTTATAGCGCAAAAAATAAAAACCACAGAGGTGATCAAAATACCACCAAAAGAAAGCTCTATTTGTGGGAAAAAAAGGACGTTTTGTTTGGGTACAATGTTGCATGACCGCGCAAATGTCAGCTAAAGCGACGCAGTCCCGAATCGCAAAAAATACTCTTGTCTAGAAGCTCGGCATGGCTGGGGAGCAGAGACTAGAGGTCAGCTGACTGGTGAGGAATGTGAAGTGGGAGGGGCTGGAGGAGACCCTATCTCCTGATTTCGGCATAGGTGTCACTGCTGCGAGACACCACAAAGTCTGAGACACAGTGAAGCCAGGGACATAGTGAATAACACTACCTGTGATTATAGTTGCCATTAAAAGTGCCCACAACAGTTCTCAGATCAGCAGATGACCTTGATCAAGAGCACCTAAGTTGGCTGATCAGAACTCCCCGCCAGCACTCCCACTCATCCCATTCCCCCAACCAAGGAGTAAGAGAAGGAATAAAAATAGAGAATACATGGAATGGAGTGGAAAAGAGGGGGAGGAACAAAGAAAAAGGAGAGAAAGAATAAGAGAAAGAACAAGAAAGAGGGCTAGAGAAAGGGATGGGGGAAAAAAACAGGAAATTAGGATAGAGAGAGAAAAAAGGGAAAGAAAGGAGAACAAAGAGAAAGAGTGGTACATCCTTAAATGTACCATAAAGGGTTTTAATACTGTACTGAGTGGAAGAGACTCAGGGAGCACTAAATGCCCATGGTTGGAGCGCAAATTACTTGTCTTGCCTTGGGTGCTGACAACCCACGCTACGAAAATAATTTTACTGTTAGGGGTCCCCAAAACTTGGGAAATTTTATCAAGGGGCACTAGAGGGTTGAGAACCACTGATCTAGAGAGACTGGTGAAGGACTCGCATTGTGGTGGAAGCACTTGGTGAACTTTTGAATTTGAGTTGCGATACTCTTATCATTTTTTTTTCATACTTTCACTATTTTTTTATTCATGTCACGTTTTGTGGACACTTTATGAATTTTTGTGTATATTCATTTTTATGACCGTCAAGTTGGTGGTGATTATCGACTGTATTTGTATTATATTTTTTTGCACAGGAGTTTTTGCACAGTATTGATTCGTACTACATATTTATATTTTTGCTCTTTAATTTGCATATTTTGCACAGTAGATATGTATTTTTCAGTAGATCATTTGTTAAGATATGCTCACAGTATAGCACTGAATATTTTGAATGATATTTTGTATGGTGTAGAGGACTTGCGCTAATCTCTCTTTCCCCTATTCACAGAGAGTCAGTAAAATCCTGTGTGGAGAGAGCAAGGGGTGTGACTGAACAACACTGTGTGTGTGTCTATGGATGAACACAACCCGACTCGGGAGCACGCCTACAAGTCCCCTCAACAAATAGTTGTTATGGGGACGCTCTGGGAAGAGGAGGAGTGGAAAGCGCTGGCAGCGGACCCTAGAAGAGGAGGTAAGGGGTCACTACCCGTTGCCCAGCTGGCACCTGATCCGCTGCCCATTGCCCAGCCAACCGCTGATGATCTGCTGCCCATTGCCCAGCCAACCCCTAATGATCCGCTGCCCAGCCGGACTCTGATGATCCGCTGACCACTGCCCAGCCTGCTTTTGATGATCTGCTGCCTATTGCCCATCCGGCCTCTGATGATCTGCTGACCACTGTCCAGCCAGCCTTTGATGATCCGCTACCTGTTGCCCAGCTGGCCTTTGATGGTCCACTGCCCAGCCAGCCTCTGCTGATTTGCTGCTAACTGCCCAGCTGGACTCTAGTATAAAGGTTAATCTCCCGCCTGCTGATAGGTCTAGAACTTTTGGGTTTCTGTTGTCACGTCCCTTGCATGGGTTACCTGTTTGCTCAAAGATCCCTATTGTTGCCTGTCCCAAGTTACTTTTACAGCCATTTGATCCTGTTGCACCAAGGTGGGGTGGTCCACTTTGAATGTGGGAGCTGCACCTGCTATTATAGTCCCAGTAGTAGAGATCTCCTAGTGAAGGGCAGAGTTGTATTTGAACCTTGTCCTGGCCTAGATTTTATCTCTGCAATCCCGGATGTATTGGGGGCCCAGGTTGGGTAACCTATGCCCTGAGTAGACCTGAGTGGATGCTAAAATGCAGACTAGTCTCCAGCAACCTAGATGGGGAAGATCCACTTGTGATGTGACACCCTGGTGTCAGGATACCTGTATGGACCAGGGACTCTGGCGTTAAACCTTCAGGTTGCATTCAGAATCCCAGCGTAGGGACATATCCTGCATTAAGCAATTGTAATCTCCAAGTGCTGTGCCTTCTCAGGGATCTACCCATCAGGGAACCCAGCCAGCTTTCGGACTCCAGCGGCAGGGTACCAAGTCAACTTCTAGACCCCGGCGGTAGGGCGTGGAGTACCGGAGGCCACTCCCTAAGGAGAGGGAACTGTCACGACCTGGATCACCTGCTAGTAGCACTGTGCTTTTAGTTCTGGTGTCCACTAGGGGGTGTCTCTCAGCAGCCAGCAGATTCCAGTAATCAGTCTCCAACTGACAATGGCTACTGGAAAGGTATTTAGTCCCTCATCTACTATTACACTTCGCTTCAGTGTTTTGCTTTATTGCCAGATTCTGCTTGTCATTTACCCTGAGCCTAGATCCTGATCTTGCTCCTGCCCTGCATCCTCAAACCTGCTAGCTCTTTCCTGCTACCCTTGTACCTGATCTCAGTCCTGGTTCCCCCTTTCCATTTGTTCCCTTCATCTCTAGATTGCTTGTTTATCTATGTTCCCCATTTTTGTAGACTTTATATATAGTTTGTTAGGCTTCCTGTTAGGTTGCTAGTTAGAAATTTTGGTTTCATGGTTGTGGTCCACTTGTATCTCTACATTTGTTGTGTTTCCTGTTTCGTGTTTGGAAGTCTTTTGTTTTACTATTAGTAAATTTACTATAATAAAAAAAAAAAAAAAATATATATATATATATATATATATATATATATATATATATATATATATATATATATTAAAGATCTGGCCATCTGCTAATTCCTGACAGATTTCTCGATGGATACTGCCAGTCCATTGGACTCCAATCATTTGCAAACCCAGTCATAATCAGGGTAGAGTCTGGTTCTCTTGATTCGGGACACAGCCTGATCTTTAATTAAAACAGTTCTACTCGGTGCATATTCTGCAGGGGATTTCACACAGGCAGGTAACTGTATTTTATTACAGAAAATAAGTGCGCTTACAGCTTATATGTAGGAATTGGTGACATAAATTAATTAAAAAATATTGTATAGTGGTGAAACCAAAAATATGTCATAAACCGTGATGCAGTGATAAGTAACTGTGAAAACGGTACAAATAGATCAGATGTTAAATGATTAATCACATCAAACTACCACTGGACCGAGTGAACTTCCTCAGTAGTGAAAACCAAAAGCAATATATATATAAGTGATGTAAGTCCATAAACTTAGAAAAAAAGCGAAAAAACACAAAAAAGTTCATGAATACAAATCAGAATCAACTTCATGCAGGTAGGGAGACACATCCACGTTCCATCCCACCGTAGCCCGTATAGGTGTAGGAAAAGGAAAAGGGTATACAGATGTAACTCTCTGTTGAGATGACTCCAGAAATAATGTTAAAATTGAACCCTTACCCCAAACGGTGGACCTCCCTTATAGCAAGGTCTTTCGAGCAAGCAGATCTAACCCTCTGCAGGGACCTTGAAGCGCAGCCGTCCAACCCCATTGCTGTGTCCAGCGTCTCCAGCCTGGCGCAGTCCAAGTAGTCCACCTGGTATAGGGGGGAAGTGCTCACTTTTCCAATAACATGAAATCCAGGGATGTGGTTCATAATCAAGTAGACGGTATGTTAATGTTCAAGTATCAATTCGCTCTACATGTTGCGCGCTTAGCGCTTCCTCAGGAGCATGTATATTGGTATAAGATGTGGATAGGTTGAAAATCTATGCATTAAAAACAGCACGATAAGGCACTCAAACAGAGATATGTGAAAAGCCATGGGGTCTGGTATAGAAATATCTATAGTGGTAGCATAGAGGGCAGAGAGATGAAATTGCCATAAAGATTGCACGTAGCACAGAGGGTGCTAAGAACAGACAATGGGCCAGAGATAATTGAAATACAGCACTTGGTACTAGCCAGAAACCAAGTAAAGTAATAAGCTGTCTCTTAATTAGGTCCCAAATATTGTTAAATTGTACAAAGATGCCAAGCCAAACACTCATAACTATTCAGGGCTTTATTTGCTACAAAGTAGAACCTCATGTGCATATAGCCCCGCAGCATGCACGGCCTCCGTGAACCTAATATCCATTGTCTGTTCTTAGCACCCTTCCATTTACTGTTGGAAACTCACATTCATCCACAACAAACGCCTTAAACAGCCAGTGTTCAGTTCTAACTTATGCTGGGACTGAACACTAAGCTCATCTCTACTGATCATCATACAGGGGACATCTGATGGCAAAAAAGAGTAATGTGGAGAAAATTGCTAAATTGAAGGTAAATATTGCAGCAAAAAAAAAACAATTCGTTTTTTTATCTATTAATGGGCTATTCATTTTTATTTTGTACTTTTTGGCTGGAGTTCTGCTTTAATCACAATTTTACTAATAATGAGAAAAATAAATCTTTAAGTTAACCACTTACTCTGCCCGCAATATAGCAATATGACGTCTGGAAAGTGGTTCTGTTATCCTGATTGGACGTCATATGACGTGATCAGGATAAAAAAAAAAGGGGGAGACCTGAGGGGGGGGGGGCGCAGCACGGTGATTGGTGGTGGTGGGGGTCTGCGCTCTCAATATCAGCGCTGCCTACCCAGGACCACCAGGGGGGCCACTACTGATGACCACCAGGAATGCCACCCATGGCCACCAGGGATGCCAATGTGTGCCCACATATGCCCAGTGCCTGCCACTGCCTCCATAGCAGTGATGCCCATCAGTGCCATCTATCAGTGCCCATCTGTGCTGCCTATGAGTGCCCATCAGTGCTGCATATCAGTGCCCATCAGTGTCACATGTCACTGCCCATCATCAGTGCCACCTCATTAGTGCCTGCCTTATAAGTGCCCGTTAGTGTAGCCTCATCAGTGATGGAGAAAATGTACTTATTTACAAAATTTTTATAACAAACTAAGAAAACTTTATTTTTTCGAAAGTTTCGGTATTTTTCTATTTGTTTAGCAAAAAAGGAAAACCCCAGTGGTGATCAAATACCACCAAAATAAAGCTCTATTTGTGGGAACAAAATGATAAAGATTTTGTTTGGGTACAGTGTAGCATGACCGCGCAATTGTCATTTAAACAGCGACAGCACTGAAAGCTGAAAATTGGCTTGGGCAGGTAGGGGCGAAAGTACCTGGTATTGAAGTGGTTAAACATTCTATAATGTAATTTTTCAGTGTTGACCGTTCCACAGTGACTTCTTTGTAAATTTTGATCCTTTATGCTGAACAGGCTGTTAAACAGTATAAGCAAAAGTGACAAGCTAATGTTTAATGCCATTTCAATGCTGTACATCTGAACAATGAAGCTGCAGCAACACTATTAGGCACTTTATTAAATATGAATGAAATCACATTTTAGATGTTAAAGTGCTCATGGTGTAAAGGATTTTTAATGAAATGTTTGTGATAAAGGTCCATCTATAGAAAAGCGTTGAATGATTTCCAGAAGAACACTGCGCTGCTCTGTGTTTACATTATTTGTGGATATAATGAAGATGACAAAGGGGAGCATTATGTGGAACTGGAAGTGATCTTGCAAGTGAATTAGAAGGTCCTTGAAATGTGTAAGGATGAGTGAATAAATAGATAAGCCACAAATAACAATACTATAAGATATTCAAACTGGAATTTTAAAATGCTAAAGTCCAATGAGCACCACCACATGGCTTCAACACCATGAAATCGATGTAAGATAAAGGGAGTAATTAAGGACAAAGGCCAACACAAGCAAGGAGCTAAGAGACAAAGGGAGCTTCACGAGATTCTGTATATCCTGTTCATCGGATATTGCATTATATTATGTTTTATGTACAAAAACATATCTCCTGGGTCAAAGGGGAAAGGAATACAAATGTAGAAGTCACAAGAGGGGCAAACATTTCTCAAAATTGGTTAGAGAATATAATAGAACATGATATTTATTTTCTAAGAAATGTATATTTGACAATACATATACTGATCCATAATATTAAAAGAAAGGAAAAATGGTGATAAATAGCTCCTTACATGTAAAAAAAATGTTTCAGATGACCTACAATATTTAATGTGTTGTGAAAGATAAATGCCTGATTACTACAGTGCCTTGAAAAAGTATTCATACCTCTTGAAATTTTCCACATTTTGTCATGTTACAACCAAAAACAAAAAGGTATTTTATTTGGATTTTATGTGATAGACCAACACAAAGTGGCACGTAATTGTGAAGTGGAAGGAAAAGAATAAATGGTTTTCTTTTCATGTGACAACACTGAAGAAATTACACTTTGCTACAATGTAGTGTAGTGAGTGTACAGCTTGTATAACAGTGTAAATTTGTCCCCTCAAAATAACAACACACAGCCATTAATGTCTAAACCTGCCGGCAACAAAAGGGAGTACACCTCTAAGTGAAAATGTCCAAATTGGGCCCAATTAGCCATTTTCCCTTCCTCGTTGTCATGTGACTCAAGCGTTACAAAGTCTCAGGTGTGAATGGGGACCAAGTGTGTTAAATTTGGTGTTATCGCTCTCTCTCTCTCATACTGGTCACTGGAAGTTCAACATGGCACCTCATGGCAAAGAACTCTCTGAAAAAAAAGAATTGTTGCTTTACATAAAGATGGCCTAGGCCAGTGATGGCGAACCTTGGCACCCCAGATGTTTTGGAACTACATTTCCCATGATGCTCACCTACACTGCAGAATGCATGAGCAGCATGGGAAATGTAGTTCCAAAACATCTTGGGTGCCAAGGTTCGCCATCACTGGCCTAGGCTATAAGAAGATTGCCAAGACCCTGAAACTGAGCTGCAGCAGGGTGGCCAAGACCATACAGAGGTTTACCAGGACAGGTTCCACTCAGAACAGGCCTTACCATTGTCGACCAAAGAAGTTGAGTGCATGTGCTCATTGTCATAGCCAGAGGTTGTCTTTGCAAAATACTTGTATGAGTGCTGCCAGCATTACTGCAGAGGTTGAAGGGGTGGGGGGTCAGTCTGTCAGTGCTCAGACCATACGCCGTACACTGCATCAAATTGGTCTGCATTGCTGTCGTCCCAGAAGGAAGCCTCTTCTAAAGATGATGCACAAGAAAGCCCGCAAACAATTTGCTGAAGACAAGCAGACTAAGGACATCGATTACTGGAACCATGTCCCGTGGTCTGATGAGACCAAGATAAACTTATTTGGTTCAGATTGTGTCAAGCATGTGTGGTGATAACCCGGTGAGGAGCACAAATACAAGTGTGCCTTGCCTACAGTCAAGCGTGGTGGTGGGAGTGTCATGGTCTGGGGCTGCATGAGTGCTACCGACACTGGGGAGCTACAGTTCTGGAGGGAACCATGAATACCAACATGCACTGTGACATACTGAAGCAGAGCATGATCCCCTCCCTTCGGAGACTGGGCTGCAGGGCAGTATTCCAACATAACGACCCTAAACACACCTCCAAGACGACCACTGCCTTGCTGAAGAAGCTGAGGGTAAAGGTGATGGATTGGCCAAGCATGTCTCCAGACTTAAACCCTATTGAGCATCTGTGGGGCATCCTCAAACGGAAGGTGGAGGAGCGCAAGGTCTCTAACATCCACCTCCTCGTGATGTTGTCATGGAGCAGTGGCAACCTGTGAAGCTCTGGTGAACTCCATGCCTAAGAGGGTTAAGGCAGTACTGGAAAATAATGGTGGCCACACTATAATATTATACAATATTAACACTTTGGGCCGAATTTTCAACATTTTCACTTAGGGGTATACTCACTTGTATTGCCAGCGGTTTAGACATTATTGGCTTTGTGTTGAGTTATTGTGAGGGGACAGCAAATTTACACTGTTATACAAGCTGTACACTCACTACTTTACATTGTATCAAAGTGTCATTTCTTCAGTGTTGTTACATATAAAGATATAATAAAATATTTACAAAAATGTGAGGGGTATACTCACTTTTGTGAGATACTGTATCTGAAAAGTGTGGTGTGCATTTGTATTTAGCCCCCTTTAGGGCTCTTTCACACTGATCCGCCCCGTGAACACCCGCTTGCTCAGCGGGGATGACAGGTCCGTTGCTGCACACTGTGCAGCGACGGACCTGTCAGAGCGCCGCTCTCCCCTATGAGGATCGGATGATGACGGACCGTAGTGTCCGTCGTCACCCCATCCGATCCGAAAACGGATAGAAAAGTAGGGTTTTCCTCCGTTACACTTTTCGGATCGGAGCGGGTCGGATGTCAGCGGACATGTCACCGCTGACATCCGACGCTCCATAGGGATACATGTATGTCCGTTTTTCTCCCGAAAACGGAAGGATGAAAAACGGACATACGGATCCCCCATGTGAAAGAGCCCTTACTCTCATATCCCTAACTAAAATCTAGTGGAACCAATTGCCTTCAGAAGTCACCTAATTAGTAAATAGAGTCCACCTGTGTGTAATTTAATCTCAGTATAAATACAGCTGTTCCGTGAAGCCCTCAGAGGTTTGTTAGAGAAGCTCAGTGAACAAACAGCCTCATGAAGGTAGAGGAACACAGCAAACAGGTCAGGGATAAAGTTGTGGAGAAGGTTAAAGCAGGGTTAGGTTATAAAAAAAATCCCAAGCTTTGAACATCTCACGGAGCACTGTTCAATCCATCATCTGAAAATGGAAAGAGTATGGCACAACTGCAAACCTACCAGGACATGGCCATCCACCTAAACTGACAGGCCGGGCAAGGAGAGCATTAATCGGAGAAGCAGCCAAGAGGCACATGGTAACTCTGGAGGAGATCCACAGCTCAGGTGGGAGAATGTGTCCATAAGACAACTATTAGTCGTGCACTCCACAAATCTGGCCCTTTATGGAAGAGTGGCAAGAAGAAAGCCATTATTGAAAGAAAGCCATAAGAAGTCCCACTTGCAGTTTGCGAGAAGCCATGTGGTGGACACAGCAAACATGGAAGAAGGTGCTCTGGTCAGATGAGATCAAAATTGGCCTAAAAGCAAAACGCTATGTGTGGTGGAAAACTAACACTGCACATCACCCTGAATACACCATCCCCACCGTGAAACATGGTGGTTGCAGCATCATGTTGTGGGGAAGCTTTTCTTCAGCAGGGACAGGGAAGCTGGTCAGAGTTGATGGGAAGATGGATGGAGTCAAATACAGGGCAATCTATGAAGAAAATCTGTTAGTCTGCAAAAGACTTGAGACTGGGGTGGAGGTTCACCTTCCAGCAGGACAACAACCCTAAACATACAGCCAGAGCTACAATGGAATATCAGATATTTATTTGTAAAAAAAATTGAAAACCATTTTATCATTTTCCTTCCACTTCACAATTATGTGCCACTTTGTGTTGGTCTATCAGATAAAATCCCAATAAAATACATTTACATTATTGGTTGTAACATGACAAAATGTGAAACAAATTCAAGTTCAAATGAATACTTTCTCAAGGCACTGTATATCATAGGAAATAAGAAAGATATTGGCAGGGTTGAATTCATTTTTGAAATGCAGCTCAGTGCTCCAAACTCTTTATTATACTACTACTACTACTTCTGAGTAGTGGTTCAAGGGTCCTTTACCATATTTTTCTGCACTGGATAAACACCAGGCGCTAAAACAGTTATTTTCTTTGTGCCCCATTCAGACCGCACTGCAGCCAAGAGGTATGGTGTTGTGGGCTGCAGTAAAATGCAGATGTAGCATTTTACTGCAGTGCACAGGAAGGCACTGCATGTCTCCACACAGTAATGCAGATGTGTGGAGACATAAATGAAATGCCCCTTTGTGACACTTCAAATAAAGTTTAAGAAAAATAAAAGTAAACAGTGCTATATACTGAAACTCACATCACACTGCCCCCTCACTACAGCTCACTGTAACTAAAAACTGCAAGCTGCACGCATGCTAAAACGGAGCATTTAGCATGTAGGCAGTGTAAATTTGCCCTTCAATAGCCCTACCTACCAATAACTACACTGTATCTGAGAACCAAAAACACTATTTAATTCATTTTTAATATTCAAAGCAAACGCATCCATCTATATATGTCTTAATGCTTTATTTTGCTGAGAAATCACTTTGAAAAACACCATTTCTGACTAAGTCCATCTTGAGGACAGAGGATTCATGTAGCATTTATTTCCTGGAATCCATCTGCCCTTAGCTCAGGCATGCTGGCAGGAGGGTGTGCTTAGCTGAGAAAAACCTTCCTCCCCTCCTGAAGACTCATGTGATGTATAATATAATAAAACAATGTTTAAAATAGGTAGATATAATACTGTATACCTTCCCATCTATTGACAAAAGCCAACAGCATAAGGATTAAACAAACATAGTCAATGCTGACCGAGAGTGTGAAATTGTGCTTTTAAATAGTTCGCTTTGCATTAAAAGGGAATGCTCACTGTGTTCCGATTAACAATGATCAAGAAGTGTGAGGATTCTGATTGGAGATAGACTCTAACACAGACCACAGTGGTTCGGATTTTCAGCGTCCTACTTGCCATAGGGTCTTTGAAATATATACAGCCTGACTATCTAACAATAATAGAAATTAAGGTAATGAAAGCTGCAGATTTAAACATTGAAAACAAACTTATAAACATGTTAAAGCAGAACTCCAGCCAAAAAAATAACAGAAGAAAATGAATAGCCCTTTAAAAATAAAACCATATTTTGCTGCAAATCTTACCTTTTAATCAAGAGATTTCCCATACAGTACGTTTTTATTGCCACTAGATGCCTCAGTCTGATTGCCAGCATCATTCACTTGGTGATCATCCTAGACCCAACCCAGTCTGTGACTGAATAGTGAATGTAAAAGCAATGAAAAGTTAATTTCTCTGTCACTCTATTTTGTTTCCTATCATTATGCCTCTTGTCCTCACATGAATTGATTGGCTCCTTGTGCTGCTTCTTCCTCTCACATTTCAGCCCTGCTGTACATGCACTGCAAAAGGTTATCAAGTCACATTCAGGTACACTGCTTGCATTTAAAAAAACAAAACAATGTTTTTAGTTTTTTTTTAAGCACGTGATTAGAGCCAGAGGCTCTAATAGGCTTCAAAAAAGGGTGGTCTCAGGGCGCAGTGCCCACCTAGTTGTATGACAATAAGGAATGATTTTTCGCTATTGTCACACTGATTCTCCTCCCGGCCAATCAGGAAGTGGGTCTTGACACCCGTTTCCTGATTGGCTGAAAGGAGAAGCGATCCTATTGGCCTAGGAGGAGGAAGGAGTAGACGCATGGCCGCAGTGATGATGAGGAAGAGACGCAGGAGAAGCTGCCGCCCGTGGCCTGGAGAGAAGCCCTGCCTGTGCCATAGATGAGTTAAGTGTGGGGCTGACCGACCGAGGAGAGGGTAGATGCGACTAACCTGAGCAACCCACCGGGGGGGGCAGGGTTGCCATCTGTTCAGGACTCAGCCGGACAGTTCGGGTTTGGAATCATGTGTCCGGGTTTTAGACTGCCTGAAACCTGGACACATTATTCAGACAGGACTACGGCTTCCCAGTAGGGTTGCTGGCTGCAGTTGTCTAAACCGACAGTGTCTGTTACGCTCTCTGTCACTCTGCACATAGCCAGCACTAACAATCCCCCCCCCCTCAAAACAGATGGGAGAGGAGAGCGGGCTCAATCTGCTCCTCTTCCTCCCACCCCTACATCTGGATGAGAGGTGCTGACTGCCAAGGGGTGAGTGAGCTCACCATTCATCATTAATTATTCTCTCTCCTGCCTCTGAGTACACTAAGGTAAATCGGGGTTCTCAGAGCACCCCTCACTTTAGAGTTCCCCCTTACATGAGAGTCCTCTCTGTTCTCAGCGTTTCCCCTTAAATCAAAATATCAAAATATGTGTATAGTTTATACTGTAAACAAATAAAAATTCTGTGTGCTGCTAAAGTGTTCGGGTTTGACTTGAAGAAAAGGTGGCAACCCTGGGGGGGTGGGGGGTTGGTGGCGAATACCCCAACCGTCTGGGGGGGTGTTGGCTGTGGAGGCATTGTTGTGCAACTCGTGTATAGTGGCAGCGTTTGCACCTTTAGTTAAGCTGAGCAACATTCAGACCTCTAGTCAGCATGGACCAGCAGTGACGGACAGCGCAGCCGATAGCTGCTGTTACACATGTAAACAAAAAGACGAGGCAGAAGAAGTTATACTACTCGCTTCCTTTGCTGGACTCCAACTGATGACACCATCTAATTTAGAGCTCAGCAGAGGATGTGAGTAGTGTAATGCCCTGTACACACGATAGGATTCTCCGACAACAAATGTTGGATGTGAGCTTGTTGTCGGAAAGTCTGACCATGTGTATGCTTCATAGAACATTTGTTGTCGGAATTTCCGCCAACAAATGTTTGGGAGCAGGTTCTCAAATTTTCCGACAACAAAGCTTGTCGGAAATTCCAAACATGTGTACATAAATCCAACGCACAAAAGTCGGCATGCTCAGAATCAAGCAGAAGAGCCGCACTGGCTATTGAACTTAATTTTTCTCGGCTCATCATACGTGTTGTACGTCACCACGTTCTTGATGTTAAGAATTTCCGACAACATTTGTGTGACCGTGTATGCAAGACAAGTTTGAGCCAACATCCTTCGGAAAAAAATCCACGGTTTTGTTGTCGGGTAATCTTATCGTGTGTACAGGGCATTAGTGTTCCTATGCCCCAGGTGATAGCAGTGATCAGCTAAGCTGTCTGTCACTGAATTCAATTTGGGCCAATGTCAATGGGAGATCTGAATGGGGTACAGCTTAAAACGGAACTATACTCGTCTCGGCTCCAGCGATGCAGTGTCCCCGAGCTCCCCACCCAGCCTGCGACATCTTCAGGCAGCCGGCTTCCAGGTCTTGATCGCCAGCCACTTTTCTTTGCCGGGCATTGCTGAATTTGTACAGTGAGCTGCCCTTGCGTAGCCCACTGTACAAAGGGCGGATGGGCAGACAAGTAACTTTAATGCAGAAGAAACAAAGCATGTCTCTTCTGCATTTAAATTCCTGTCTGTTTGCCTGTTTTAATTGTGGCCTAAAGTACCACTTTAACCATAACTCCCAACTGTCCCTGATTTCGAGGGACTGTTCCTGATTCGGAACAAAGTCCCTCTGTCCCTCTTTCCTCCTCACTTGTCTCTCATTTTGGTCTGCTCTATATACAGTGGGGACGGAAAGTATACAGACCCCCTTAAATTTTTCACTCTTTGTTATATTGCAGCCATTTGCTAAAATCATTTAAGTTAATTTTTTTTCCTCCAGCACCCCAAATTGACAGAAAAACACAGAATTGTTGACATTTTTGCAGATTTATTAAAAAAGAAAAACTAAAATATCACATGGTCCTAAGTATTCAGACCCTTTGCTCAGTATTTAGTAGAAGCACCCTTTTGATCTAATACAGCCATGAGTCTTTTTGGGAAAGATGCAACAAGTTTTTCACATCTGGATTTGGGGATCCTCTGCCATTCCTCCTTGCAGATCCTCTCCAGTTCTGTCAGGTTAGATGGTAAACGTTGGTGGACAGCCATTTTTAGGTCTCTCCAGAGATGCTTAATTGGGTTTAAGTCAGGGCTTAAATGATTTTAGCAAATGGCTGCAATATAACAGAGTGAAACATTTGAGGGGGTCTGAATACTTTCCGTCCCCACTGTAATTGTATATAAAATGCACTTTTTATCTTTCAAAAAAATTTTCCCAGTGCTAAACCTTTTATCTTATTTCTAAATTGCTGCATTTGTAAATTTCAAAAGCCAGTATAAAGGAATAGTAGTGCTGCAGCTACTGACTTTTAGTAATAGGACACTTACCTGTCCTGGAGTCCAGTAATGTCGGCACCGCAGCTGATGTTTTCATTAGCTGTCGGGTGCATGCCGCCTCCATTTCGAGTAAGGGAACCCGGCAGTGAAGCCTTGGGGCTTTCTCGCTGGGAGCCCTAATGCGCATGCGCGAGGCTCCGCTCCTCTCTCCTACTGGCCCGGCGATGGGGACGAGGAGGGAGCCCCAGCCGTGAAAGACAGGTATTCTGTCCCCCCTCCCCCTCTGAAAGGTGCCAAATGTGGCACCGGGGGGGGGAGTACAATGAGTGGAAGTTCCACTTTTGGGTGGAACTCCGATTTAAGAGTTTCCTTCACTGGAACTAAGGGGCCAAGCCAACCTCTGAAAAATAACCCCACACCATAATCCCCCTCCACCAAATGATTTGGACCAGTGCACAAAGCAAGGTTCATAAAGACATGGATGAGCATGTTTGGGGTGGAGGAACTTGACTAGCCTGTACAGAGTCCTAACCTCAACCCGAAAGAACACCTATGGGATGAATTAGAGCTGAGACTGCGAGCCAGGCCCTCTTGTCCACATCAGCGCCTGACCTCACAAATGCACTTTAGGAAGAATGGTCAAACATTGCCATAAAAACACTTCTAAACCTTGTGGACAGCCTTCCCAGAACAGTTGAAGCTGGTATAGCTGCAAATGGTGGGCCAACTCAATATTGGACCCTACAAATAAGACTGGGATACCATTAAAGTTCATGTGCGTATAAAGGAAGGCGCCCAAATACTTTTGGCAATATAGTGTATGTCCTGATTTAATTTCCCTATTTCACACTGTCTCGTTTCATATAACATACTTGTGAATTTTTTATTCCACACTGTCTCATTTAGCATACCATGCTGTACGCTCTCAAATTCACTTTGCCTCAATCTGTACACCTTGCTGTACAGTCAGTATTCTACACTGCCTCATTCCACACAGAATGCTTGTTTGTGTCTTATTCCACACTGTCTCATTTTACATTACATGCTGTACGCTTTCTAATCCACACCGCCTCACTATAACATACTTGTGCATTTTCTATTTTGCGCTGCAGTTCAGTTTTGGGCACAAGATCACAAAAAGGACATTAGGGAACTGAAAAAAGTACTACAATACAAGTTCCTAAAGAGGTCTAAATATGATTTTAATGGTACCATATCAGTGTTACTTATAAAAAAATATCAGAAATGTATTTAATTATTTAAAAATATTAGGAACATGAAAATCCAATGCACCTGTTGTTTAGTATTACAGTCATGGCCAAAAATATTGGCACACCTGCATTTTTGTCAGATAATGCACCACTTCGCCCAGAAAATTGTTGCAATTACAAATGTCTAGGCATTCTCAAGGTTATTACTTTTGTTTGTATTGGTATGACACAAAAAAGTGGATAAACAAAAAGCCAAATCTGACACATTCCACGCAAAACTCCAAAATTTTGACCGGAGAAAATGTTTGGCACCTTCTCAAAATAGTAAGAAATAATTGCATTCCAAGTTTGTGATGCTCCATGCTGATAGTATAGAAATAACACCAGCAACCAGTTAAAATGGTGAAAAATTGACTCATCCTTTGTTGTGTTTCATGTGTGCCCACAGAGCATGGAGAAGAGAAAGAGCAGCAAAGGATTTGAGAACAAAAATTGTGCAAAAGCATGGACAATCTCAAGGTTACTGTGCTCAACATTGTCAAGACGTTTACAGCCTATGGCACTGTAGCTAATCTCCCTGTGGGTGAAAGAGAAAAACTGATCAAAGATTGCAATGAAGGATTGTTCGGATGGTGGATAAAGAACCTTGATCAAATTCCAGATAAATCCAAGCTGACCTTCAGGCACAGAGTATAACTGTGTCAGCTCGCACTATGCGTCACCATCCAAATGAAAAGTGACGCTATGGTAGGAGACCAAGGAGTAGACGTGCAATTAGTTTTGGTATGAATACAATTTCAGATGAATTTTTGGTTATTCGGATGTATCCGAATCTCCAAATAAAATAAGAATGAATTTAGTTGAAATTTGTTAAACTTTGTTTCGTTTATTCATTTTCTAACAAATTCCACATATCTACCCAGGAGGACCCCACTGCTGACACAGAAACATAAATAAGCCAGATTGGATTTTGCCAAAACTTACTTGAGGAAGCCAAAATCCTTTGAGAAGAATGTGCTGTGGACAGATGAAACAAAATTACAGCTTTTTGGTAAAGACCATCATTCTACTGTTTTCAAAAAAAGAAATAATGCCTTAAAAAAAGAATATAATCCCTACAGTCAAACATGGTGGAGGTTCACTGATGTTTTTGGGTTGCTTTGTGGCTTCAGGCACTGGAAGTCTTAATTGTGTGCATGGCAATAGATTACCAAATAATTCTGGGGTGCAATGTAAGCCCCAGTGTTAGAAAGTTGGGTCTCTGTCAGAGATCATGAGTCTAATGCCGCGTACACACGATCGGAAATTCGGCCAGAAAAAGACATCAGATGAGAGTGTGTATGCTCCATCGGATTTTTGCTGGCAGAATTCCCGCCAGCAAAAGATTGATAGCAGGTTCTCAATTTTTCAGTCAGAAAAAGTTCCTATGCGAAAATGCGATCGTCTGTACAAATTCCGACGCGCACAATTCCTACGCAGGCTTGGAAACAATTCGGCGCAGGCTTGGAAGCCTTGAACTTCACTTTCTTGGCTCGTCGTAGTGTTCTTGATGGTCGAAAGTTCAGGGAACTTTTGTGTGACCGTGTGTATGCAAGGCAAGCTTGAGCGGAATTCTGTCGGAAAAACCGTCCAAGTTTTTTCCAACGGAAAATCCGCTCATGTGTACGTGGCATTACAGCAGAAAAATGACCCAAAGCACACATCAAAAAGCACCCAGAAATGGTTTAAGACAAAGTGCTGGAAAGTACTGAACTGGCCAGCAATGAGTCCAGATCTAAATCCCATAGAGCACCTGTGTAGAGATCTCAAAATAGCAGTTGGGAAAAGGAACACTTCCAGTCTGAGAGACCTGAACTCCATTTTCTATGTGTTTCACAGGTCAATGCCTGCTTCTTCAGGGAAAGCAAAACTTTATTAATTTTCAAAGCAATAACAGCATGTATAACCTATTATAATAAACCACACAGAAGAGATACTTCTATGAATGAGTGGAGCCTCAGTAAAGGGAGAGAGGAATCCCAGGACAGCAGTTGGTTTCCAACGAATGTTTTTATGATCCCTCTCAACTCCTCCATGACTTCCTAAATCAGGGTCCCCATATGTGGTTTGTATCTATGGCAGTGCAGCTGGAAAAAGTGCAGAAAAGAGCAACTAAACTGATAAGGGGCAAGGAAGAGCTGAACTATGAGGAAAGGATGGTAGAACTCAATTTATTCTCACTTGAGAAGAGGAGATTAAGGGGGGGATATGATCAACATGAATACATAAGGGGTCAGTATAGTAAGCTTGGTGAGTTTTTTACTTTAAGGTCATCACAAAGGACAAGGGGACCTGCTTTACAGTATGTCTTTACACAGTGGCGGCCTGTGCATTGTGGGCGCACAGGCACTGCCCCCCCTAACACCACCGCCGCCCTCCCTATCCATGTGTCCGACACCTTTCAGGACACCAGACACATGAATTACAATTGCGGGGATAGGCGGGGGGGGGGGTATTTTGAAGCACCTAATTAGAGCCAAAGGCTCTAATAGGCTTCAAAATAGGGTGGGCTCGGGGGACAGAGAGTGCGCCCTGATCCCACACAGTTGTGTGACACTAGCAAATTAATATTCGCTATTCTTCCACATTCTCCTCCCGGCCCAATCAGTAATCCCCTATTGGCCAAGGAGTCTTATGACTCCCTGGCCAATCGTGTCTCAGGACACACTTCTGGGTTCCAGTCAGCTGGAAGGAGAATGCCTGTGTCCTCGCTGGAGCAGCCCGGCTCTTCTGTCTCCCTCCTCCATGCCTCCACTAGGTAAGGTGATCGCCGCTGGTTACAGTGTCTACCGCGGGGTAATCGCCGGGGGAGTGCTGCGGGATGATTGCCGCTGGACACCAGCTGCCACTGTCTTTACATCTGGAAGAAAAGAGAGAAAGGAGATTTAATCTCCACACATGGAAAGGTTTCATTACAATAACGGATGTGGAATAGGTTCCCTCCGGAACTGGTTCTGGCCAGATAAAAGAGCTAAATGCATTCCTAAATGCACAAATATAACTGGATATTTGCATTTAAATGTAATAACAGGGATAGCTGATCCAAAGAATATCTGATTGCCTCCTGGGGGATCAGGAAGGAATTTATTTTTCCCCTGCTTGAGCAAATTGTGCCATGCTTTATAGGGTTTTATGCCTTTCTCTGGATCAATTGTGGGTATAGAATTCTGTATATGGTAGTTTTTCATTTATTTACTCTATTTATGATTTTTGTTTCTATTGGTTGAACGAGATGGACTTGTGTATACAGTGATGTACTTTCCCTCATCCAAAGCACCTCATTCAATATGTAGACAAACGGTGCAGATCGTGTAAGGCTCCATGCACAATGGAGATCATAAACGGCTGTTTTTTGGCATTTGGGCGTTTTTTTTAAAAGCCCATAAACTCCACTCTATGTTATCCTATGTGTCCATGCACACATGGACATTTTTGGACGTTTGTCAGCAGTGGAGTTTATGGGCTGTTTTCTGAACGCCATAAAATCGCGTTCAAGAGCAGTACTGTGAATGCCAGACACCGGTAAAAGGTGTTAAACGACAGTTAACACTGTAAAAAGAGCGTTAAGCCTTGTTCGGCGTTTCTCTGCCTCTATTCAAAATCAGTGGTTCCCTATGGGGGCCCATTGATTTAAATAGAAGTCGCACCAGAAGTCGGATCATCATGATCCAACTTGTGTGCTGAGGATGAAGGGGGAACCCCGCCAAAATGAAAAAAAATTGGCGTGGGGTTCCCCCTTAGACAATACCAGGCCCTTCGGTCTGGTATGGATATAAAGGGAACCTCCTTCGCCGAAAAAACGGCGTGGGGGTACCCCCAAAATCCATACCAAACCCTTATCCGAGCACGCAGCCTGGCCGGTCAGGAAAGGGGGTGGGGACGAGCGAGCGCCCCCCCTCCTGAACCATACCAGGCCGCATGCCCTCAGCATGGGGGGTTGGTGCTTTGGGGCAGGGGGGACGCTGTGCCCCCCCACCCACCCCAAAGCACCTTGTCCCCATGTTGATGAGGACAAGGGCCTCTTCCCGACAACCCTGGCCGTTGGTTGCTGGGGTCTGCGGGCGGGGGGCTTATCGGAAAATGGGGGCTCCCTTTAATAAGGGGGCCCCGCAGATCCCGGCCACCCCACCCTACGTGAATGAGTATGGGGTGCACCTTACCCCTACCCATTCACCTGGGAAAAGTATCAAAAATAAAACACACTACACAGGTTTTTAAAGTAGTTTATTAGGCAGCTCCAGGGGTCTCTTCCGACTTCGGGGGTCTCTTCCTTCTTCTCCACGCTCTCCGGCCTCTTCTGCCGGGCATCTCCTCTATCTTCTACTCTGTTGACACGACGCTCTCTCCCACCGTAATGCCGGCTGCGCGGTGCGCAACGACTTATATTGGCATGGGGCGTGGTCATCAGGTGACCCCGCCCCCTTATGACACCACCGTCCCATCATGCCCAGGGTGGTGACGTCATAAGGGGGCGGGGGCCACCTGATGACATCACCCGGTGACCACGCCCCATGCCTAAATATAAGTCGTTGCGCACCGCGCAGCCGGCATTACATCGGTAGAAGAGCAGAGGGAAGAAGACGACGGAGAAGACCGGGCCACTGCTAGCAAAAGAGCAGAAGATAGCAGAAGAGCCCGGCAGAAGAACCGGAGGTCGGGAGAAGAGGCCGGAGAGAGCGTGGAGAAGAAGGAAGAGACCCCCAAGTCGTAAGAGACCCCCGGAGCTGCCTCATACTTATTCACGTAGGGTGGGGGGCCGTGATCTGGGGGCCCCCTTATTAAAGGAGGCTCCCGGTATCCGATAAGCCCCCCGCCCACAGACCCCGACAACCAATGGCCAGGGTTGTCGGGTCATCAACATGGGGACAAGGTGCTTTGGGGTGGGGGGCGCAGCGCCCCCCCTGCCCCAAAGCACCAACCCCCCCGTGTTGAGGGCATGCGGCCTTGTATGGTTCAGGAGGGGGGGGGCGCTCGCTCGTCCCCACCCCCTTTCCTGACCGGCCGGGCTGTGTGCTCGGATAAGGGTTTGGTATAGGTTTTGGGGGGACCCGCATGCCGTTTTTTCGGCGAAAGAGGTTCCCCTTAAAATCCATACCAGACCGAAGGGCCTGGTATTGTCTGAGGGGGGGAACCCCACCCCAATTTTTTTCTTTCATTCTGGCGGGGTTCCTCCTTCATCCTCAGCACACAAGTCGCACCGCAAGTCTGATCATGATGATCTGACTTCTGGTGCGACTTCTATTCAAATCAATGGGCCCCCATAGGGAACCATTGATTTTGAATAGAGGCAGAGAAACGCGGTTAAAAGCTAGCGCCGCTAAATGTGCATTAACGGCAATGCAAAACGCTGATAAAATCGCGTTTTTAAAGCAGCGTTTTCCTGCCAGCAATCCGACGTTCAGAACAACCGACGTTCAGAACAGCTCCAGTGTGCATGGAGCCTGAAAAAGCTTATCAGGCTACAATATGCTACAGAAAAACGGCAACCAATCGCACACAGGATGCTGGCTTTCTGTGATTAAAATTAAAGTAGTTGTAAAGGCTCAAGGCTTTTTACCTTCATGCATTCTTTGCATGAATGTAAAAAACCTCCTCTGTGCAGCAGCCCCCCCAAGCTCCCCTAACACTTACCTGAGCCCCATCGCGATCCAGTGATGTGCTTGGGTGCCCCTACAGCAAGCTGCTTGCTCTGGGGGCACCCAGCAGGAGCCAGGGGACCCGAGAAAAGAAGGATCCAGGCACAGAGCAGGTAAATATAATATGTTAAAAAAAAAAAACAAGCCTTTACTATCACTTTTAACCAATAATGTAAGATAGCTTCAGCTGTGCTCTCTACCTGCAGGAGAGGTCCCTCATCTGCGTTTTACTCCCTAGTAGGCTTAATTGTTGAGGCCAAATGATTAGGCCCACCAGGGCATGAAATGAGTCTGAGGGACTTCACCTGCGAGTGGAGAGCAGAGCTGAAGCTATCTTGCATTACCTGATTTAATTTTGGTCACAGCGAGTTGCCATTTTCTCACAGCCAATATTCGCCCATGGGATTTTAAATGAGGCATAATACAAAAGTCATAAAATATCAATTTATTGTACAAAGATTTGACACATAAAAAAGGGTTTGGCATATCATGCCAATGAGTTACACGTAACAATATATAATGTAAATCAAGCTGGTGTATTTTCAAGTACATGCTTTACATATCCAAGATGATTGCAATATGGGAGAGCAAACATCTTGTAATACCCTTTTGTATCACTTAACCCTCCCTTCCTCCTAGATTGTAAGCTATAATGAGCAGGGCCCTCTGATTCCTCCTGTATTGAATTGTATTGTAATTGTACTGTCTGCCCTAACATTGTAAAGCGCTGAGCAAACTGTTGGCGCTATATAAATCCTGTATAATAATAATAATAATTTGACACGTTTCGTGAATACTTTCCCTTCTTCTGGAGTAAATGCCTCCAACAGAACTCTATTAAAGATGATTGCGATCGCGGGCATGAGAGCCAGCACGGGGGAATTTGTGTGTGTAAACACACAAATCCGTGTTCTGTCAGGGGAGAGGAGACATATTGTGTGTTCCTAGTACATAGGAACAACGATATGTCTCCTTCTCCAGTCAGTCCTATCCCCATACAGTTAGAAACACTAACTAGGGAACACATTTAACCCCTTGACCGCCCCCTAGTGTTAACCCCTTCCTTACCAGTGACATTTACCCAGTAATCTGTGTATTTTAATAGCACTGATTGCTGTATAAATGTCAATGGTCCCAAAAATGTGTCAAAAGTGTCCAATCTGTCCACCGTAATATCGCAGTACCGCTAAAAATTGCAGATCGCTGACCATTACTAGTAAAAAAATAAATAAAACTGCCATAAATCTTTCCCATAGTTTGTATACACTATAACTTTTGCGCAAACCAATCAATATACGCTTATTGCGATTTTTTTTGTTACCAAAAATATGTTAAAGAATATATATTGGCCTAAACTGATGAAGAAATGTGTTTTTTAAAAACATTTTTGGGGATATTTATTATAGCAAAAAGTAAAAAATATTGTAGGCCCAGTCTGAGGTCCTGAGCACTCTGGAGAAGGTTTTCATCCAGGATATCCCTGTACTTGGCTGCATTTATCTTTCCCTCGATTGCAACCAGTCGTCCTGTCCCTGCAGCTGAAAAACACCCCCACAGCATGATGCTGCCACCACCATGCTTCACTGTCGGGACTGTATTGGACAGGTGATGAGCAGTGCCTGGTTTTCTCCACACATACCGCTTAGAATTAAGGACAAAAAGTTATATCTTGGTCTCATCAGTACAAATAATCTTATTTCTCACCATCTTGGAGTCCTTCAGTTGTTTTTTTAGCAAACCTAATGCGGGCTTTCATGTGTCTTGCACTGAGGAGAGGCTTCCGTCGGGCCACTCTGCCATAAAGCCTCGACTGGTGGAGGGCTGCAGTGATGGTTGACTTTCTACAACTTTCTCCCATCTCCCGACTGCATCTCTGGAGCTCAGCCACAGTGATCTTTGCGTTCTTCTTTACCACTCTCACCAAGGCTCTTCTCCCCCGATAGCTCAGTTTGGCCGGACGGCCAGCTCTAGGAAGGGTTCTGGTTGTACCATACGTCTTCCATTTAAGGATTATGGAGGCCACTGTGCTCTTAGGAACCTTAGGTGCAGCAGAATTTTTTTTGTAACTTTGGCCAGATCTGTGCCTTGTCACAATTCTGTCTCTGAGCTCTTCAGGCAGTTCCTTTGACTTCATGATTCTCATTTGCTCTGACATGCACTGTGAGCTGTAAGGTCTTATATAGACAGGTGTGTGGCTTTCCTAATCAAGTTCAATCAGTATAATCAAACACAGCTGGACTCAAATGAAGGTGTAGAACCATCCCAAGAATGATCAGAAGAAATGGACAGCACCTGAGTTAAAAAAATTACAGTATTCAGAAACGCTGATTTTGGCAATCTGAATACCTTTAAGTGCAAAAGAAGGGATTTGGGGTCTTTTAAGCCCCCGGATCCCTCCATAAAGAGTAACTGTCACCACCTATTACTTTCACAAGGGATGTTTACATTCCTTGTGACAGCAATAAAAGTGATCAGATTTTTTTTTAAAGGGACAGTGTTAAAAAAAATGAAATAAAATAAATAAGAAAAAAAAATATTTTAAAGCATCCCCGTCCCTGCGTGCTTGCACAGCAAAGAAAAGTCATATGTAAGTTGCACCCGTAAATGTAAACGGTGTTCAAATCACATATGTGAGGTATCACCCCAATCGTCCGAGTGAGAGCAATAATTCTAGCAAAGGACCTCCTCTGTAACTCCTGGTAACCATTAAAAAATGTTAAAGCATCGCCTATGGAGAAGTGAAGTGTGTGCAATCCGTAACATGCTTGGCATCTATTTACTTGGCGTAACATCCTCTTTCACAATGTACAAATGTACAATGTAATCTTACTGTGTTTTTGTTTTTTTTAATTCAGTGAAGTGTATTTTTCCCAAAAAATTGTGCTTGAAAGACCGCTGTTCAAATACCATGTGACATAAAATATTGCAACGACCACCATTTTATTCTCCTGAGTCTTTGCTAAAAAAAATATATAATGTTTGGGGGTTCTAAGTAATTTTCTAGCAAAAAATACTGATTTTAACTTGTAAACAACAAGTGTCAAAAATAGGCCTGGTCCTTAAAGTGTTTGTTAACCCCAAAAAAAAAAAAAAATACAGATCCTGTTCCCTTAAAGCCTGTTATACAGAACAGTGCTTGTGCTGTGTCATTTGGACCCCCGTATCACCTGATATACCTGGCTGATCCTGCCTAACTACGCCCTCCCCTCTGCAAACAGACCACGGTAATCATGGCCGCTGAGCCCTGACATTGTGGTCGCCGCCTGATTCCTCTCCTGCTGCAGGAATAACATATGTATTTGTATACTATCCGTTCTGTATCTTTATACAGTGCCCCCCGTCTGTGTTTTATTAAAAAAATACCTCCTTCACCGTATCTCACGGCGGCTCCAGGTGATCACGTGACCGGTCGTTTCTCCTCTCTTCCTCGCGTCCCGCTGACGTCAGTGGGGAAACCTCGGCCCCTCCCACTGCTTTTGCGAAACGGGCAGAAATAAAACACAGCCTGTTACACGAGCGCCGGGAGCCGCCGTGAGGTACAGTGAAGGAGGTATTTTTTTAATAAAACACAGAGACAGGGGTACTGCATTAGAGACAGAACGGATTATGTCAATTTCTGAAAGTGGGTTAACAACCACTTTAAGTGGTTAAGATTAAAAGCCTTCTGTGTGAAGCAGCCGCCCTAGCACCCCCTAATACTTACCGGAGCCCCATCTCTCTCCAGCGATGTTCATGAGTTCCTAGACCATCAGGGACTCTCCTCCTGATTGGCTGAGACACAGCACGGCGCCATTGGCTCCCGCTGCTGTCAATCAAAGTCAGTTAGCCAATCAGAAGAGAGAGGGGGCGGGGCCGAATCTGGGCTCCATGTCTGAATAGACACAGGGAGCTGTGACTCGGCTTGGGCGCCCCCATAGCAAGCTGCTTACTGTGGGGGCACTCGACAGGAGGGAGGGGCCAGGGAAGCCAAAAAAGGGACCCGAGAAGAGGAGGATCTGGGCTGCTCTGTTCAAAACCAACTGCACAGAGGAGGTAAGTATAACATGTTTGTTATTTTTAGAGAAAAAAAAAAACAAGACTTTACAATCACTTTAAGCTTAGCGAAAAACCCGGTGCAAAACTATACAATCAGTCTGAGCTAACTGCAGGTCTGCCAAAAATGAAATCGACATAGTAGCCCCAATCTATCACAAGGGGGTACATTATAATCCACCACTGTGCAGCAGTGATATGATTAATCAGTGTCTCACAGTGCCATGTCAGCCAATCAGAATGCAGCTGATATGTGTAGGAAGATTGGAATATGGACTCGTTATGTACAATGTAGTGTAAGGACTTGGCTTAGTTGTCTTGTTAGAATGTAGTGTTATGCCCCGTACACACGGTCGGATTTTCCGATGGAAAATGTCTGATCGGAGCGTGTTGTCGGAAATTCCGACCGTGTGTGGGCTCCATCGGACATTTTCCATCGGATTTTCTGACACACAAAGTTTGAGAGCAGGATATAAAATTTTCCGACAACAAAATCTGTTGTCGGAAATTCAGATCGTGTGTACACAAATCCGACGGACAAAGTGCCATGCATGCTCAGAATAAATAAAGAGATGAAAGCTATTGGCCACTGCCCCGTTTATAGTCCCGACGTACGTGTTGTACGTCACCGCGTTCAGAACGATCGGATTTTCCGACAACTTTGTGGGACCGTGTGTATGCAAGACAAGTTTGATCCAACATCCGTTGGAAAAAATCCTAGGATCTTGTTGTCGGAATGTCCGAACAAAGTCCGACCGTGTGTACAGGGCATAAGGTCAATGGGCATCAGAACTGCTTCTCTCCCCATACAAGTCAATGGAAATGCAAAATCAGCTTGATGTAGGTCTCTGCAGCATAGGAGGTGATCTTCAACAGGTTGAATGCACCTATCAATGTACTCTGAGGCTGACTTCATATACCTGTCCACTCATGATTTGAGTTAGGGATGAATATTAATATAAGTGGGCGGCCAATGAACTAGATTGGATGAAAAAACATAGCTATAGCATCTTTGAAGTCACAGCACATTACAATGCACAACGGTGTGTTACCATGCGTTGCAGTGTGCTGTAGTACAAGTGCATTGTGGAGGTTTGTTCATTTTTAATAGCACCCCAGCACACCAATGCAAACAAGGTGCCTTTCCATGCATTGCTGCATTGCATTGGTGCGAAGGGTCCCCGAATGTTCTCAGAAATGTCTAAACCGATGTCAAATGTGAGCTGAAGAGACTCAAGATCTCTAAATACACTTAGGGCATGAATGGGCACTATTTTACAGCCATATGTTAGTATACGTATACGTTAATATTTTTCCTTTCCTTTTCTATTCTTTGTAAACTTCTATACATTTTTTCGATGAAAATTCCAATAAAAACATAATAAAAGAAAGCAGTTGAGAGTAAGCTGTGTGTATTATTAGTAGCAGGTAGGTGGTGGGTTAAAAAAACATGTTAATAGAACCTTAGCAAAGTGACAGGTTCAATTTGAGGATTTAAAAGTAAATTTTCTGGCTAAAGAGAAAAAAAGAAGAGAAAAGCTCCATCAGGTTGAGGCCCCAATCGCACCTGTGCATTTTATGTGCATTTTAGATGTAATGCATTAAAAAAACTCCTGCTTGATGCATCTTTGATGATCTTTCTTAAAAAAATGCACGTCATATAATGTTCAATGGTAACTGTACCGAAAGAACAAACGAATAAAGAAAGCAAGTAAGCTCTGCATATCATTGATGCTTGGTGCATGCTTAAGGCCTCATGCACACGGACGTTTTTACAGCCGCTTTTTTGAGCGTTTTTTGCAGCTTAAAAAGGCCTGTCTATGTTAGTCTATGGCTTCATGCCCACCTAGGCGTTTTTGAGCTGCAAATGGCATAGGCGTTTTTAAGCTGGAAAACCCAGGACCAGTGGGTTCTGAGAGACGTTTTTCAGCTGTAAAAACGTTCTAACGCTCAAAAACGTCATTCACCAACGTTTTTTTAACGTTTTTGAGCCATTGAAAAAAAAAAATTTGAAAAAAAAAAACCCGCTAAAAACGATAACGCGGAAAAACGCTCAAAAGTGATAAAAACCGCTATTGCAAAAAAGCTGAAAAAAGTTTAAAAAAATCACCGCAAAGATACTGGCGTTTTCATAACGTTATTTTTACATCCTGTGTGCATGAGGCCTTAAACCTGTGCGGCCCCTGAGGCCTCTCACTGTAACATCATGTTTCATGTCTGCCACTAACAGAAATGGAAAGAAGGGGTTAAGGCTGATCATTTGATTGCACTATGTTTTCTATTCCATTTGTGTTTGTAAATACAGCAGATACACTATAGATTTTCCTAATTGCCTTATTATGTGATCTTAGCTCTAGCCAGAAGCATTTACAAGGTAATTACACCATGTATTTACTAATGATTAGGTTATTACGCTCATTAGATTAATATTGTACTAAAACTATTAGTTACCTTTCTTTGAACAGTATTGATCCATGTGTTAATAGGATGACATTTTAATACCGAAGACCAACTCATTATATTACTTTCATAAAGCAAGCTGTAATTCAGCAGAATACTTTTTTATTCTTAATTTTTATCGAGGAAATAGTTTGTTTAATATTTTTTTTTATAACTGACATACCACACATATATGTTTTCTACTGTGATCATCACCATCTTATAAAACACGTGATTGGTATTATTAGCAGGATTTTTCCTGTTCTTATTAACCACTTGAAGACCACGCCTTTTCTGGTCGTTTTAGTTTTTAAGTCACACAATATTTGCACAGGGGTTTTTCAAATGCAATTTTTTTGGAAAAAATACACTTTAATACATTTTAATGCAAAAAAACCACAATATAGCACCCAATTTTTTGATAAAGTATTAAAAATGATGTTATGCCGAGTAAATAGATACCTAACCTGTCACGCTTTAAAATTGTGCACACTCGTAGAGTGGCAACAAACTACAAATCTCCATAGGCAACGCTTTTATACAGGTAAATTTTTCCAGGTTACCTGTTGAGAAAAATTTGAGTTGAGTTGTTGAGTGCTAGAATTATTGCTCTCACTCTAACATTCACGGCGATACCTCACATGTGAAATGCAAACACTGTTTAAATATGCATGTATGACTTACTTATGCGTTCGCTTCTATGCACAATCATGGAGAAAGGGGGCGCTTAAAAAAAAATTTTTTTTAAATTTTTTTTACACTGTCCCTTTTTTTAATCACTTTTCTCAGTTGTAATAGAAATAAGTGATGACAGATCCTCTTTATAGAAAGATATGGGGTCAATAAGACCCCAGATCTCTCCTCTACCTTCAAAATCAAAATATCAACAAAACAAATGTGACCTTATGCTTTAAAAAAAAAATTGTTTATTTCCGTCCTAGACCTGAAGTGACACCATGATGTCGCTCTGGTCCTCCAAGATCATAGAGGCATTCAGAGACAATCTGGTCTCTGGTAACTTCTATGGCCAGCTGCATGAACTGTCGGATCATTTTCCGAATGCGCCAGTAAAAACGGTAAGCCCAAGAAACACCGGCGAGCTTCTGAAAGTGATCCAGCAGCTAATTTGCCGCCCAGACTGCTTTCACGAGAAGGCCAATCGCCAGCTGAAAAAAAAACCCACCAGGGTTATGGCTGATAGCTTCAGCCATAACCCTGGTAAACCACTTGCAAGCCGCAACACATATACACACATATATATATATATATATATATATATATATATATATATATATATATATATATATATACACACACAGGGCTTTTCTTCAGCGGGAATGCGGGGGAACACAGTTCCGGCACCTCTTGGACTGACTGTATGTAATGGCAAGGAGTGCTGGGGTGTGCTGCAGAGTATTAATGCTCACTGCTGGGGATCTATTTTTGCAAGGGGGTCTATTGTTGCTGGGGAGGTCTATTGTTGCTGGTGGGGAACCTATTGTTGCTGGGGGGGTCAGTTGTTGCCGAAATAGATCTACTGTTGGGACAGCAGTCTATTGTTGATGGCAGCCAGACAGACTATTAATGCTGGTTGATGCTGCCGGGAGTCTATTGTTGCTGGTGGAGAAATTTTGTTGTGGTTGGTCCATTGTTGTTAGCGGGATCTATTGTTGCTGGCTGCAGGGGATCTATTTTACTGCTTTTCTTGATATCATTATCAAATTCCATACAAATTACTTAGCAGCTCAAAATGATGCTTGGTTCTATATTGTCTAAAAGGGACGGTACTGGGAGGTGGGTAGGGTCGCAGAAAAGGGGTGGCTCGGAAAGGGGGAGTTCCTGCACCTATTGTCTGAGAAAAAAAGATATATATATATATATATATATATATATATATATATATATATATATGTGTGTATATATATATATATATATATATATACACACACAGTGGGGACGGAAAGTATTCAGACCCCCTTAAATTTTTCACTTTTGTTATATTGCAGCCAATTGCTAAAATCATTTAAGTTCATTTTTTTTCCTCATTAATGTACACACAGCACCCCATATTGACAGAAAAACACAGAATTGTTGACATTTTTGCAGATTTATTAAAAAAGAAAAACTGAAATATCACATGGTCCTAAGTATTTCAGACCCTTTGCTGTGACACTCATATTTAAAATTGGCGCCATTGGCAGCCGAGTAAACCGGAAGGGACTTTGTGACGTCGCTTCCGGGATTTTACATTGGAGACCCAATCAAAGCCGAATCTGGCTAAATCAGCCTAGCCGGCGGATGTGCCGGATGGTGGCTCGGATCTCCCCGTGGGACGGGAGGCCCAGAAAGAGTGGCGGAAGGTGCTCCCTGGAATAATCACCAGATAGCCGACCGCCCACTCTGAAAAACGGTACCGGGGTATAGCCTGCAGCTGCAGGCTTCACCCTGATACATCCACTTTCTCCTACCGACGTACAGGTACGTTGATTCGCCTGAAGTGGTTAATGCATAGAATGTATTCAGATAAAAAAACCTTCTGACTTTACAACCCCTTTAAGTTGGCTTGTGATTTCTTTTTGTTGCCAGTAGATGTCGCTGGTCATAGTATGAGATGCCACAAACAAAACAAATATATTTTCTTCAGCCAATCCAGTAGGTGGTTTAGGCCACTGATGGGGAGGATATAAATATTTGGTTCAGACCATGTGCTTGCTCTCTTGTTTCAGGCTAAGGCCTGAGGAGATACTGCAGGATGGAGCTCTGCTGTTAGGCCTTATAGCCTGGTTTGGGGCCTAATGTGTGCTGAGGTGGTCTTGAAGCTGTCCTGTCTAGTCTAGAGGAAGTTGTGCCAAGGAGGAAACCCATGGGAGGTCCTTTGCTGGAGAGAGCTAGGAAGAAAGCTGGTCTTTCAGAAGGGCCTGATGATTCACTTGGAGGATGCACTGAAATTTGGGATTGTGCTTACAGTGTTGCTTGGGTTGGCCTAAAGGCTTTGACATTGTGAATCTGGACATTGACCTGGATCTGGAGAGTCTGTAAATGATCTGCCATGGTATCTGGGACCCCTAACCCTCACCTCCTTAACCGTTCTGTAATAAACTTTAAAAATACAAAGTCCAATATCCTTTCTCATTCCCTCAATTTTAGCCATGGACAGCCCTGAGGTGAAATTCTAGCCCGCTCCTGCCTCTGAAGGTGCTATCCTGCCTTTGTGATGTCAGAGGGGTGCTACAATAATAATGGCAAAACAGGCAGCTTCCTGTAGTCCCAGACTCCAAGGTAGGGTTGCCACCTCATCCCTTTAAAACCAAACACATATTAACCTGTTCCCGACCAGCCGCCGCAGTTTTACTGTGGCAGAATGGCATGGGCAGGCGAATCCATGTTATGTTACGTTGCTTCCTTAGGCGGCCACTAGAAGTGCGCGCGCCCGCTGCTCACCCCCAGAGCCGATGCGGGTGCCACTTCTCCCCTCAGAGAACCGGGATCTCGCCGTGTCACTAGCGATCGCGGGAGCCCGGCAGTCATCGAGACTGCCGGGCTCCTGTGATCGATTGAGACACGGCAAGAACCGGGATCTCTGTGTGTGTCACCCGGTTCCCTGTTGGGAGAAGTGACAGATCGTCTGTTCATACAAAGTATGAACAGTGATCTGTCATTTCCTCTAGTCAGTCCCATCCCCCCTTCAGTTAGAACACACTTGAGGGAACACAGTTAACCCCTTGTATTAATGCCAATGGTCCCAAAAATGTGTCAAAATTGTCTGATGCATCCGCCATAATGTCGCAGTTATGATAAAAAATCCCAGATCGCCGCCATTACGAGTAAACAAAAAAAAAATAATAAAAATGCTATAAATCTCTCCTCTATTTTTGTAGACGCTATAACTTTTGCTTAAACCAATCAATATACTCTTATTGCTATTTTTATTACCAAAAATATGTAGAAGAATACATATCGGCCTAAACTGGGAAAAAATTTGCTTTTTAAAAAAAAAAAAAATGGGGATATTTATTATAGCAAAAAAGTACTAAATATTGTGATTTTTTTTTTCAAAATCGTTGCTGTTTTTTGTTTATAGCGCAAAAAATAAAAACCGCAGAGGCGATCAAATACCACCAAAAGAAAGCTCTATTTGTGGGAAAAAAAGGACATCAATTTTAATTGGGTACAATGTCGCACGACCGCACAATTGTCAGTTAAAGCAATGCGGTGCCAAAACGCAAAAAGTGCTCTGGTCAGGAAGGGGGTAAAATCTTCCTGGGCTGAAGTTAAATACACAAATTCTGTGGCTGATTACGTGGTAATTAAACTCATTTAGTGCCTTATCTGCCTTAAATTAGCCTCAGAACCTGTGTAATTATTATGTGATTTTAAAGGGATGAGGTGGCAACCCTACTCCAAGGGGGCCATGGGGATGCTGCACTTCAATGTTTTAGACTTTTTTTCCCCAGAAGGTGATCACTAATGGCAACCTTTGTACTTGAAACGCAGATTGCACCTGAGAGGGGTTTTAGCAATTCCCCAAAAAATATATTCATAGATACATTTTACGTGTGTTTTAAATACTGCTACAGTTACTACATTTTTATTTTTTATAATTATCTAATTTTACCTTGCAGACCAGGATTCTGAAAGATGACCAGCAGAAAAAGCCAACATGGGTGCTTTTTTGCATTGGACAGCCCTGTCAGGCTACCAATGGGAACATTTCCTTTAGATATACCTTCAACTGTGTAGTGCAAGGCCCTGCCTGATTGCACACAGATTAAAAGTGTTTAGGTTTGACCTCCATATTATATGGTTTTGGTAAATCTAAAGTTTAATTGTACAAGAAAGTTGTATAAAAAATTTAATTAAAAAAAAGAAAGTTGTATAATGTATGGCCTTAGACAGCCCCTTGTACAAGGAGCCTAACCATATATAAAGAATAAATAAATACAGGCAGGGCCCTAATGATGAGTAGTCAACTCATTGCAAATTTTCAACCAACTATACAAATATACGTACCTGGTTTATTTTTCAAACATACCACATCTGATATAACCCTCATTCATTTCCACTTAGCCCTGTGTTGACCTGATCCCATCTTATTAAGTCAATGTTGCATTTCATTTTGCCCTGAGATTAACAGAACTCCAGCTTCAATACCAAACATAAATACAATACACAAACGCTAATAACAACATACAGATGTGACCCCAGGTATAATCTGTCTGTAGGTTTCTTCCATAAGAGACATAGACCTCTTAGGAGGTTCCTATTTATTCTCAAGGTTGTGTGTGCTGTTTGCAGAATCCCAGCTCAGGGAAGGAATTAAGGCTCCTGCTACACTGTGAAGAAGACTGATACGTGGGAGAACATCAGACCTCAGAGCAGCAATTAACCCAGAGAGATGAAAGTCTGAGCTTCCAAATCCAGGCAATTTACTGCAAAGAAGCTGAACGAATGTACTGCTCATCTGCTCATGTATTTATTCCTGCTGTCCTGAATCTTCCAATTTTACTCCCATTCATTTAAAGTGACCCTGTCCCTATAGAGTTGCAACTAAACTAAAGCCAGTCTGTAAACCAAAATGTTGCATAGGTATCTTTCCAGTAGCCTGTGTGTTAAAACCCCTCTGCATTACTGATCCCCGGCCGCTGCAGGTAACTGACATTTCTGGGTGTGTCAAATGCCTGCTCCCCCCCACTGTGCACTGTAGTCTCTCCCACCAACTCCTACACCATTACTGGACATACACACCGATGGGAGGAACCACAGAGCATTGCAGGGGAGCATGTGTTTGACATTACCCAAAGTGTAAGATATCTGCAGCACACAAGATAAAAAAAAAAACTGGAGTTTTAACACACAGACCAAAGAAAAGGTAAGTATAGAACATTTTGTTTTAAAGGCTGGCTTTAATTAGCTTCAACCCCAAAGAGACAGATTTATTTCTAAGGAAAATTCCAGAAAAAAAAAAAAAGATTATGGTTGTAATTATAAAGTATGTGCAGTTGGTAGGTTTTTTTTTTTTAATATATATATATTTACAGTGCATCCAGAAAGTATTCACAGCGCTTCACTTTTTCCACATTTTGTTATGGTACAGCCTTATTCCAAAAAGGATTAAATTCATTAATTTCTTCAAATTTCTACAAACAATACCCTATAATGACAACATGAAAGAAGTTTGTTTGAAATCTTTGCAAATTTATTAAAAATAAAAAGATGAAAAAAATCACACGTACATAAGTATTCACAGCCTTTGCCATGACACTCAAAATTTAGCTCACTTGATTGGAGTCCACCTGTGGTAAATTCAGTTTAATGGACATGATTTGGAAAGGCACACGCCTGTCCATATAAGGTCCCACAGTTAACAGTGCATGTCAGAGCACATAACAAGCCATGAAGTCCAAGGAATTGTCTGTAGACCTCAGAGACAGGATTGTATCAAGGCACAGATCTGGGGAAGGGTACAGAAAAATGTCTGCAGTATTGAAGGTATCAATGAGCACAGTGCCCTCCATCATGCGTAAATGGAAGAAGTATGGAACCACCAAGACTCTTCCTAGAGTGGTCCGCCCAGCCAGATTGAGCGATCGGGGGAGAAGGGCCTTAGTCAGGGAGGTCACCAAGAACCCGATGGTCACTCTGACAGAGCTCCAGCATTTCTCTGTGGAGAGAGGAGAACCTTTCAGAAGAACAACCTTCTCTGCAGCACTCCACCAATCAGGCCTGTATGGTAGAGTGGAAGACGAAAGCCACTAAGTAAAAAGGCACATGACAGCCCACCTGGAGTTTGCCAAAAGGCACCTGAAGGACTCTTAGACCATGACAAACACAATTCTCTGGTCTGATGAAACAAAGATTGAACTCTTTGGCCTGAATGGCAAGCATCATGTCTGGAGGAAACCAGGCACCACTCATCACCTGGCCAATACCATCCTTACAGTGAAGCATGGTGGTGGCAGCATCATGCTGTGGGGATATTTGTTAGTGTCGGGAACTGGGAGACTAGTCAGGATCAAGGGAAAGATGAATGCAGTAATGTACAGAGACATCCTTGATAAAAATCTGCTCCAGAGTGCTCTGGAACTCAGACTGGGGCAAAAGTTCAACTTCAAGCAGATCAATGATCCTAAGCACACAGCCAAGATAACAAAGAAATGGCTATGGGACAACTCTGTGAATGTCCTTAAGTGGCCCTGCAGAGCCCAGACTTGAACCCGATTGAACATCTCTGGAGAGATCTGAAAATGGCTGTGCACCGACGCTCCCCATCCAACCTGATGGAGCTTAAGAGCTCCTGCAAAGACGAATGGGAGAAACTGCCCAAAAAATAGGTGTGCCAAGCTTGTAGCATCTTACTCAGAAAGGCTTGAGGCTGTATTTTGTGCCAAAGGTGCTTCAACAAAGTATTAAGCAAAGGTTGTGAATACTTATGTAGATGGGATTTTTTTTCTGTTTTTTTATTTTTAATACGTTTTCAAAGATTTCAAACAAACTTCTTCACATTGTCATTATGGGGTATTGTTTGTAGAATTTTGAGGAAAATAATAAATTGAATCCATTTTGGAATAAGGCTGTAGCATAACAAAATGTGGAAAAAGTGAAGCGCTGTGAATACTTGTATAATAATACATAATACTGTATGTAGCACCCTCTAGTGTCAGGGATAAACGACTCAGGGAGGCTGGATGACTCATCAAGTAGCACCTCTGGTAACTCCCCCCTGCTCTCTGGAACCTTGGAGAAGCTTCCAGAAGTAGAGGGAGGAGTCTAGGATGAGATGCTTGGAGTATTGAGGAAGGCCCCCGCCAATCCCCAGCAAGTGGGCGGGCACCTCATACTCTTGGGTCATGCCAGCACGGGCAGTCGGGTGGAAGGTGGAGATGGAATGCTGATGAGGCTGTCGGTGGTCTTTGAGGAAACCCCCTTTTCTGGGGGGTGTCCTTGGGCTCGGGTGCTGGAAGGACCCTCTGCAACACAAAGAGAAATCCTTGCCTGGATGCACGGGAGCAAGTGTGAGGACAGCAGGAGAGAGAGTCAGCACATCCGGTAGATCTCCTGAGTGTCAGTCTGGAGGGCTGATGAGTGTCAGTCTGGAGGACTGGGGAGCGTCAGTCAGGAGGGCTGTGGAGAAGTAACCAGGAGGGCTAGTGAAGGGGGCTGCTGCAGCCAGGAGGGCAGGCAGGGCCTGAAGAGGTGGTGCTGGGATCAGTGACCACAGAAGAAAATGCAGTAAATGTGTTAGTGGTGTCACTCTACATTCCACAAGTATAGGGCCTGCGAGTCCCTGCCTGTAATGGGCCAGTGCTGCAGATTTTTACAGAGTGACACTACTGGTGATTCTGCAAGCAAGTGAAGTGCCAGAGTAAGGAAAGCAGCTGTAATATAGGACTGTATATACAGGTGCATCTCATAAAATTAGAATATAATCAAAAAGTTAATTTATTTCAGTAATTCAATTCAAAATGTGACACTCATATATTTTATATAGATGTGTAACACACGGAGTGATAGATTTCAAACATTTCTTTCTTGAATTTTGATGATTATGGCTTACAGCTATTGAAAATCCAAAATTCTGTATCTCAGAAAATTTGAATATTACATAAGACCAATAAAAAAAGGACTTTTAATACAAAAATGTTGGCTTACTGAATAGCATGTCCATGTACAGTATAGTATGCACTCAATTCTTGATCTGGGCTCCTTTTGCATGAATTATTGCATCAATGCGGCGTGGCATGGAGGTGATCAGCCTGGGGCACTGCTTGGATGTTATGGAAGCACAGGTTGCTTTGAATGTAGTCTTCAGCTTGTCTGCATTGTTGGGTCTGGTGTCAATCATCTTCCTCTTGACAATACCCTAGAGATTCTCTATAGGGGTTTAGGTCAGGCGAGTTTGCTGGCCAATCAAGCACAGTGATACCATGATCATTAAACCAGGTATTGGTACTTTTGGCAGTGTGGGCAGGTTGCAAGTCCTGTTGGAAAATGAATTCAGCATCTCCATAAATCTGGTCAGCAGGTTTCCTTCTAGAGGGCTGCACTGACTTTGGACTTGATAAAAGACAGTGGACCAACACCAGCAGATGAGATGGCTCCCAAAATCATCACTGACTGTGGAAACTTCATGAAACTTGGATTCTGTGCCTCTCCACTCTTCCTCTGGACTCTGGGACCTTGATCTCCAAGATCTCCAAATGAAATGCAAAATGTTCCAGTCAGTGATGATTTGGGGAGCCATGTCATCTGCTGGTGTTGGTCCACTGTGTTTTATCAAGTCCAAATTCAGTGCAGCCCTCTCGCAGGACATTCTAGAGCACTTCATGCTTCCCTCTGCTGACCAGCGCTCTGGAGATGCTGATTTCATTTTCCAGGAGGACTTGACACCTAGCCACACTGCCAAAAGTACCAATACCTGGTTTATTGATCATGGTATCACTGTGCTTGATTGGCCAGAAAACTTGCCTGACTTAAACCCCATGGAGAATCTGTGGGGTACTGTCAGGAGGAAGATGAGAGACACCAGACCCAACAATGCAAACGAGCTGAAGGCTGCTATCAAAGCAACCGACAGTTAGGCGGGGGTATTTGGCTATCCAAGCTGATTTTACCAATGCTTTGAAGCTATTTCTTGCCAGTCCTGCCCTCAAGTATGACATGGTAAATGGCATAAACGTTATTTTACCACCCCGTTAACCTTAAGGTCACAAGCAGTCTTTGCATTTGGCATCTTTGCCAAGCACCATATTGGATCTTGGGTAGCTGCAAGGGGGTCAGGGGATAATTTTGTCTAGTTGATTCCTGCGGTTTGTAGACCCTGGTCACTGCCCAGGGATCTGCAGTCTCACAGGGTCATCACATTTTGAGCATCACTCGGTTCTAATCTCACGATTGCGAGGTTGTTTGGGGAAATGGTCAGATAAGTCAGACCATTCATCTTTTGTCCGATTCCCAGTCTGTTCCAAAAAAGGGGGCTTACCGTCACTTTTGGCAATGCGGAATCATGCCATGAGAATTATTCCTCAGGATAGAGCTGTTCCAGGTTACTGGCCCTTTTTCCCCTGCATCAGGACTCTGACTCGGTTGTCTGGTTACAAGCAGAGGTATGACCGGTCTTAATCATGTGGGACCAGTTCCTGTG
Source organism: Lithobates clamitans (assembly GCA_037952925.1). Classification (NCBI taxonomy): domain Eukaryota; kingdom Metazoa; phylum Chordata; class Amphibia; order Anura; family Ranidae; genus Lithobates; species Lithobates clamitans. The sequence continues at coordinate 184,349 of JBBGZY010001565.1, forward strand.
TGACTGGAATAGCATTTTTATGTTCATTCCACAACTATCGAGCAGGTCTTATGGAGTGTTGCAGACGCTGCTGACTCAGTCGGTTTTTGGCCATCTTTGGACGTGAGTGGTTGGCCCCCTGCCCAAGTTTGCGCATACTTCGGCATTGTTCGTTATTTGCCCAAAACTGGCAGTAACAGTCACATGAGGACCAGTTGCTCAGGGAGCTCAGTGTTTTCCTTATGGATGGTTTGGCCACAGCCAAAGTAGTTATTAGGTAGATCGGGGTCCTTTCTAATCATGTACTTCATGCGTAGGTTGACATGGTTAGGCCTGACAACAAGTTTCACTTCCTGGGAGAGTTCATCAGTGCGAATCACAATGGTGCAGCCAATGTATTAACTCGACTGAATCTCCCTGAAAGATTTTCTCGCAGCACCTGGGAGCTGGTGGGTTCCTCCTTACTCCCTGCTGGTCATGAATTAGTCACATTCCGGACACAGGGGATCGATCTGGCTAATGGTTCTCTATCCAGAAATGCTCTGAAGGCTTATACCAAGGGGTGGGAGAGTTTCTCCAGTGCATGACTCTGGCCTTCGCTGCATTTTGCCACAGCGAATTGGCCTTATCTGCCAACACTATCAAGTATATCTATCAGGTGTCCAGCATTTCAGGCCCCGACAGTCCGTGCATTTTTTGCGGCTCACTCTCAAAACTTCCTAATAACAAATGCAGTGAGTTAGGCCAAGGGTTTGTGGTAAAGTTCACAGTACTGCAGTAACTGGTGTCCAATTACATTGTTTGAACTTCTCTGCATTAATTTCGCAGTGGCTCCTTGGAACAGCCCTTGTGCCCTTTTCAAACGCATCCTCCCACCACAAGCAGTGTGTTCTCATGTCCGGTTTACTCGCTAAAATATCCAAAACCATTTATTGGACATTTGTGTAAGATCAGGGCAGCTTTTGCAGGTTCCAAACAGGGGGTCCCTTCTTTATATTATCAAGTCCTGGGGCACTGGAATTCCTCCTATCATAGCAGATTCATACCAGAACCCTATACTGAAGTCATCCGGGAATTCACTACTTTTCTAGTCTGGTTGATGTTACCTGCCCTTCATCAAAGCTTGCATATCTCACCTACTTCATGCATGGACTTTTGCCCTCTTTTAAGCATACTGACCAGCTAGGCCAAGGCACACCTCAGTTCTTGGTAGTTAGGGTTATCGCATTTACAAGTGAAGACTCTGACTACAAATATAAAATAGGAGTTTCACTTTTTGAATTGAATTACTGAAATAAATTACTTTTTTGATTATATTCTTATTTTATGAGATGCACCTGTACTAGGTGTTGTCCCTAAAGAGTTTTTTGAAGTTAAGTGGGCATCCCATAATACAGAAACGGCAAAATCCTCTGACAATTCAATATTCTTGCCATATATTGTTATTTTGTCCTGGCACAGAATAGGTATCAAAACCTTACTATGAAAATACAAGTAGGGATGAGTGAATTTGCCTGAGTTCCACTGTCATGGGGTTTAGTTGAATCCTGTGTGAAGTCCATGAATCCCAAAATTAGCATTGTACCCCATGGAAGTCTGAGGGGCAAATCCTGATACTAAAGTCTGGCCATTTTTAGGGCTAATAGGCAAGTTAGAAAGTCAGAAAGAGCCATAGGAGACATTTAACAAGGCACGATAAACATAAATAATGCACAGTGGGGAGAAGGGTTCTTGTGATTTCAAGGGCAACATGGAAAAAACACCATCTTTTCAATTACATGCTTGGGACATGCCTTTAAGCTGTGTGTGATGGTACGATTTACATGGACAGTGTCAGCAGCGCTGGCATTCTGGCATCACATATTTTGGATGTGTTAGGGATACTGAATGCAGGCATACAGCAGCAGGGATGACCAGATCTGTGTAAACACACCCAGGAAACTGAAACCAGACAGAAACAAAATCCATCCAAACACCAGCAAACAAAATATACAGTAAACATGAAGTTATCGTTGAACCATAAACCAACGGACAGAAATCCTAACTAGCAAACTTACTAACCAAGTGACAGAAAACCTTACTAGCAAACTAACTATAATACAAAATATACAAACAGGGGAGCATGGGTAAACAGAGTAAAACTGGAGGAGCAAGGAACAGTAAGAAAGGGAACCAGGACTGGGGTCAGGAACAAGGGGAGCAGATAAGAGGCAGTGAGGTATTGGGTATAGGGCAGGGGCAGGCTCAGTCTCAGCCATGATAAGGCTCAGGATAAATCAGCAAGAGATATCTGGCTAGCAGGCAAAACACTGAAGCAAGAGGGAAATGTAATAGACTAAATACCCTCCCAGCAACCAGCATCAAGTGGAGACTAATTGCTTGGATCTGCTGGCTGCTGGGAGACACCCACTGGTGGATACTGGGACTACAACCTTCTGATTCAGAAACAACAGTGCCACCAGCAGGTGATCCAGTTCCTACATTGTCTTAAAGCATTTGTTACCCCAACGCTTCATATTCTTGATATGTGCCTGCTGTACCATGTACTTGTATGAGAAAGTATCCTATTCTCTTTGTATTGCTTCAATGGTGTGAAATACCTGGTGTTCCTACTAGTCCTCTGCTTTCCTTTTAAAAACTGACCACACTAAGCAGAAGAGCACACCAAGGTCAGTTTTGCAGGGAAATCAGCCTGCTCTCCTCCAATGATGAGACTTGTCCTGACACTCCCCTGCTACGCAGCCATTCACTGGCAAGCTCAGTGTGCTGCTGCTTCCCTTCCCTTCCCCCCAGCTCTTATGCAGCTGAGAACAACTGCATAGGTTGTTTTACAAAGTGATTGTTTACAATCACTTTAAATTTAATAAAATATTAAAACAGAGTGCACAATAACATAACCTCATATTTTCTTAAACCCTTTCCATCCTCCTAACCCTGATTATTCCGCAAATATTCAAAATATAGATTTCAGGTATGTGTTTGGTAGAAATTGACTAGCATCAGAACAATATGCCACTACTTGAATAGACAGCAAATAAGACAGATTTTATCTTGCAATTAAAATTAGAGAGTACAACCTAAGAGAAAATAGCCATAAATATTGATCAGTGGCTGTACACTATGTAAGCATGTTGGTTAGACTGTAATATAAGGGGAACAGGCAAGGAAGGTTCTATCTTGGAAAAAATAAACATTAGAGTTAATTATTTGAGAGACAATAGCCACAAATATTGTGCAGTGGTTGAACAGTGCACCTTATGCTAAACAATGCATTCTAATGCCGCGCACACATGAGCGGACTTTTCGACCGGACTGGTCAGACGGACCGAGTCCGGCGGACAATTCGTCCATATGTGGGCTTCATCGGACCTGCAGCGGACTTTTTCGGTCGAAAATCTGACGGACTTTAGATTTGGAACATGTTTAAAATCTTTCCGACGGACTCGAGTCTGGTCGAAAAGTCCGCTCGTCTGTATGCTAGTCCAATGGACAAAAACCGACGCTAGGGCAGCTACTGGCTACTGGCTATCAACTTCCTTATCTTAGTCTGGTCGTACGTCATCACGTACGAATGCGTCGGACTTTGGTGTGATCGTGTGTAGGCAAGTCCGTTCGTTGGGAAAGTCCGTCAGAAGTCCGCTGAAAGTCCGTCGGATAGACCGTTGGACCAGTCCGGTCGAAAAGTCCGCCCGTGTGTACGCTGCATAAAACAAAAACATACATATGTATCACATTGTGCATGCACTTTATACCTTCCTGTTTACTTGTGAAAGTTTAATAATATGAATACTTGTGCATATTTACCAGAAGTGATATAACATTTTAAAAAGTTATTCAGTATGTCAAAAAGGCATTGACGATTTTCTTAGTGTCACTGATTGTCTATTACTGAACAATAGGAGTACTCACAATAAAGAGATATTCCACAAGATGTAGAATGCACTTCCAGCAGCATCATAAAATGTACCCTAATAAAGAAATTATGGAAAGGTTTAAAAGGACAGGCTGGAAGATCAGGCCAGGATTCATTAGCTGGAGGCTTCTTCTGCAGATGGAATAATGACAGTGTGTACAGGTTTATGTCTATAAGGCTGTATGGACATAAATCTCAGCTTTAGTAGGTCCCTTGACACTGGGGCTGATTTACGAAAGCCGTGCGCCATCAGTAGAGCGAGGCGCAACGCACGTTTTCATATTTACGAAACGGTGTGTCGGGAACAGAGCGCAAATCCCCCATTTACTATAGCGATCTCGGCACACGGGAGAATGCAGGCTGTGCGCCAATATGGACATGGCGCACGGCATCTTCAATTCAATATTAACAGATGATGGAGGTGCCAATATTATGGGGTGATGTGGGGTGATGTGAGGAAGTTTAGTAACAACTGCCCAAGTAACAAATATGCCCAAAATAGAATAAGAAAGTAACTTTTTCAGAGCAAGCCTGCTGTGCCTGCAAGTACGTTTAGAACTGTGCAAGATCAATGTAAGCAATGTGAATGCGGCTCTTGCGCTCATTTAAATGCGTTTGTTCACTGCGCGGCCAAAATTTTAGTAAATGTCAAGCAACGTACACGCAATTGCGTGCTTTGAATGGGCGCACCTCTAAACTTGACAATTTTTATTTTTTTACGCTGGCTCACCTATGTATTTTTTCAAGGAGATTTGCACACAGGTCATGTTAGCATGGTACGTTGCCAACATATGACATGCACCTTGTTAAAATTATGTAAAAAGACTCTCACTCCTCTAGCTCCTCCTAAAAGGGCATTTAACCTTTCCCCTCTAATGCATATGATTTCCTTGGGCTAGCTTTTGCTTTTTTTTTTTTTTTTAACATAAAGTTTATTAAAGATTTTAGACAAAATATAATAAACATTACAATGCCAGTTTATACCATCCAATAATCAAGTGTCAAGAATTGCTTCACACATCCGCACATGCAGTACATATTGCAGTATTTCCATTAGTGTGTAAATATCAAAGTAATATCAGATAGCTCCCATCTTGTCATACCAAGGAGATATTCAGGATCAACCCTAAGAGAGGGGGGGGGGGGGAGGCAAAACGGTGGAGCAATCTCACTCCTAATTAACATTTTAATTACCACTATGTAATAGTAAGGTGTTTTGCCTTTACCCATTCTGACCATATTTTCCCAAATTTTTTTGCACAGTTTCTTCCCCTATACGTCAATTTGTAGAGTGGGAGTGCTGTATTTATCAGTGATTGCCATAGCTGTTTAGTAGGTGGTGAGTTTTGGTTCCATTTCAACAAAATAGCCTTCCTAGCATAAAATGTGGTGTAGAAGAGGAACAGCTTTTTACCCCATGTTAAGTCAAGGAAGTCACTTATGCCTAGAAGAAGAGGGATCGGGCTGTACGGAACCGCCAGCCTCCCAATGCTATTGATTTCAGCTAGGATTTCCTTCCAGAATTCCGTCACTGCAGGACAAGACCAGGTTATGTGAAAGAAGTCTGCTTCGTGATAGTTACATCTGGGGCATGTAGCCGCACGGTCAGGGTAAATTCTTGCCAGGCGAACCGGGGAATAATATGCTCGGTGAAGAAACTTCAGCTGAATATATCTGTCCCTGGCCGAGATCACAAGGGGCAGATACTGTTGGACACCCTCCTCCCAATCATCATCTGTTAGCTCCGGGATATCCCTTTGCCATAAAGCAAAGAGCCGGGAGACACCAGAGGTATCCAACGTAATAAACAGACTGTATAAGGTGGACATCGTTTTGGTTTGATCAGGCGATCCAAGCAATTTCTCCACCGGGGACATCTCGAGTGAGATCGAGGAGGGGAACTGTGATCTAAAGGCATGTCTTAATTGGATGTACCTGAAAAACATATGGTTCGGGATATCACGGTCTTGTTTTAGTGCATCAAATGTAATCAGCTGTCCCCGAGGCGCTATGTCACTCAATTTTGTTATTCCACACCTGGCCCAGGCAATAGGATCAGGTATGGAGCGAAAGTGGGGCAATCGAGGATTCCCCCATAGTGGGGTCTCAGGGGACCACCTCCCAGAGCCACCCACCTGTCTGGCCACTGAGTCCCATACCTTCAGGGTCGCAATCATAGGAAGAGTGACCCGCGAGTTAGAGCCAGGGCCCCTATGTATCAGGTTCCTAAGCTCCGCATATGAACCCAGCAGCGCAGCCTCCAATGAGGAGGCTGGGTTAGCCGGCTCCTCCGACAGCCACCACTTGACCGTCACCAGGACCGCCGCCCAGTAGTATTTCAACAGGGACGGCAGTGCCAGGCCGCCAAGCGACGTGGGCATCTGTAGCTTCACTTTGGCTACCCTGGGAGCTCCTCCATTCCAGACAAAGGATACCAAAATGCTATCCAGCCTCTTAAAAAAACTATGTGGTATTGGTACCGGGGCTTGGCGGAAAAGATATGTGAACTTAGGAAGAATCGACATTTTAATTAAGTTAACTCTTCCGACCGGTGTCAGGGGGAGTGACCTCCATCTGGTACAGCTCTGGGATGTCTGCTGAACTACCGGGTTGAGATTCAGAGGGATAAACTGCCTTAAGTCCCGATGTATCTCAACTCCCAGGTACCGAAATTGAGAAACCCTCCTCAGCTGTCCATCCATTTGCTGGCCCCCTGTCCCAGAATGTAAGGGAAATATCACCGACTTCCCCCAGTTTACTCTTATTCCCGAGAATCGCTCAAAGCCATCTATAATTGACAGAGCCGACCGTAGCGAGCACCCATCATCCCTCAGATACAATAGGGTGTCATCTGCATATAGGGACACCTTTTCTTGCAGTGGTCCTCTATTAATCCCCCTAGTTTGTGTTGATGCTCGAAGAAGTGCCGCCATAGGTTCAATTGCAAGAGCAAAAAGTCCCGGGGACAGGGGACACCCCTGTCGCGTTCCCCTGCCCAGGGCGAAGGGTGAGGACAAGACTGTACCGGTACGCACCCTGGCCCTCGGTGCCCCATATATCAATCTGACCCAGGAGATGAAGGATGGCCCAAATCCGAATTTGTGGAGGACCTCCCAAAGATAGCCCCATTCCACTGAATCAAAGGCCTTCTCCGCGTCCAGAGAGGCCACCATTTCCTCTGCCCCTCCCTCATCTCCAGAGGCCAGGACTGCATAAAGCCTTCGCAGGTTGATATCTGTTCCCTTGCCAGGCATGAATCCCGATTGATCTTCATGAATCAGGGTAAGTATAATTTCGTTTAGACGCCTGGCAAGAATTTTGGTGAGTACTTTGGCGTCAGAGTTGAGCAGGGAGATGGGTCGGTAGGAGGAGCACAACTGTGGGTCCTTCCCCGGCTTGGGTATTACAACTATGATGGCCTGGGACATGGATGGTGGGAGGTCCCTGTCCTGCAGTGATTTCGTAAACATGTCATGCAATTTAATAGTTAGGTCATCTAGATATTGTTTGTAGAATTCAGGGGGGATCCCATCCTCCCCTGGAGTCTTCCCTGTCTGCATAGATTTCAATGCCGCTCGCACCTCCAGGATCTCGATCGGAGCATCTAGATTTTCCCTCGCCTCAGCAGAGAGAATCGGGAGGGTCACCCCTTCTAGGAAATTGTGGAGCTCATCCGGGGAGTAATTTACCCTAGTGGAGTACAAGGCCTCATAGAATTCTTTAAAGCATCGATTGATGCTCAAGGGGTCCACCACTTTAGTCCCATCCTCCCTTCGCAGACTCGCAATGGCGGAGATTGGAGACTGCTCCTTGGAGATCCAGGCCAGCAGTCTACCTGGCTTGTCACCCTGTTCGAATATCGTTTGAGTCTGGGTGAACTGACGTTCATGAACCTTATTTACCCTAAGCAACATTACTTCTCGATATGCTACCTTCATATCTTGAGCCGTGATAGGATTAGAAGTCATGGCAAACCTAGACTCCAGTTCCTGTGCCCTGGCCTCCGCCTCCTCTAGTGTAATTTTATCATTGTTTCTTTCTCGTGTAATAGATGATATATAGCACCCTCGTATGTAGGCTTTAAATGAATCCCAGACCATTGCCATCCCTGTGGAAGCGGCGTTAGTCAACCAAAAACTCCTTATCTCTTTGGCCACCTCTATTTCTATGGTCGGATGTTCAATCCAGAATCTAGAGAGTCGCCAAAGTCTGTCAGCTTGGGGAGTTTGTATTGTGCAGAGTAAGGGGGAGTGGTCTGAGATGCCCCTTGGAAGTATCTCTACTGAAATAACCCTGGGGAGCATTGCGCCGCCAACATAGACCACATCAATACGGGACAAGGTGTTATATGAAGAGGAGTGGCAGGTGTAAGCTCGTTCTGATGGATTCTTCCATTGCCATACATCCACCAGCCCGTACACATCAGCCCACTTGGACAACGCTGAGCCTCTAGCTGGATCAGGAGATAATTTATCTATACAGGGGTTTGGCGGTATATTAAAATCTCCCGCTATGACCACATTGTCAGTCTGAAATTGGGCAATCAGCCCTATTAGCTTCTGCATCACAGAAATATTAGCCGGGGGTGGCAAATATACTCCCACCACCACCATGTCTACTGTGTCAATGTTGGCATGTATCAACACATATCTCCCCTCCGGGTCCGTAACCACATCCATCAATTCAAAACTGAGATTTTTGTGTACCAGGACACTAACTCCTCTAGAGTAGCTAGAGTAAGTGGCATGGTAGTGTCGGCCAACCCAAGGTCTTTTAAGTCCCATCACCTTACCACCCACCAAATGCGTCTCTTGAAGGATGCAGATTTGAGGGGAATATTTTTTAAGATAGTCAAAGACCAGGGAGCGCTTAATTTTGTGATTTAGGCCCCTGACATTCCAGGACAAAATTTTAATAGGGGCCATCATACAGTTTAGTGTAATGGATTATCGGAGGGATCCGGAGGAGAGGGTATTCCACACAGCTAGGGTCCAACAGAGACATCAGCGACCACTGAGAGCCGTCATGGCGGGCATGGCAAAGCAATCTTATAGACTGTACGGCATAGCAATAGGCAATTGAAATAAAATACATAAAAAAAAACTGAAACAAATCAAACTCCCCTCCCAACCCACCCCACACCTCCATTTGAAACTCATGGGGTGTATGTATACCCAAACCTAACCCAATAAACATTTCAGATAGGAGAAATCTCCCTTGGGGGGTGGCGCGTGGTACTGAGCATACCAAGGACCTAGAGCCCCAGCCGGGGCTAGGGAGCCCCGCCCACAACCGGTCATAAAGACCACTGCCACCAAGGGAGCCCCAACAGAATTATCTGTCTTGGAGGTCCCCGGCGACAGTTCACCTAGAATTATCTAGGGGCACAATCTTAAAATAACTTTTCCCATAAGTATTATACACAGTTTCCTGGGAACTTGTGGATGGCCACATCCCCACCCTTATATCAAAATCACTTCTGATTCTCTCAGACTCACTAAGGGTAAACATCTGCCTGGAGATATATCCTGCTTCCCCCGTTGCAGGGGGAGAAAAAGGCATGGAGTACATCCCCATCTGACGGATGGCACCGGACAGGAAACACATAAATCATGCCTAACCTCCCCTCTGTGGATAGAGAGTCACTGTTCCCGCCCCAACCCGGCTAAGCACATTGATCCCCCCCAACCCCATCCGAAGCAAGCCAAGGGTATTTTCAAATTATATTATATATTAATATGCAGTTATAATCCTCGAGTTCCACCCCTAGCAGCGGGAGGGCCAGTAATAGAGTGTCAGCTGGGGATGGGGGGCCTGTCCTCCCGAGAGCTAGATCAAGGCTCGAATTCTCCACGTTGAGGCAGAAAGGCTCTTTTAAGTCCCCTGCTATGGTTGCCAGAAAAATATATGTCAGACAGAGTGGAAGTGCAGAGCCGGGAGGAGGAAAGGTGGGGACCCCAGCAGCATTAAACACCATGAGCATCTAGGGGTGATCGGCCCCTCCGTCCTGAAGGGAGAGCCCCTGAGTGTCAAGGAGATATGATCTCATGTATCTTCAAAGCAAGTATGCTGCCTCCTCCCCTCCCTCCCGCCCCCCCAGCAACCAAGCTGCCCGTCAGGGGAGTCCTCAGGGAAAATCAACTCACATAGTAAGTCCGTAAGTAGCCATGCACCTCACCGGCAGCTGCATATTTCACCAGGAGTGGTCAAAAGAAAAAATCAAAGCAATCGAAAAAACAAAAGGAAATATAAAATAGAGGGGGAGGGGGACAAAGCGGCGGGCATCTTAACGATGCCTAGGGAGGGATTCGACCCATCTGGAAGCCTCCTCCGGGGAAACGAAAAACTTGGTGGTTTCGCCGTCAATCACTCTAAGGCGTGCTGGAAACATCATGCTGTACTTGAGACCTTTGCTCCTTAATTGGGCCCTGACCTGGTCGAACGATCTTCGTTGTCGTTGTGTTTCGATGGAGAAATCCGGAAACAGCATGATCTTTGCGTTCTCATAGCGCAGTTCTTCAATCTTCCTGGCCTCTCTAAGAACCAGATCTCGGTCTCTAAAGTTCAGTAGGCGAAAAATAAAAGTACGTGGCGGAGCACCAGGGGGGCCTGGAGCGGATGGCATCCTATGAGCCCGCTCAACTGCAAAGTGGGGGGAGAATGGCGCCTGCGGGAGAAGCGTACGCAGCAGTTGTTCTGCATAGTTTTCAGGATCTCTCCCTTCAGCCCCCTCTGGAAGACCAACCATTCTTAAATTGTTCCGTCGATTTCTATTCTCCTGATCTTCTGCTCTGGATTCGATCGCCTTCATTTTGACCTGTAGCGTGCGTAGGGAGGTGGAATGTTCCCTGAGCGTGTCCTCTGTCTCCCCCACTCTCCGCTCCGCCTCCGTTAATCGGTCTCGATGTTTGTCCATGTCGCGCCTAATAAGGCCCATTTCGAGCTGCATCTGCTCGATTTTATTGGTCAGAGTTGTTTGGCAGCCCGTGATGGCTTGCATAAGGGCCTGGAACTGATCGGTTCCCAGTTGGGGCGACTCAGTTTGCTCCGTCTGGGACGCCATGTTGGTGTAGGCCGCCCCGCATGCACCGCTGGATGTGAGCGGGGTCCTAGGAGCCTGCTGCCTCTTCCTCTGGGAACCGGAGCTTCCCCTTCTCATACCCGCTCTCTTCCTCCACTGTTTGGTAGCGTCAGGGTAAGGATATGTCCCCTAAGAACGGATGAGGTATCGGTATAGGACGGAGCTCCCTTCACACACGTCCTATCTGGTCGCCATCTTGGCCACGCCCCCCTAGCTTTTGCTTTTAAAGGGGAACTCCACACTCCATTCTCCAATGCTCTTGTCTCCACCCTCTAAGCCCTTGGATTTCCATGGGCTAACTTTTGCTTTTAAAGGGAAACTCCACACTCCACTCCATTCTCCAAAGGCTGTGAGCTGCCTTCACCAATCCACACCACATCCTTTTTCAGAGCATACAACAGGGCCAGCTAGGAAGGGGCGAGAAGAGTGATCACCTAACCCCCTCCTGAACCATACAAGGCCACATGCACTCAACTTGCACTCAAAGGTGGCTGCCTTTGGGGCATGTTGGGCTCAGCGCAATACCAACCACAAAGCACCTTGTACCCACTAGTTTAAAGGGGCTTTCCACATTCCGTAAAGCCCCCTGTCTGCAGCCCTCCACAACCACAGCCTAGGGTTGTGTGGAAGAGGCCCTTGTCCCCCTGAATATGGGAACAAGGTGGTTGACTTTTGGGGTGCCCGAGCCCCTCCTGCCCCCAAGCATCCACCCCCGTTTCATGGGCTGGCTTGCTGTGTGTTTGGCTAGGGGTTTGTTAATGTTTGGGAGGGGCACAATATTTTTTTTGTTTGGGATGGGATTTTTCATGTGGGGGTTCTCATTTTAAGCCTTAACAGACCCAAATGATCTTGTATGTGTTGGGGGCGGGGGGGCCAGGCTATTTTTTTTTTGGTGTGAAAATCTTGCAGCTGCAATGTAGATTTGTAAGTTTTCTCTAAAGCTGTACATCTTTGAAGCAGCATTTTGGTTTACATTCTACAGATGCACCAATTTACAGGCAGAGTAAGCCCCCCCACCCCCCAAGTTACTAGCTTTTCAGCAATTTTTCATTTTTAAAGGCACTTCTCCTTGTTTCGTTTTGGGGTTGTCCAAATTGGTGACATTGATATATGTCCCTTAGGGTGGGCCCTGGGCCCCCATACTCATTTTAAGGCCAATAACTAGAAGATAAGCCAGCCAAGTGGGGACTAGTAAAATTAACAAGTCAGTTCCCATAGACTGCAATGGTATTTGTTGTATAACTTTTGCCCATGTTAGGCTCTTTGTTTGCCTCCCCCAGATTGGGGGGTGTTTGTCCCATCTGTAATTTTGTAGCATGCTGGATGATGTGCTTAATTTTGGACAGGGGGGTGGCTTATTTTGTGCTAGCTAAATTTGGATTGGTCTGGCCATGCTCAGGGACTTTGATTTTTTCCTGTGCCTTTTGGTGTGTGAAATGCATTTCTGTTGGACTGGGCATGCTCAGGGACTTTGTTTTTTTTTTTAATTCTTTTTTGCGTGAACAGCACCTGGATGTTTCTGGGCATGCTCAGAGAGTGTTTTTTGGGCTAGTAATTTAAGGACATCCTTAACAGGTGTACCCACTTTGAAGTTCTGTAGAACTTCTAGAACTTCTAGAGTTTGGAACATATGTATTTTCTTTTTGTATTGTGTTTCTTATGTCTTTGCAAAACAGATGTGTTTTAGAGCAAGTTTTTTTACCTTGGTTTTTTTGTATTTTTTTTTGGGGGGGGGGGGGGTATTTTCCACACAAATATTTTGTTTCACTTTGATTTAATTGTCTGTGCTGCATTATTTTGCAAAATCTTCCTCAAGATGTTGTGACTAATGTTTAAATGTGACTAATAACTCAAATTAACATAAATGTGTTTTTTTGCTTTCCTTGCTCTTTTCCAAGTCCTGTTTTGTTGACCAATAAAATTTCTAGCAAATTTTTATGTTGTATGTGTTTTGTTACTTTTCATGCAACAGATTTCCCAGCTGCAGCTTAACTAGGCTGCTTGGCATGGCAAAACAAAAAAGGTGTGATTTGTCTAAAAGCTACTTTCCTGGTGCCTTCATGGTAGCATATGCTAGATTGTGCATATGCTGCCATTGATAAACACCAGGAAAGGAAAATTACAGAGAGGTAAGTATTCAAATTTCCATTTTAGCGCAGTGGTTCTCAGCCTCAGTCCTCAAGTACCCCCGACAAGACATGTTTTGGGAATTTATCTTAGCTAAAATGGCTGTCCAAAATACCAAGCCATTGACTGTGATTTAAAGCACCTGTGCAAGGTACTTGAGGACAGGGTTGAGTAGCACTGATTTAGAGCACTGAGCTAAAATCTAGCTCAAGACAATCCTATTCTAATTGTGGGCATTTGACTGAAACCAAGTGAGTGTTAGAACCCCTGCTTGTCTTTTTTTAGTTTGAGCTTTGTGTCCCTTTTCTAAAAATTGGCTTCACTTCCTGTCACAGCCAAACAGGAAGTGAGGGTAAAACCCTACCAATGTCTTTCCTTAGGGACACACAGGTCAATTAAAGACAAACCCACTATGCACTACAAGTGTACTTGCTGTAAAACTGAGGGAAAGCACTGGTGATTTTATCATCCAATCATGTAGAAGCAAAGATGTGTTTTTTTTATTTTCCTTGCATGTCCCCCTTGGATCTCCAGCAACTGCACTTCCAAGTGCACTTGCAGTACAAAGTGGATTTGCCTTTAGTAAATAAACCCCAAAGTCCAAGAAACCTAATAATTTGGGGTGTACAGAGCAAAATGCTAGAGTGCAATTTACCTAATGGGGAAGCTATTTAGATTGACCTGTGTGTCCCCAAGGAAAGACATTGGTAGGTGTTTACCCTCACTTCCTGTTTGGCTATGTGACTGGAAGTGAATCAATTTGAAGTAGAAAGTTGCAAAATTTGGGAGGTGTCTTCACCCTATCAGTGGTGCAGGCATCCCCAAAAACTGCCAAGACTTCTAATCCCTTTGCATTCTATCCCCAAGCAAAAATAAGAAAGGATTTCATTTAGTTTAACTTTGCAAAGACACATTCCCAAGTTCAACTGTGATGCTTGTCAATGGCCCATTTAGACCTTGTTTAATAGAAAACACCAGTTGCCTTTCACTAGAAACATTTGTTAGTCCAGTCCTGGAAATCTGCATCTGCTTTACTATTAATTTCCCTAAAAATTGGATTCCTGCAGCTAGATGTGCCAAATGCATCTAGATGCACGACTGCTGTGTATGTGAGATGCGCAACTGCTGTGTGCGTGGAGGTATGTACCCGTGGCGTATATCTGGTTCCCGGAAGCAGTGGCCAAGACACAGAAATGACATCTCCTATCTAAAGCGTCCAAAGGCAGAACTACATCTTCTCCATCTGGTAGATGTCTGGCGCTTACAACACTCTAATGTTAGAGATTATATTGTTTTTTCTTCAGTCCATTTATTATATTCAAGAATCGATTATTTTTTCCTCCCTCAAAAAGACCTAGACAGAGTCCGAGCCACAACAATTGACCCAATTTTGTTTTCAGATCATGCCCCGGTTCATTTGGATCTAGATTTAAACATTATGGCCATAAGGACTCTGTCATGGAGGCTTAACGATACACTGTTAGAGGACTCCATAACTTTGAAGGGGGTACTCCAAAGTTTAGAAGAATACTTCAGTTAAAACGATCAACCCAATATGTCTCCGACAGTACTATGGGAGGCACATAAATGCTTTATAAGGGGTATTTTCCTTAAACATGGAGATAGGATAAAAAAAACTGAGGGAGTCTGAGACTGCAACGTTATTTTCGAGGATTAGTAAACTTGAGGCTATCCATAAAAAAACACTCGCTATGCAGACACAGAAAGAACTACTCTCCTTACGTCAGCAATATAATCAAATTGCAAATACAGAAGTGAGGGAGAGATTGCATTGACATAAACAATCTATTTACGAGTACGGAAATAAACCAGGGATTATATTAGCCAGGGCACTGAAAGGCTCCCAGACGAAACCGCATATTGCCCAAATTACGGCTGAGTCTGGCATTAAGCTGTCAGACCCAGTGGCTATAGCTCAGGAATTCCAAAAATTTTATTGGAGACTCTATAATCTCCATAACCCTCAATCTCAACACTGCTCTGTCTTAATATCTTCTTTTCTGACATCATCAGGCATGCCCGCACTCCCGGCAGAGGTAATCGCGGATTTGGAAGTCCCCATAACTAATAAAGAACTGGCCTCGGCGATAGAATTATCTAAAACAGGGAAGGCTCTGGGCCCAGATGGGCTAAATCTGTCTTATTATAAAACCTTTCAGGAGATCCTTTACCCTTATTTTCTACGGGCTTATAATTCTATCTCAGATAACTGTAAGCTAACAGTGGACACTCTGAGGGACCACATTACTGTGATTCCCCAAGCAGGATAAGGATCACAATCAATGTGGGAACTATCGCCCTATAGCACTTTTAAACGCCGATTTAGAATTATTCTCAAAAATCTTAGCGACTAGGTTACTGCCATATCTCCCCAATCTTATACATGCAGACCAGGCAGGTTTTATCCCTCAGAGAGAGGCTAGGGATAATACTATAAGGGCAATAGATTTAATACATATGGCACACTCTGAGAGCCGACCCTTTTTGCTTCTATAAACAGATGCCGAAAAGCCTTTTGACCGGGTGGACTGGCAATTTTTGCGATCCACTCTGCAACACATCGGCCTGGGGGAACAAATGCAATCTTGGATCGAGGCACTGTACACTGGTCCAACAACTGCAGTGTTGGTGAATGGGGTTCGATCAGAATATTTCTCTCTGTCTAATGGGATGAGACAGGGTTGTCCCCTCTCTCCATTAATGTTTGTGTTAACCCTACAACCTCTCCTCTGCAAAGTAAGAGCGGACCCCTTGATCAGAGGACTCCAGGTCTCAAAGAGGGAGCATAAGATTGCCGCATATGCGGATGATCTTTTTTTTTCCTCACTAACCCAGAGGTTTCACTACCACGTCTACTCCAATGCTTAGCTCAATATGGGGATCTCTCTAACTTTTCTATAAATTACCGTATATACTCGAGTATAAGTCGAATTTTTCAGCACATTTTTTTGTGCTGAAAGTGCCCCCCTCGACTTATACTGGAGTCAAGCACTTTTCTGCAGCAAAAAATTTCATTTTCCGAACCGATTTTGGGGCCGCATATCTCAGGGTCACTTGGTGCTAGAAACCCCAAATTTGGTATGCAAGCCCAGTAGAACTGGTACCACAACATATCCAAAGCTGGGGTTCCTAGCACCAAGTGGCCCTGAGATACGGGGCCCCAAAACTGGTTCGGAAAATGTCATTCTCTGCTGCAGAAAAGTGCTTGACATTTTCTGAACTGATTTTTGGGGCCCTGTATCTTGGGGCCACTTGGTGCTAGAAACCCCAACTGGAAATGTTATGGTGCTAGTTCCACTGGGTTTGCACACCAAATTTGGGGTTCTTAGCACTAAGTGGCCCCGAGATACGGGGCCCCAAATTCAGTCAACTGTGTCTATCTGCAGCAATGTCATTTCGGGACCCTTTGGGTTCAGAGACCCCAAATTTTGGCTGCAGCTAGGGGGCATCTAGGAGCCCTTAACTACCGAGTTTGAAGTTCAGGGGACCCATGGCTGCAAATGGGCACAGTGAGGCATGCAAATGGGCACAGTGATGCTGCAAATGGGCATTGTTGACCCTCTTTTCCACTTACAGTAGCTGTGTATTTCTCACCCTCGTCTTATACTCGGGTCAATAAGTTTTTCCCATTTTTTTTGTGGTAAATTAGGGCCTCGACTTATACTCGGAACGACTTATACTCGAGTATATACGGTATGCTAAATGTGAAGCGATGAGTATTCTTCTTCCATCGGAGTGTATTGTTAAACTACAAGGAGCATACAGGTTCAAATGGGTTCAGTCCTTTTTGAAATACCAGGGGGTTAAATTGACACCGGACACGTCCCAATTATATGAGATAAACTTTTGCCCATTAATATTGAAGATGCGATCGTACTTTCAACTTTGGCGGACCCTCACCCTCACGTGGTTTGGGAGGTGTAATGCATTTAAGATGACATTGCTCCCCCAGATTTTATATTTAATGCAAGCGATACCTATTAAATTACCACAAGCTTTTTTTCTCTTATGTCGGAAATTGTTAATTAAATTCCTTTGGAGCAACAAAGTTGCTAGACTGCGCTACTCGTTGATGGTCTTGCCTAAATCTCTTGGGGGTATTGGTCTCCCAGATCTGATTTCATACTATTGAGCTATACACCTGTCCAGAGTAGTGTCAAAGGGCTCCACTCCGCAGACTAAACTTTGGGTGCAAGTGGAACAACACACCTCTTCGATCGCCCTGTCTGTACTGCCCTGGGTCGCTCATAAACACTATAGGGGTTTGAAGAGACCCCCTACAATTGGGGCCACTATTGCAGTTCTTACTCATATACTTTCATCACAAGACCTTTCTCCCTATCCTTCTCCATTAACACCGGTGATTCAGAATCCAGACTTTACCCCTGGGCTAGACAATAAACAGCTCCGTGGTTTGATAGGACAAGGTATAACTAGATATATGCATTTTGTCACCCAGCAGGGCTGGGTTTGGGTTGGGAGGAGGGGAAGGGGGCAGGAAGCGATGAAGTTTTGAGTCTGAGTTAGCTCGCTCCCCTTTTTCTTTTTTTTTCTTTTTTTTTGTCTTAAAAGTAGACAAGCCAAGGAATAACAAAGGAAGATATTAAGCAGCGACATAAATATAATGTATATTATAAATGAACACTTATGTTTTATCACATGCGGAGGTTATAGGACCCTATTAGATTTGATAATGTTTTTTTTTTTTTTTTACTAGGGTGGTGTATTATTATTGCATTATTTTTTGCCCATAAATTTAATTTAATTTAATTTATTTATTTTTTCTGTCGCTGCTGGTATATCAGCTATATTTGTTATGTGAGGTTGGTTTTGATTTGATTTATATGTTTATTCTAAAATGGGTTTATTTGATATTTTCGTTTTTTTTTTCTTTTTCTTTCTATGATATTTGTTGATGTATTGTCATAAATGGAAAAATCTTTTGAATAAAGAATTATACTTAAAAAAAAAGCCCCTACAGGAAGTTGCTTGTACTGCTGCTAATTTCTTCCCACCACCATGCCCCGCTCACTGTTCTCTGAGGAAGAGATGATCCTTATTTGCGAATTAAGAAAAGTACCTAGAGGAAACCCACGCAGGCACAGGCAGAACATGCAAACTCCAGGCAGATGGTGTCGCAGACAGGATTCGAACCAGCGACCCTTTTTACTGCTAGGTGAAAGTGCTAACCACTACACCACTGTGCTGCCCAAATATATATCTATAGATATAGGTTCTTGTGTCCACCAGCAGAGAGAAGTTGGGTAGATGTCGCACTCCCAATTCTGGAGGCATAATAATGGTCTAGCACAGAGGTCTTCAAACTACGGCCCTCCAGTTGTTCAGGAACTACAATTCCCATCATGCCTAGTCATGTCTGTGAATCTCAGGTTTACAATGCCTCATGGGATGTGTAGTTCCGCAACAGCTAGAGAGCCGTAGTTTGAAGATTCCTGATCACTCTAGCATGTGTTGAAAAAAGGTGGTTTCTCACGTGCCTTGTATAATGCCCAAGAAATATTGTTAGGAAAATACAAGTGGGTCATGGCACATCTACATTCCAAATTTGGCACTTTAGATGGTCAAATCTGATTGGCCAATCTCTGTACAACTCAATATTTCGGCAAAATAGGTAATAGGAAGACGCACTTTAACAATTAATTTAAATTATAGGAAATCAAACAGGCTCTTGCTCTAAATCTAATTTATTTAAGATCTAACTGATTGCAGTGTATGGTCACCTTTAAAGATCAAGATCTGAAAATATTAATTTGTTGGGTTTAGAAACACTTCTCTGTTCTTTGTAATGTATTGAAAGATTTGGGTAAAAATAGAAAAAAACACATTTCAAAGATATATTAGAAGTAATAGGAATGAGTTTAGCATCAAAAGGGTTAATTAACTGAGAACACCTACTAATTGCCTAACAAGACACATCCAATGAGATGAAATTAACCAATTGTATTGGACGTGCGCTATTATCAATGAGCAAAACCGCAGTTACCTTTGCACGTTCAATCAATGATTTTTCCGGTGCACCAATTAAGGTGTGAAGCGGCGCAGTGCATTTGTCTTAGTAAATCACCCCCACTGCATGTATAGTAGTAAAATATGGAGGAGTAGACACAATAGAAAAGAACAACACTGATGTAGCAGGCACAGTCCTTTATGTTGCGACATAGCAAGCAAAACAGAAAGTCAGAGTTAAAGTAATTCTAAAGGTTCATTTTTAATTTTTTTTAATTTTAAATAGCAATCATGTTAAACTTACCTGCATTACCTTAAAATGCATAAAATGCATTACGCTGGAGACAGGGGGATGATGTCACTTTCAGGTATGCAAGCGGAGGAGACGGCACGAGTTCAGAGCACGAATGCTCCTTCATCAGGCCATAATGGGGGCCATTCTGAATGTGGTATATATGTTCTGGACCATGAATGTTACAGTTACTATAATAAGTGTATGGCCAGCTTAACAGGCCAAAAAATAATAGAAAAAATCACAACAGAGAGACTGACTCCTGCAGGACAAGTCCTACATTGTATGTGATGAACTTAGAGATCTGCGACTGGTCAAGCAGCTTTGGGGGACTGGTCTTACAGTGTAGAAGAAGCATGTGGGAGAATAGAAGAAGGTGGTTAATTCATCTTATTCATCATCCCCTAGACTAAACAAGCAATTTACCCTATGCAGTGGGGTGTGTGTTGGGGCGGAGCAATAAAGGCAGGCACTGCAAGGTGAGTTTTTCAGAATAGCTTGAGTTCAGTGGATGATTTATCAGATCAGAAAATCATCTCTGATTGGGCAGATCAGTCCAAGGATTTGTTTACAAAAATTTTGTCTGGAAGCAGAAAATGCTATGCTATCCCATAGTTCTCTGAAGATTCTTTGTCATATATAAATATTTATTTGTAACATTAGGATTATATATTGATAATAAAAAACAAATTTACAACAACAGTTGAGGAAAGCAACAAAATACAACTGAGAGCCAAAACCATTAGGGTCTATTCAAACCTCATTATACTTTTGTGCATTAAAGTGGTTGTAAAATATATATATATATATATATATATATATATATATATATATATATATATATATATATATATATATAGATAAACATCAGGTGGGTTACCCTCTTCTCTTTCAATCCTTGTTCAATCACACAGCCAGAGAAGCCTGACGAAGAGCGATTTGCGCTCTGAACTGTACAGTGGCTTGCTTGCATTTAAACTATGTAATGAAAGATTTTCAGTAAAAGGACACTTTTTGCATCAAAGCATCGTTGCACGTGTTTTTCCTATATATATATATATATATATATATATATATATATATATATATAAAACTTTTTTTTTTTAAATAACAGACATCTTATTGTAGCCAGGTGTGAGGCTACATCAACATGAAGTAGGTAACAATGCCCTCTGTTGCTCTAATTTCTAGGGGGAAAACCACAGTCATGCCAGCCATTAGGCTTCTATGCAGAGTGCTGGTAATCATGGGAATTGTAATTTGAGATGACAGCCATACAATGGGGCCAGTGGACTCTGTACACTACTGTTCCCAGGATGTACTAATGAATGGAGAGTGGTAAGACAGCTTTTACTTAAAGTGGGGTTCCACCCAAAAAAACAAACATATCTAAAAAATTCTAAAAAAAAAACCAAAAAAACATTTGGATATTTTTTTTTTTTTTACTTACCTCTAAATGCCTGTTGCTAGGTGGTCCCTCGTAGTCTGCCCCTTCGTCTGCCTGGGCTGGTGACATCACTTCCCCCTGGCACAGGAAGGGCTCGGCTCTTCTCCCTCCCTCCTGTCAATCATCTGGGACCCATTGCAGGTCCCAGGTGATTGAGCGGCCAATCACGGCGCTCGGCGCCGCTCGCGCATGCGCAGTGGGTGCCAGGCTGTGAAGCCACAGCCCGGCGCCCACAGTTGAAATGCCGGTGCCGACGAGCGGAGGGGGGGGACGAGCGGGGCTTCGATCCCCCGCACCGCTGGACCCAGGGACAGGTGAGTGTCCAATTAAAAGTCAGCAGCTGCAGTATTTGTAGCTGCTGACTTTTAATTTTTTTTTTTTTTTAATGGCCCCCCTGGGTGGAACTCCTCTTTAACTGCCTGGGAAAACTTTGCTCTCTTGATGCCATGGACTCAGGGAGTGCACATCTGTAGCTGGGGTTAGACTGTGGCTAGGCCGGACAGGGAGAGATTGAGCGGGAAGCCAAGGAAGAGAGAAACGCCCTTACTGCACAACACAGACTACAGTGATCTAGCCACACCATTGCCACAGAGGGACTGGAGTATCCTCTTACCCTCCACTGCCTATAACTGGACTTAGCAGACACCTCAGGGAAAGATAGAACAGGGTGCCCCTTCTACACCAAGAGCCCAGTTGTATCGCAGGGACCAATAAGAGGGCTCATCGCCCATCATAAGCACTGTTAGCAGAACAACCACATCAAATCCCTATCACATCTATGTCTTACCTATTCAGCACCTGTACCGCCCCCTTGGAAAATATATCTATGCCATTTCCGCTGCACCATTACTACTCTACACTGGCTGCTGGTTTGTTAGGATTGCCAACAAGTGCACCAACGCTCCTTAAGGGGCCTCAATGATACAGTAGGACTGCCCCCCCAATTAAATCACCCCACGCGCCCCTTTGTTTCTCTTTTGTTAATACCATTTTCCCACAGACAGTGTATATCAGTCAGTCTACACCTATCATAACCGCCAATGATGCATTCTAGCAGTAGAGTCATTGTATTTGGTAGTGTAAGTGCTGTTACTGCCCATTGCTGCACCTAAGCTGCCGTTGCTACTGTTTATGCTGATCTGAACACAAGATATCATTTCATGCTTAGTCTTTACTACTCCTCATTACTTATACCATGGTTGTTACTACTATTGCTGGTTCAACCTTATGCTTGTTTGTTACTAACTTCGTTTAGTGACCATATATTAAGTTTGCTTTTGTTGACTTGCATAGTGCCTGCTGAGTATTACTGCTGGGTGCCAAGTGCTACTTCACATGATTTTCAGTATCAGTGTATGCTTATTTATTCAACCTCGTGTTTTAGAGGGGGCTGAGGGACCCATTCTATCCAGCGGCTCCTATGCTACATAATACTTGCCTGCTCTGTGCAGTGGTATTCCACATAGTGGCCCCAAACCTCCTCTTCTGGGGTCCCCTTCTTGTGCTTTTGGCTCCTCCTTTTCTCAGTTGCCTCCTATGGGGGTGCACCTGTGGGCTCACTCCTGAGCCAGGCTGTGTGTGTCCATTGACACACACAGCGCTGCTCAGCCCTGCCCTTGCTCCCTGCTCACAGGATATGATTGACAGCAGCAGAAGCCAATGGCTCCCTCTGCTGCCTCCATGCTCTGTGAGGAAAAAGAGAGGAGAATGCAGATGGGCACAGCTCTGGATTGAGATAGGACTCAGGTAAGTATTTAGGGAGGTGGTGGAGGTGATACAACAGGTGGGACATGTGTTACTTTAAAGTGGTAGTAAACTCTTTTTATTAACTTGTACCCACAGGTAAGCCTATAAAAAGGCTTACCTGTAGGTACAGTGAATATCTCCTAAACTTGCACTGTTTAAGAGATATTCACACTGCATGCAGCTGGTGATGTCACCGGCACATGCTCTCTGAAGGGATGACACACCCGTGCCTTCCCTTCAGAGCTTTGTGCCTTGGTTCGTGACTCCCGCGCCCACCTTTAAATGAAATTGGGATCTGCTTGCTGTCTCTGGGTATGTGGCCTTCTCTATTTGTTGCCCTGTGTGCATAACCATGACGTTGTTTTTTGTTGCTCTGGACTATCTTACCTAAGTTTTATGTGTTGATCTTATCTTGGCCTCTGGCCTCTTGCTATTCTGACTTTATAAGCAAAAGGTCCACTTTGATTGTTAGGCATTCTTATATTCACTCAAGATTAATTAACGTACTTCCACCCCACCCTTATAACAGTATAAATTTGAGCATCCTTAAGGGGTCAGCACATTGCTGGGGGAGCACATTGCAGGGGCTTCTATCCTTAAGGCTTCTATCTCTAAGTGATTCTTTCTACAAGTGATATACACTTCAATCTCTGCACTTCAGCGATTGCATGAAGCAAACAAATATAGCAAACTGCACTGGAAAGCACCTAACAGACTGCAGGTGACCCTGTCTCTCTATTAATCTCTCCTTCCACTCTGTAACATGCGCTCTCTACCACTGCTTCTGACACTCGTCTCCTCTCTCCTCAAACTCTCTTACCTTCACCCCTCTTCTCCACCCTCCTGCTTATACATATCACCCTGCCTTCTGTCCTTTCCCTACTACTGCTCATGCCAACTTTTGCTCATTCTACATCCATATACTGATAAAACTTCCAGTACTCTGAGGCATGCCCCTTCATATATATCACATTCCCACATTACCTCCCTCACCCTCCTGCTTTTGCTAACCTCTGGTGACATATCCCCAAACCCTGGGCCACCATCATCTGTCTTTACCCAACGCTCCCACCCCCCTACACCCTCTGGCAGCAGCCGCAACCCACAGAACTTGGTCTCTATTCCTCTTCTTTCCAAAACCAGCCCCCCTTTTCCTATGCCCTTTGGAATGCACGCTCTGTCTGTAACAAAATCACCGCCCTCCACAACATCTTTATTACAAATTCCTTTAACCTACTTGCCATTACTGAAACCTGGCTTCATGAATTAGATACTACTTCTCCTACTTCTCTGTCCCATGGTGGCCTTCTCTGGACTCACTCCCCCAGACCAAGTGGATGGAAGGGAGGTGGAGTGGGAATCCTTGTAGCCCCATGCAGCACCTATCAGGTACTTCACCCACCTCCCTCTCTGACATTCTCCTCTTTTGAGGCACATTGCATTCGTCTATTCTCCCCCATTTCTCTAAGAATTGCTGTCATCTACCGGCCCCCTGGACCAGTATCAGCCTTCCTTGATGACTTCTCTGCCTGGCTACCCTACTTTCTCTCTTCTGAAATCCCCACAATTATTCTCAGTGACTTCAACATCCCTGTTAACACTAACACTACTATTACGTCTAAACTTCTCAGTCTAACCTCATCAATTGACCTGAAGCAATGGATACAGGTTCCTACTCACTCCAACGGCAACACCCTTGACCTTGTGTCAGGAAAGGTCTCCTCCGCTGGTAATATAGATCATTTGGCGTGCAGTACTGAGGTCCACCAGCAGGTGTCTCCTGGCAGGTTGGAGCTGTCAGAACAGCTTTTTCCTGCTGATATTCTGTCACCTTTGGGCCGCAGTACTGGCGTCCACCAGCGGAGGAATCCTGGCAGTATGGAGCAGGTATTCCCCTCTGCAGACAGGTGTCACCTGACCTTAATTAGCAGAGCTGCAGTATAAATACCCGGCAAGTGCACACTCATGTTTCCCTGGTATTGTCTTTGAGCCCTGACCTGCAGTCTGTTACTCTGATCCTGAAACCTGATTCCTGAACCTGAAGCCTGATTCCTGGAACCTGTTGTTCCTATTTCCTGTCTGTTCCCTGAACCCTGGACCCTGAGCTTTGTACCTGACCCGTCCCTCCTGTGATCCATCCATCCTCTCTTGTCCCGTTTGTTTCCCTTCCCAGCTACTGATCTCCTGTTAATGACCCTGGCCTGGCTTGACTACGATTCTGGTACTCCCTTTTGCTACATATGCTGGTTGTGTATTATCACTGTTTGGTTGTTTGGGTTGTTCACTCTGTATTGGTGGTGTGTTCACATGTATATGCATTTACCTTAATAAACTTACTTTCACCTATTTATGTCTGGTTCACTCTGTTGCAGTCCACACAGTTCTGGTCTTATCTGGTATATGACAGAATACGAGGGCCATCCCTGACCGGAAGTGGCTGCACAGGGGAACCATTTTGATTCAGTTTGGTTGCAAACATGAATGCCGATGAGGTTATTTATTTTTGTCTGCTGGCATCTGAAAGTGGTGATTATTGCCGCCAGGCTCTGAAAGGATGGTCTAGTGACCAGTTGTTTGCAACTATATGTTTGGCTCACTCCCTGGTCGATCAGGGTTATATATTGTTTGGGGAGGTGCAGCCTTTGATCAAGCTATGTACTGAGCTGGCCCTGCCCTGTATTCCAGAGGGCCGTGATGATTTCACTCCTCCTTTTGATATGAATCAGGTTGTATCCCTAGTGTGGCTTTTTGAAGATGATCCTGACAATTTTTGTGAGCACTACTCAGCCTGTTCCCCACAGGTGATTGCTGAGTGCATTGTGTCTGCTCAGTCTTTTGTTAGACAGGGAGATTTAAAAGCACAGTTTATACAACCTATACTTTCAGCATGGTCTGACATGATGGAAGCAGCTCCAGCCAAACAAACCACCTCTGCCACCAAACACCAACCTACCCAAATGTATGTTTCCCCATCACCCATGTCAACCTCAGTTGTAGCTCAGTATACGCTGCTCCCAACCCAATACTCATATCCGGTCTCTGCTGACCTGTACCTATTCTGCATTCAACCCACCGGCCTCTTCTCAGCTGCCTACAAACCAACAGGAACTTCCCCTAGCTACTGTTACCTCTTCTCTGCAATATCCCAATCCTCCTTTCCAGTCTGCTGCACCCCACACCTACAGAGCTTCAGTGGCTAAGCTAAAGAAAAAACGAAAGTTTTTTTTCCAACCAAGACGATCCTGCCAGTAACCCAACCTGCCTCCGCACCAGCTAATCCAATCCAGTCTGACGTCCCAGTGCTTGCTATCCAGTCTGACATCCCAGTGCCTGTTATCCAGTCAGGCGTCCCAGTGTCTGTTATCCAATCCGATGTCCACTTTCCAGCCGGAGGGGCCAGTGTTCCAGCCGGAGGGGCCAGTGTTCCAGCCAGGGGTGCCAGTGCCCGCTCTCCAGCCCGATGTGCCCGCTCTCCAGCCCGATGTGCCCGCTCTCCAGCCTGATGTGCCCGCTCTCCAGCCTGATGTGCCCGCTCTCCAGCCCGATGTGCCCGCTCTCCAGCCCGATGTGCCCGCTCTCCAGCCTGATGTGCCCGCTCTCCAGGCTGATGTGTCTGCCTTCAAGCCTGATGTGCCCGCTTCCCAGCCTGATGTTCCTGCCTTCCAGCCTGATGTGCCCGCTTTCCAGCCTGATGGGCCACTGTCTGCTGCCCAGCCTGATGACCCGGAGCTTGCTGCCCAGCCTGATGACCCGGAGCTTGCTGCGCAGCCTGTGCCCATGCCTGCTGCCCAGCTTGTAGTGCCCATACCTGCTGCCCAGCCTGATGTGCCTGCTGCCCAGCTTGAAGTGCCCGCGCCTGCTGCCCAGCTTGAAATGCCCGTGCCTGCTGCCCAGCCTGATGTGCCTGCTGCCCATCTTGAGGTGCCCGTGCCTGCTGTCCAGCTTGAGGTGCCCATGCCTGCTACCCAGCTTGAAGTGCCCGTGCCTGCTGCCCAGCTTGAAGTGCCCATGCCTGCTGCCCAGCTTGAAGTGCCCGTGCCTGCTGCCCAGCTTGAAGTGCCCGTGCCTGCTGCCCAGCTTGAAGTGCCCGTGCCTGCTGCCCAGCTTGAAATGCCCTTGCCTGCTGCCCAGTCTGATGTGCCTGCTGCCCAGTTTGAGGTGCCCGTGCCTGCTGCCCAGCTTGAAGTGCCCGTGCCTGCTACCCAGCTTGAAGTGCCCGTGCCTGCTGCCCAGCTTGAAGTGCTCCTGTCCGCTGCCCAGCCTTGAGTGTTCCTGTCCGCTGCCCAGCCTGGTGTGTTCCTGCCCGCTGCCCAGCCTGGTGTGTTGCTGCCCAGCCTGGTGTGCTCCTGCCCGCTGCCCAGCCTGGTGTGCTCCTGCCCGCTGCCCAGCCTGGTGTGTTCCTGCCCGCTACCCAGGGTGATGTGTTCCTGCCCGCTGCTCAGCCTGATGTGTTCCTGTCCACTACCCAGCCTGATGTGCCACTGCTTGCTGCCCAGCTTGAGGTGCCCGCTTCCCGGCTGGACACCATGGACTTTCCCCAGCAACGGCTAGTGGGAGCATCCGGAGGTCGCTCCTTCGAGGGGGGGTACTGTCAGGAAAGATCTCCTTTGCTGGTAATATCGATCATTTGGCGTGCAGTACTGAGGTCCACCAGCAGGTGTCTCCTGGCAGGTTGGAGCTGTCAGAAAAGCTTTTTCCTGCTGATATTCTGTCACCTTTGGGCCGCAGTACTGGCCTCCACCAGCGGAGGAATTCCCCTCTGCAGACAGGTGTCACCTGACCTTAATTGGCAGAGCTGCAGTATAAATACCCGGCAAGTGCACACTCATGTTGCCTTGGTATTGTCTTTGAGCCCTGACCTGCAGCCTGCATCCTGTTACTCTGATCCTGAAACCTGATTCCTGAACCTGAAGCCTGATTACTGGAACCTGTTGTTCCTGTTTCCTGTCTGTTACCTGAACCCTGGACCCTGAGCCTTGTACCTGACCCGTCCCTCCTGTGATCCATCCATCCTCTCTTGTCCTGTTTGTTTCCCTTCCCAGCTACTGATCTCCTGTTTATGACCCTGGCCTGGCTTGACTACGATTCTGGTACTCCCTTTTGCTACACATGCTGGTTGTGTATTATCACTGTTTGGTTATTTGGTTTGTTCACTCTGTATTGGTGGTGTGTTCACATGTATATTTACCTTAATAAACTTACTTTCACCTATTTATGTCTGGTTTACTCTGTTGCAGTCCACACAGTTCTGGTCTTATCTGGTATATGACACCTTGTCTTCTCCTTTCTGTGTACTCCGCGCAACCTTTCCAACAATCCTCTCCCACTCTCTGATCACCACCTTATTAGTTTTGCTCTCTCCCTGTCTTCCACCTCCTCTCCCTCCAACCGCCTAACAGTTACACGTAGAAACCTTCGCCACCTCAACTCTTTTCTTCTCTACTCTGCTACTGATCACCTCTATGACAAATCTCACCCCTGTCCTGCCCCAACCTAGCCACTTTCATCTACAACAGCTCACTGTCTTCCTCCCTAGACAAGCTTGCCCCCCTCACTACACGCCGAATTAGGCCCCAACTGCTACAACCCTGGCAAACAGATGGCACCAGAAGTCTCAGAAAATGTAGCCATGCTATTGAGCATCTGTGGCATAAGACTAAGTTCCAGGAAGACTTCACACAATCTGCCCTCCTAAAATACTATTCCTGCCTTCACACTGCCAAACAGACCTACTTTATCACACTCATTAACACCTTCTCATCCAGTCCACGCCAACTCTCCTCTACCTTCAACACTCTATCAATAAAAAGAAAAAAAATGACTACGCTAACACAAAAACATGGCTGCAGTTCTAAAATTGTGAGATATGCACAATCAATAAGATAATAGAAAAACATGAACCGCGCTACAGACAGGTAAATATTATATAGATAGATCCCTAAAGGACCGACATAAGTGTCAGAGATAAACACTGAAAACAACCTAAGTGATATAGGAAAGAGATAAAACAATAAAAAGTCCAAGCAGTGAAATGAAGTCCAAATATAAAAATCCAATGATGTCCAATAAGGGTGCAATAAAGCTAACAAATCCTTCAGATGACACCATGTGAAAAATCCACCACCAGGTAAATTGAACGCTTACCAAAAGCAAGCTGTAAATCAGCTTGTAAATAGACCAGGTGCACGGTCAGTAATACTGTCCTGATACGACTTCACAGTGTGGTGAGAGGCAGACCAGGTTCCCTAGATGATGTCTTTCTAAGACGAAATGTACGTCGGATGGTGGACACACTGACGTCATTGCTGGGTATCTCGTCTTGAACGGATGTTCGCAGGCCGGCCGGCTGCTGTGTTTTTATCTCTGCATCCTTGTTTTTAATTCCATTTTTTACGTAAGTGTAATCTTTAGTCAAATAAATCTTAATTACCAACTGATTTGCGCTATGGAGAGCCGTCTTTTTACTTTTTTTGGGTCCTCCCTGCTGTTTGCCTATTGATCCATTGGACAGAGCCATCCTGGTCTGCCACTCACCACACTGTGAAGTCGTATCAGGACAGTATCACTGACCGTGCACCTGGTCTATTTACAAGCTGATTTACAGCTTGCCTTTGGTGAGCGTTCAATTTACCTGGTGGTGGATTTTTCACATGGTGTCATCTGAAGGATTTGTTAGCTTTATTGCACTCTTATTGGACATCATTGGGTTTTATATTTGGACTTCATTTCACTCCTTCAACACTCTACTCTGTCCTCCACTGCCTCCACCCACCAACTCACTTACTGTCCAAGAGATCGCCAATCACTTAAAAACTAAGATTGATACAATTCACAAGGAGATCTCCAATGCGCAAAAACCTCCCCATGCAACACCCCATGTCCACAGATACAATCATTACTTCCCTCACTCAACCCTGCTACTATTAATGAGGTTGCTAAACTTTTATCTAACACTCATCTAACCACCTGCCTCCTGGATCCTGCTCCCTCGCAAATGCTACGCTCACCCTCTGACTCAATTCTACACTCTCTAACTCACATTTTTAACCTCTCCCTCTCTTGTGGCATCTTCCCAAACTCTCTAAAACATGCGCTAGTCACCCCCATACTTGAAAAGCCCTCACTGGACCCCACCAACCTTAACAACCTACGTCCCATCTCCTTACTCGCCTTCTCCTCCAAATTTCTTGAAAAACTGGTCTACAACCGATTAACCACTTGCTGACCGCCGCACGACGATGTACGTCGGCAGAATGGCACGGGCAGGCATAAGGACTTACCTATACGTCCTTGCCTGCCCGCGGGCGGGGGTCCGGATTCTCGTCAGAGGCGATCAAAGGTGAGGGGGAGGCCACTCATTCGTGGCCCCCCCTCGCGATTGCTCCTGGCGAATGAAATGCTTTCTCGGCTTCTGTATAGTAAACAGAAGCGGAGGAAGTGATGTCATCTCTCCTCGGCTCGGTATTTTCCGTTCCGGCGCCGAGGAGAAAAGACATCGATGTGAGTGTAAAACACACACACAGTAGAACACGCCAGGCATACTGATCACCCCCTAATCACCCCCCCCGTCACACTGACACCAAGCAGTTTTTTTTATTTTTTTTCTGATTACTGCATTGGTGTCAGTTTGTGACAGTTAGTGTGGTAGGGCAGTTAGTGTTAGCCCCCTTTAGGTCTAGGGTACCCCCCTAACCCCCCCTAATAAAGTTTTAACGCCTTGATCACCCCCCGTCGCCAGTGTCACTTAGCGATCATTTTTCTGATCGCTGTATTAGTGTCACTGGTGACGCTAAATGGGGAGGTAAATATATAGGTTCGCCGTCAGCGTTTTATAGTGTCAGGGACCCCCATATACTACCTAATAAAGGTTTTAACCCCTTGATTGCCCCCTAGTTAACCCTTTCACCAGTGATCACCGTATAACTGTTACGGGTGACGCTGGTTAGTTAGTTTATTTTTTATAGTGTCAGGGCACCCGCCGTTTATTACCGAATAAAGGTTTAGCCCCCTGATTGTCCGGCGGTGATATAAGTTAGGTTTTAGGGTCAGATAGGGTCTGCGTTGCCCCAGGCAGCGTCAGGTTAGTGGCAGTAGCGCTAACACCCACGCACGCAGCATACACCTCCCTTAGTGGTATAGTATCTGAACGGATCAATATCTGATCCGATCAGATCTATACTAGCGTCCCCATCAGTTTCCCAAAAACGCAGTGTTAGTGGGATCAGCCCAGATACCTGCTAGCACCTGCGTTTTGCCCCTCTGCCCGGCCCAGCCCAGCCCAGCCAAGTGCAGTATCGATCGATCACTGTCACTTACAAAACACTAAACGCATAACTGCAGCGTTCGAAGAGTCAGGCCTGATCCCTGCGATCGCTAACAGTTTTTTTGGTAGCGTTTTGGTGAACTGGCAAGCACCAGTGGCCTAGTACACCCCGGTCGTAGTCAAACCAGCACTGCAGTAACATTTGGTGATGTGGCGAGTCCCATAAGTGCAGTTCAAGCTGGTGAGGTGGCAAGCACAAGAAGTGTCCCGCTGCCACCAAGAAGAAGACAAACACAGGCCCGTCGTGCCCATAATGCCCTTCCTGCTGCATTCGCCAATCCTAATTGGGAACCCACCACTTCTGCAGCACCCGTACTTCCCCCATTCACATCCCCAACCAAATGCAGTCGGCTGCATGAGAGGCATTTTCTTTATGTCCTCCCGAGTACCCCTACCCAATGAACCCCCCCAAAAAAGATGTTGTGTCTGCAGCAAGCGCGGATATAGGCGTGACACCCACTATTATTGTCCCTCCTGTCCTGACAATCCTGGTCTTTGCATTTGATGAATGTTTTGAACGCTACCATACACTAGTTGAGTATTAGCGTAGGGTACAACATTGCACAGACTAGGCGCACTTTCACAGGGTCTCCCATTTTCAGAGACCCGAACCTGGAACCGGTTACAGTTACAAAAGTTACAGTTAAAAAAAAAAAAAGTGTAAAAGAAAAAACAAAAAAACAAAAAAATATATATATATATAAAAAAAAAAAAAATAGTTGTCGTTTTATTGTTCTCTCTCTCTCTATTCTCGCTCTATTGTTCTGCTCTTTTTTACTGTATTCTATTCTGCAATGTTTTATTGTTATTATGTTTGCTTTTCAGGTATGCAATTTTTTATACTTTACTGTTTACTGTGTTTTATTGTTAACCATTTTTTTGTCTTCAGGTACGCCATTCAGCTGCAGCGCGGATTTATTTATCTTGACAGCAATGGCGTTTGCTCCCACGATATATAAAGCCGTGACTCCAGCAGAGGTGATATATGCCGAAGCATGGGGGCAGCAGGGGCGGAGGAGCGATTTGCTCCTTACTTTTGGGGGAGGATGCCCCCATGCTTCGGCATATATAAATGGTGCATGTATGCCCATCATTAGAAGTGGGTGGATGAAGGGAGGTATTATAATGGTGGGCATACCCACCGATCAATCTCTTTTTTTCGTTCAGCCCACAGGCTGCATGAAAAAAAAAAAGATTACAATACATGCCCAAGGACCAGCAACGTACTGGTATGTTTCTGGACTTTGAGTGGTTATACCAGAATGATGCCTGCAGGTTTAGGTATCATCTTGGTATCATTCTTTTCAGCCAGCGGTCGGCTTTCATGTGAAAGCAATCCTAGCGGCTAATTAGCCTCTAGACTGCTTTTACAAGCAGTGGGAGGGAATTCCCCCCCCCCACGTCTTCCACGCCTCTTAGTAAGATCGTAAAAATTTAATGATACAGTTCCTTTAATTCACTCATATGTAAAGAAGATTTCACTCTTCACTGCCTATCACAATTTCGGAGGCCATGGAATGCCCAGGTGGCACAAAACGCCCCCAAATGACCCTATTTTGGAAAGTAGACACCCCAAGCTATTTGCTGAGAGGTATAGTGAGTATTTTGCAGACCTCACTTTTTGTCACAAAGTTTTGAAAATTGAAAAAAGAAAAAAAAAATTTTAGGTAAAAAATGTCCTGCCAACTTTAAAGTGCATTGCGGAGTACTGCATATTCAAAATTAATGAAAATCGAGGTCAGTGTATTGTGGCGCTGCATTGCTGTACTATTCAAAGTGAGTTGCACTGCAGCACATCAACACATGTATAATGCATTACCAAAATGGCCTAGTATGGATAGGCCCTTATTGTTTCTTCTTAAACAAATTATCTCTTGCAAATGTTTACCCCATGTAGATCACAATTGTCAAAGTGCAGCCATAGCACTGTCATTACTTGTGATACCAAAGCGAAAATTGTTTGCTTGTTTGTGTGTAGCACCCTTGTCCTAATCAGGGCTGCTAGTAAATTTAGCTGTGCTAGGTGGTAGCCAGCCTGGCTAATTTGTAGTCTATTGATCAAATGGGTTTTTTCCTAAACCTGGTGTTAACTGTGATTTCTCCCTTTTGTCAATAAGTGGCACTGTTACCTTTGGCATCAGTTTGATGAATTATAGTGGATTCAGGTTATGAGTGTATATACTTCTCTCAGCCAATCAGCAGGCGTTTCTTTGGCAGCCGAGGATGATGGGAGAGGGTATTTATTCGGAGCCGGTCAGGTGATTGGGGTTCTTTCCACCCGGGCTACGGCCTGGGTGGGCATGTGTGGAGCAGCAGCAGAGGTGTAGGCCTGAAGCCTGGGGCCTTGCCACGTGTGTCAGGGGCTCTGTCGTAAAGAACCTGGTCATTGCCGGGAGGCATGGGAGAGGAAGTTGCCAGACAGTCAACCTCTCTTGTTGCTAGAGGCATGTGTAAAGGGATGGAGTATGGAAGGAGTACCAGAGGACACTCTTCATCAGCCAGGGACTGTGAAGTGACTGGGAAAGCTTCAAGAGAGGACTCATCCAAGGAATCCAGTGGGTAGCTGTGAGTTAAGCTTGAGGAATCCAGGTAGCTGTGAGCTAAGCTTGTTGCTAAAGGAGACAGCAGTTGCTACGAAATACAGATTGATGAATTCATCTTAAAGACCCTTTTTCTGTATAGCTTTCTGCCTAGTTCTATTTTTGTCTAAGGAGTCTGCCAATTTTCTATTGCATTTGCCTAAGGGTGTCCTGTGCCCTATCCCTCTCTCCCACAGTTTACTTTCAAGAGAAATAAAACTCTTTGTTAATTTTTAAAAGTGACTAGCACTCATCTTTCCACCATTTACAACACCCGACCATGTTTATTAACTGCACCCTGAGGAGGAATGTCAGCCACCAGGCCTCTGGAGGTTGGGGAGCGCTACATGTCGAAAACAAGACTTTCATTTGATGGTATTGTCTTTGAGGCTGGGTTCACACTGCTGCGCTGTGTGACATTGCATGTGCTTCGCACCGCACTGCTGTGCAAATCACATGCAATGTCTGTGCAATGCGATTTTAGCCAAACAGATTGTATGGCTGAATTCACATCGCATTTGGGCCAAAGTCCTGCAGGACCCTTTTTTTTGTCCGGACCAGAATCGGATCTGATTCCTGTCCAAATTCACAGTTTGAACTGCGATATAGGAACCAATTTGGGGGTGTCATTAACTTTGTTCTGACACTCCCATCGGTTCGCATAAGGCAGTGTAAACTGCCTGCGAGTCAGGCGCAATGCGGAAACCTGCAGTGGATTTCTAAAGAAATTATACTTGTTTTACTAAGATGCAAAGCATTATATTCTGTATACTGGGTCAATTAGTACATTTTTTTTTTTTTACAAATCATTTTTTTTTTTTAGTTATATAATTTTTTTAACATGATGTTAAAAAAAATTAAGAAAAAAACATTGTTAGAGAAGTTTACTTTTTTTTGTATGCTTTTTACCTTAATGCATTCCCTGTACTAAAGTAAAAAAAAACATTCCACTATTTCCCCCCACTCGCTAAACATTTACTTGAGTTCTCTATCTATCCAGGGATGTGCCTGGCTGCAGGTCTTCTCACCTCCCTTTTCGCTCTCACAGGCTTTGCTGAGAGCAGCAGATGCCAATGGCTCCTGCTGTTGTCAGTCAAATTCTGTGAGGAGGGAGCAGGGGCCTTGCCAAGCCATGCTGTGTGTGTCTATAGATGCACACAGCCCAGCTTGAGAATGCACTTGCATGGGTGCCCCTATAGCACACAGCTTTCTATGGGTGCACATGCAGAAGAGGAGTAGCAGAGAGGGCCAGCTGAGGACTCCAGAAGAGGAGGTAAGGGACTGCTCTGTGCAACACCATTGCACAAAGCAGGTAAATATGAACATCTTTTTTTTTAATATTTAAAAAATTAGCCTTTAGAACCACTTTAAGAACTATAAAAAAAAAGTTTAAAAGTTGAAAACTTTAACTGGGTTCATACTGTTGCAGTGCATCAACACACACACACATTGGCGTTTATTAGGGATGAGCCGAACACCCCCCGGTTCGGTTCACACCAGAACCTGCGAACGGACCGAAAATTTGCACGAACGTTAGAACCCCATTGACGTCTATGGGACTCGAACATTCGAAATCAAAAGTGCTCATTTTAAATTAATTTGCATGGTATTGTCCTAAAAAAAGGGTTTGGGGACCCGGGTCCTGCCCCAG
The DNA here is from genome assembly GCA_037952925.1 of Lithobates clamitans. Classification (NCBI taxonomy): domain Eukaryota; kingdom Metazoa; phylum Chordata; class Amphibia; order Anura; family Ranidae; genus Lithobates; species Lithobates clamitans. The sequence goes on from JBBGZY010001565.1 coordinate 219,475, forward strand.
GGGACATGTATCAAAAACAGCCATTTTTTAGAGAGCAGTGATTTTAATGATGCTTAAAGTAAAAAAAAAAAAAGAAGTGAAATATTCCTTTAAATATCGTACCTGGGGGGTGTCTATAGTATGCCTGTAAAGTGGCGCGTGTTTCCCGTGCTTAGAACAGTCCCTGCACAAAATGTCATTTTTAAAGGAAAAAAAGTCATTTAAAACTGCTTGCGGCTTTAATGTAATGTCGGGTCCTGGCAATATGAATGAAAATCAGTGAGACAAACGGCATGGGTACCCCCCAGTCCATTACCAGGCCCTTTGGGTCTTGCATGGATATTAAGGGGAACCCCACACCCAAATTAAAAAAGTAAAGGTGTGGGGCCCCCAGGCCCTATATACTCTGAACAGCAGTATACAGGCAGTGCAAACAAGACAGGGACTGTAGGTTTGTTGGTAAATAGAATCTGTTTGTAATTTTGAACTGGTACATTTTTAACGTGTTAAGCTCTAGCCAAAAAATCTATTTTAAGCTTTTTGGAAAACATAGGGAAGGGTAATCACCCCTGTGACATTTGTTTTGCTGTCTGTGCTCCTCTTCAGAAGATTTCACCTCACCTTTTGTCCCAATGACAAATGTTTTTTGAAAATGTGGGTTTTTTTTTATGAAACAAGGATTGGTGATAAAGCATCAGTGGAAAGGAGAAAAGTTTTTTCCCATATTAACTCTTACAGGAGAGAATTTCCCTTCCTAGGGGTAGATTTCATCTCACTTCCTGTTGTCTCCTTTCGTTTACAAGTAGGAGTCGTTTGTAAGTTGGATGTTTGAAAGTAGGGGCCTGCCCTATATACTCAGCAGAAATTTGGGCCTTAGGTGTTGTTGTGGCCACAACACTGTAAGCCCTCACAGGACCCTGCTGTGAAATATTAGATCAAGAATTTTAATTACATTCCCCTGTTGAACAGGGGCAGAAAAATTGGGCCTTTGGTGGTGGTGGTGGTGCTGGTGCCACAACACTGTAAGTCCTCACAGATACTCTTGGTGGGCGCAGAAACCGGCCCTGCTGTGAAATATTAGATCAAGAATTCTAATTACATGTCCCTGTTGAACAGGGTCTGAAAAATTGGGCCTTAGGCACTGGTGCTGGTGCCACAACACTGGAACAACTCACAGATACTCTAGTTGCATAGTTGCCAACAGTCCCAATTTTCCCCCGGACAATCCTGATTTTGGGACCCTCGTCCCGATTTAATCTTGTCCTGGGTGTTTTCCCAAATTTTTGGGATTGTCCAGTGAAAACCGTGAGTGTTTTTGTAAAAAAACGGCAACGGCTCCACAAAAATGGCCACTGTCGCCCCACGAGTGAGTCAATGAGTTGTTTCCCCTTGTGTTCAGTGCAGGGAAAAGGGGCAGCCAATCGGCTTCTCTCTTCAGTGTACAAATAGAAAATTCTATTGTACACTGAAGCCTATTGGCTACAGGGATTGGCGACCCCTCCCCCCTCTCCACTGAACACAAGGAAATCCTCCCTCCGCTCTGCCCCGTGTGTGACAGTGTCTCGTCTTTGACGAGAAGAGAGGGGGAACGCTGGGGAGCAGCCTCTCGTGAGTCACTGTGACATGAGAGAACTTACTACAGACACGCTTCCTGCGCTACTCTGCATACTGGCTAGATGGTAATGTGCCCCCTGAGGTGCCCCATGCCCTAATGTGCCATGTTGAGCCCCATAATGGGCCATGTGCCATAATGTGCCCTGATGTGCTATGTGCCCTGACGTGCCTCATGCCCTGATGTGCTATGTGCCCCATAATGTGCCCTGATGTGCCCCATAATGTGCCATGTGCTCTGACGTGCCCCGTGCCCTGATGTGCTATGTGCCCTGATGTGCTATGTGCCCTGATATGCCCCATAATGTACCCCGTGCCCTGACGTGCCCCATGCCCTGACGTGCCCGTGCCCTGATGTGCTATGTGCCCTGATGTGCTATGTGCCCTGATGTGCTATGTGCCCTGACGTGCTATGTGCCCTGATGGGCTATGTGCCCTGACGTGCCCCGTGCCCTGACGTGCTATGTGCCCTGATGTGCTATGTGCCCTGACGTGCTATGTGCCCTGATGTGCTATGTGCCCTGACGTGCCCCGTGCCCTAATGTGCTATATGCCCTGACATGCTATGTGCCCCATAATGTGCCCTGATGTGTCCCATAATGTGCCATGTGCCCTGGCGTGCCCCGTGCCCTGATGTGCTATATGCCCTAATGTGCCCTGTGCCCCATAATGTGCCCTGATGTGCCATAATGTGCCCTGATGTGCCCCACAATGTGCCATGTGCCCTGATTTTTCCATAATGTGCCCTGATGTGCCCCATAATGTGCCATGTGCCCTGATGTGCCATGTGCCCTGATGTGCTGTGCCCTGTACCCTGATGTGGCCTGGTGTGCTGTACCCTGACATGCTGTGCACTGATGTGCCTTGTATCCTGATGTGCCTTGTGCCCTGATGTGGCCTAATGTACCGTACCCTGATGTGTTGTGCCCAGGGCCGGTCTGGATGAAGTCCAGGGCCACATTTTTGTCCCAGTCCAGCCCTGGCACCCTCCCCCATCACCACCATACCTGCCCCCCTCCCCCCATATCACCACCATACCTGTACCAGCCTCCCCCCATGACAACACCATGCCTGCATCCCCCTCCCCCCATGCCTGCACCCCCTCCGGCCTAGTCACCACCATGTATGCACCCCCTCTGGCCTAGTCACCACCATGCATGCACCCCCTCCGGCCTAGTCACCACCATGCCTGCACCCCCCAGGTCACCATCATGCCTGCACCCCCAAATCACCACCCTGTCTCCACCCTTCCCCAAGTCAGCCTGTAACACCCCAAGTCACCATGCCTCCACCTGAACACCTCTCTCCCCTTGTCACCACTCTTGAGGAGATGTAGCTAGACTGTAGCCAACACTCCATCTGCAGCCAACACTCCGCTGGGGACACCTGACATAAGAGGTACTGTACTGGGAATGCCTGATGGAAGGAGACACTCTGCTGGGGCACCTGATGCAAGGACAGACTCTGCTGGGGGCACCTGATGTAAGGACAGACTCTGCTGGGGGCACCTGATGTAAGGACAGATTCTGCTGGGGGAACGTGATGGCATCTGGTGGCAGGCGACGTAGCAAGTGACACGCTCAGTGGTCCCAATGATTCTGCATTATGGTGAGTTGAATGATTTCATTTTATATTACAATGTAATAATAGAAATAATGCGATTCAATCATCCTGACACCATAACAACCATGGTGCCGGGATGATTGAAGTGCTAACACCAGGTGTTTGGAGTATCTTCTGATTGTTAAACTTTCTAGAATACACATATTTTTATTGTGTAGGATCTGGTGCTGCTGTCCCGTCATTCCCCTCTCCCCCTTTCCCTTTCCCCCTTTCCCTCTCCCCCTTTCCCCCTTTCCCCCTCTCCCCCTTTCCCTCTCCATCCCTTTCCCTCTCCATCCCTCATTCATCTCAGACTCTAACCACACCCTCTTGAGCCACGCCCATTTAAGTCACGCCCACTATTTTGCGTAAACCACGCCCATTTTTGCCGCGGCGCGCTAAACGCGCTGCACTTGTATTTTTTCGAAACCACGCCTACAAACGAATGCCCCGCCCCCTAATTATTGTGCGGCTCCGCCTACACCCAAAAAAGTGTCCCACATTTTTTTTTTGCAATGTTGGCAACTATGTAGTTGGAGCGCAGGAACTAGCCCTGCTGCAAAGAATTGCATCAAAAATTGTAATTACACGCCCCTGTTAAACAGGGGCTGAAAAATTAGGCCTTAGTCACTAGTGCTGGTGCCACAACACTGTAACCCCTCACAGATACTCTAGTTGGAGCGCAGGAACTAGCCTTGCTGCAAAGAATTGCATGAAAAATTGTAATTACATGCCCCTGTTAAACAGGGGCTGAAAATTTGGGCCTTAGGCACTGGTGGCGGGATTGGCGGCGCCCAAAACCAAAAATGTTCTTACAAGCTATTATCATGATCATTGAGGAGGAAAAGGATAATTACTCAGTATAACAGGATAGTCACTCAGCATCAGCATAGGCAGTCTTTGAAGGGATCTGACATTTCAAAAAAATGTATTCAGTTACATCAGCATCAGGTGCTGGGTAGCTGGTGGTGATCCAAGACTGATTCATTTTTATGAAGGTCAGTCGATCGACCGAGTCGGTGGACAGACGCACCCTGTGATCGGTTACAAAGCCTACAGCAGCACTGAATGTGCGTTCCGAAAGAACAGTGGATGCAGGACAGGCCAGTAGCTCAATTGCTGGCTTTATATGACCAGCGGAAATGCACACAGACTTTCCTGGCCTGCCTCAGGACATCCTGTAAGCCCGGTACCTGCCCAAGAACCGCTGCACCACCAAGTTAAGGACCTGGGCCAAACAGGGCACATGGGTCATTTGTCCCTATTGGAGGGCGGAGAGGATGTTGGTGCCATTGTCGCAAACCAACATTCCTGCCTTAAGTTGGCATGGCGTCAACCACCTCTGAACCTGCCCCTGCAAAGCTGACAGAACCTCTGCCCCAGTGTGGCTCCTGTCCCCCAAGCACACCAGCTCAAGCACCGCATGGCATCTTTTGGCCTGCATACTTGTGTAGCCCCTTGAACGCCTACAGAGCACCGCTGCTTCCGAGGACAAAGCACAGGAAGAGGCCATGGAGGAAGAAGAAGAGGAGGGGGTGGAGGAGAGAGGTGTGTCAGAATCATTAGTAGCGGCATTTTGGAGGCGTGGTGGCAGAACAACCTCCAACACTACTGCACCTTGTCCTGCATCCTTCCCAGCTGCCAGCAGAGTCACCCAATACACCGTGAAACTTAGGTAACGTCCCTGTCCATGCACCTTAACGCTGACCGCCCTGTCCAGCGAGGCATGGACATTGCCTTCCACATGCCGGTAGAGAGCCAGAATCGCCTTCCGTGAGAAAAAGTGGCGTTTGGGTACCTACCACTGAGGAACTGCACATTCCACAAACTCACGGAAGGGGGCAGAGTCTACCAACTGAAAAGGTAGCAGTTGAAGTGCTAGCAATATTGCAAAGCTAGCATTCAACCGCTGGGCATGTGGATGGGTGGGATCAAACTTCTGTCGGCGGTGCAGCAGCACCAGGGAAATTTGCCTGGTACAATCTGACGTTGGTGTACCGAAAGCAGATTGCCCACAAGTACTTGGCTGTGAAACACCTAATTCTTAACCTTCATTCCTCTCAGTGCAGGTCTCAGAGAGGACTGAAGGTATAGTGGGGTTGGAGATCTCAGCTGATGAGTAGCAAGGAGAGGTCCCCTTTGTTCTTTGGTGTGGGTCTTTTAGAGACGCTTGCCAACGAACTGCATGTCAGGTCAACATATGTCTGGTCAAGCATGTAGTGCCCAAGCGGGAGATGTTTTGGTCACGCGAGATACGCTTGAGACATATGTTGCAAATAGCAGCGGTGCGATCTGATGCGCTTGTCTCAAAAAAGGCCCACACCAAAGAACTTTTGGAATATCGCGCAGAGACAGCAGTGCCCTGCACATGCGGAGCTTTGCAGTGTGATGCAGTCAGTGTGCTGCCCTTAGGCTGGCCCCTGGAGGGCATCCTGCCTCGTTGATGTGCCTCCTCCTCTCTCCTATCAGGCACCCACGTTGAGTCGGTGACCTCATCATCCCCTCTCTCCTCATCACTGGAGCAAACCTGGCAGTATCCTGCAGCAGGGGGAGCATGACTGCCAGATTGCTGTCCTTCTTGGGCACCCCCTCTGTCCGTGCTCACGTTACTGCCTTCATCTAGCTCAGTATCATCATCAGAGCCTTTTAAACGCTGGGCATCCTCCTAGAGCATGTACCCAACACTGTGGTCAAACAGTTCGAGGGACTACTCAGGAGGACATGGTGAGGCTAGGGAAGGAGTCACTGATGCCATTGAGCTGAGGGAAGAGGCCGCGTTGGCAGCTGCTTTGCCAGACAAAGTACCCTGAGCATGGGTGAGAGAGGATGAGGAGGATGAGGACAGCTTGGTCATCCACTCGACCAAGTCTTCAGCATGTTGCGGCTCAACACGGCCAGCTGCCGAAAAAAAGGCCAAGCGTGTCCCACGGCCACGTGCTGATGAGGATGCACCGTCTCCACGACCAGCACTGTTGCCTCTAGACACAGAGCCTGCTTGCCCTCTTTTATTGGCTTGTGACTGTCTGCCTCTCCTTGTTGGCCTTCCAGACATACTAATAGCCTACAGTGAGATGTAGCTTCACTAAGCTGGGATATATATATATATATATATATATATATATATATATATATATACTGATACTGCAGCTAACAAAATCAACTGCCTGCCTGTAGTATGAGAACACCACCAATCTTCTACAGGTAGCTTTAGATGAACACTGTGCAGAGGTCGCACTACACTAACTTGTAGCTTTAGCTGAACACTGTACAAAGGACACACTACACCAACATTAAAATAATGTAGCTGCCTGCGGTAGTGATAGGATTAGGAAAACACCACCAACCTTCTACAGATAGCTTTAGCTGAACACTATGAAGAGGACGCACTACACTAATATTAAAATAATGTAGCTGCCTGCGGTAGTGATAGGATCAGGAAAACACCACCAACCTTCTACAGGTAGCTTTAGCTAAACACTGTGCAGAGGATGCACTACACTAATGTTAAAATAATGTAGCTGCCTGCGGTAGTGATAGGATCAGGAAAACACCACCAACTTTCTACAGATAGCTTTAGCTAAACACTGTGCAGAGGACGCACTACACTAACGTTTAAATAATGTAGCTGCCTGCGGTAGTGATAGGATCAGGAAAACACCACCAACCTTCTACAGGTAGCTTTAGCTGAACACTGTGCAGAGGTCGCACTACACTAACGTGTAAATAATGTAGCTGCCTGCGGTAGTGATAGGATCAGGAAAACATCACCAACCTTCTACAGATAGCTTTAGCTGAACACTGTGAAGAGGATGCACTACACTAACGTTAAAATAATGTAGCTGCCTGCAGTAGTGATAGGATCAGGAAAACACCACCAACCTTCTACAGGTAGCTTTAGCTGAACACTGTGCAGAGGTCGCAGTACACTAATGTGTAAATAATGTAGCTGTCTGTGGTAGTGATAGGATCAGGAAAACACCACCAACCTTCTACAGGTAGCTTTAGCTGAACACTGTGCAGAGGTCGCACTACACTAATGTGTAAATAATGTAGCTGCCTGCAGTAGTGATAGGATCAGGAAAACACCACCAACCTTCTACAGGTAGCTTTAGCTGAACACTGTGCAGAGGTCGCACTACACTAACGTGTAAATAATGTAGCTGCCTGCAGTAGTGATAGGATCAGGAAAACACCACCAACCTTCTACAGATAGCTTTAGCTGAACACTGTGAAGAGGACGCACTACACTAACGTTAAAATAATGTAGCTGCCTGCGGTAGTGATAGGATCAGGAAAACACCACCAACCTTTTACAGGTAGCTTTAGCTGAACACTGTGCAGAGGTCGCACTACACTAACTTGTAAATAATGTAGCTGCCTGCGGTAGTGATAGGATCAGGAAAACACCACCAACCTTCTACAGGTAGCTTTAGCTGAACACTGTGCAGAGGTCGCACTACACTAATGTATAAATAATGTAGCTGCCTGCGGTAGTGATAGGATCAGGAAAACACCACCAACCTTCTACAGGTAGCTTTAGCTGAACACTGTGCAGAGGTCGCACTACACTAACGTGTAAATAATGTAGCTGCCTGCAGTAGTGATAGGATCAGGAAAACACCACCAACCTTCTACAGATAGCTTTAGCTGAACACTGTGAAGAGGACGCACTACACTAACGTTAAAATAATGTAGCTGCCTGCGGTAGTGATAGGATCAGGAAAACACCACCAACCTTTTACAGGTAGCTTTAGCTGAACACTGTGCAGAGGTCGCACTACACTAACTTGTAAATAATGTAGCTGCCTGCGGTAGTGATAGGATCAGGAAAACACCACCAACCTTCTACAGGTAGCTTTAGCTGAACACTGTGCAGAGGTCGCACTACACTAATGTATAAATAATGTAGCTGCCTGCGGTAGTGATAGGATCAGGAAAACACCACCAACCTTCTACAGGTAGCTTTAGCTGAACACTGTGCAGAGGACGCACAGGTAGCTTTAGCTGAACACTGTGCAGAGGTTGCAGTACACTAACGTGTAAATGTAGCTGCCTGCGGTAGTGATAGGATCAGGAAAACACCACCAACCTTCTACAGGTAGCTTTAGCTGAACACTGTGCAAAGGTCGCACTACACTAACGTGTAAATAATGTAGCTGCCTGCGATAGTGATAGGATCAGGAAAAAAACACCAACCTTCTACAGGTAGCTTTAGCTGAACACTGTGCAGAGGTCGCACTACACTAACGTGTAAATAATGTAGCTGCCTGCGGTAGTGATAGGATCAGGAAAACACTACCAACCTTCTACAGATAGCTTTAGCTGAACACTGTGCAGAGGTCGCACTACACTAACGTATAAATAATGTAGCTGCCTGGGGTAGTGATAGGATCAGGAAAACACCACCAACCTTCTACAGGTAGCTTTAGCTGAACACTGGTCAGAGGTCGCACTACACTAACATGTAAATAATGTAGCTGCCTGCGGTAGTGATAGGATCAGGAAAACACCACCAACCTTCTGCAGGTAGCTTTAGCTGAACACTGTGCAGAGGACGCACTACACTAACGTTCAAATAATGTAGCTGCCTGCGGTAGTGATGGGATCAGGAAAACACCACCAACCTTCTACAGGTAGCTTTAGCTGAACACTGTGCAGAGGACGCACAGGTAGCTTTAGCTGAACACTGTGCAGAGGTTGCAGTACACTAACGTGTAAATGTAGCTGCCTGCGGTAGTGATAGGATCAGGAAAACACCACCAACCTTCTACAGGTAGCTTTAGCTGAACACTGTGCAGAGGTCGCACTACACTAACGTGTAAATAATGTAGCTGCCTGCGATAGTGATAGGATCAGGAAAAAAACACCAACCTTCTACAGGTAGCTTTAGCTGAACACTGTGCAGAGGTCGCACTACACTAACGTGTAAATAATGTAGCTGCCTGCGGTAGTGATAGGATCAGGAAAACACTACCAACCTTCTACAGATAGCTTTAGCTGAACACTGTGCAGAGGTCGCACTACACTAACGTATAAATAATGTAGCTGCCTGGGGTAGTGATAGGATCAGGAAAACACCACCAACCTTCTACAGGTAGCTTTAGCTGAACACTGGTCAGAGGTCGCACTACACTAACATGTAAATAATGTAGCTGCCTGCGGTAGTGATAGGATCAGGAAAACGCCACCAACCTTCTGCAGGTAGCTTTAGCTGAACACTGTGCAGAGGACGCACTACACTAACGTTCAAATAATGTAGCTGCCTGCGGTAGTGATGGGATCAGGAAAACACCACCAACCTTCTACAGGTAGCTTTAGCTGAACACTGTGCAGAGGACGCACAGGTAGCTTTAGCTGAGCACTGTGCAGAGGTTGCAGTACAGTAACGTGTAAATGTAGCTGCCTGCGGTAGTGATAGGATCAGGAAAACACCACCAACCTTCTACAGGTAGCTTTAGCTGAACACTGTGCAGAGGTCGCACTACACTAACGTGTAAATAATGTAGCTGCCTGCGATAGTGATAGGATCAGGAAAAAAACACCAACCTTCTACAGGTAGCTTTAGCTGAACACTGTGCAGAGGTCGCACTACACTAACGTGTAAATAATGTAGCTGCCTGCGGTAGTGATAGGATCAGGAAAACACTACCAACCTTCTACAGATAGCTTTAGCTGAACACTGTGCAGAGGTCGCACTACACTAACGTATAAATAATGTAGCTGCCTGGGGTAGTGATAGGATCAGGAAAACACCACCAACCTTCTACAGGTAGCTTTAGCTGAACACTGGTCAGAGGTCACACTACACTAACATGTAAATAATGTAGCTGCCTGCGGTAGTGATAGGATCAGGAAAACACCACCAACCTTCTGCAGGTAGCTTTAGCTGAACACTGTGCAGAGGACGCACTACACTAACGTTCAAATAATGTAGCTGCCTGCGGTAGTGATGGGATCAGGAAAACACCACCAACCTTCTACAGGTAGCTTTAGCTGAACACTGTGCAGAGGACGCACAGGTAGCTTTAGCTGAACACTGTGCAGAGGTTGCAGTACACTAACGTGTAAATGTAGCTGCCTGCGGTAGTGATAGGATCAGGAAAACACCACCAACCTTCTACAGGTAGCTTTAGCTGAACACTGTGCAGAGGTCGCACTACACTAACGTGTAAATAATGTAGCTGCCTGCGATAGTGATAGGATCAGGAAAAAAACACCAACCTTCTACAGGTAGCTTTAGCTGAACACTGTGCAGAGGTCGCACTACACTAACGTGTAAATAATGTAGCTGCCTGCGATAGTGATAGGATCAGGAAAAAAACACCAACCTTCTACAGGTAGCTTTAGCTGAACACTGTGCAGAGGTCGCACTACACTAACGTGTAAATAATGTAGCTGCCTGCGGTAGTGATAGGATCAGGAAAACACTACCAACCTTCTACAGATAGCTTTAGCTGAACACTGTGCAGAGGTCGCACTACACTAACGTATAAATAATGTAGCTGCCTGGGGTAGTGATAGGATCAGGAAAACACCACCAACCTTCTACAGGTAGCTTTAGCTGAACACTGTGCAGAGGTCGCACTACACTAACATGTAAATAATGTAGCTGCCTGCGGTAGTGATAGGATCAGGAAAACACCACCAACCTTCTACAGGTAGCTTTAGCTGAACACTGTGCAGAGGTCGCACTACACTAACGTGTAAATAATGTAGCTGCCTGCGGTAGTGATAGGATCAGGAAAACACCACCAACCTTCTACAGATAGCTTTAGCTGAACACTGTGCAGAGGTCGCACTACACTAATGTATAAATAATGTAGCTGCCTGCGTTAGTGATAGGATCAGGAAAACACCACCAACCTTCTACAGATAGCTTTAGCTGAACACTGTGCAGAGGTCGCACTACACTAACGTATAAATAATGTAGCTGCCTGGGGTAGTGATAGGATCAGGAAAACACCACCAACCTTCTACAGGTAGCTTTAGCTGAACACTGTGCAGAGGTCGCACTACACTAACGTGTAAATAATGTAGCTGCCTGCGGTAGTGATAGTATCAGGAAAACACCACCAACCTTCTACAGATAGCTTTAGCTGAACACTGTGCAGAGGTCGCACTACACTAACGTATAAATAATGTAGCTGCCTGGGGTAGTGATAGGATCAGGAAAACACCACCAACCTTCTACAGGTAGCTTTAGCTGAACACTGTGCAGAGGACGCACTACACTAACGTGTAAATAATGTAGCTGCCTGCGGTAGTGATAGGATCAGGAAAACACCACCAACCTTCTACAGGTAGCTTTAGCTGAACACTGTGCTGAGGTTGCACTACACTAACTTGTAGCTTTAGCTGAACACTGTGAGGAGGATGCACTACACTAACTTGTAGCTTTGGCTGAACACTGTGAGGAGGATGCACTACACTAACTTGTAGCTTTAGCTGAACACTGTGCACTCTATTAAGTTGTATCTTTAGCTGAACACTGTTTAGAGGACGCACTACACTAACTTGTTGCTTTAGCTGAACACTGTGAGGGGAACGCACTACACTAACTTGTAGCTTTAGCTGAACACTGTGCACTACACTAACTTGTAGCTTTAGCTGAACACTGTGCAGAGGTCGCACTACACTAACTTGTAGCTTTAGCAAAACACTGTGAGGAGGACGCACTACACTAACTTGTAGCTTTAGCTGAACACTGTGAGGAGGATGCACTACACTAACTTGTAGCTTTAGCTGAACACTGTGAGGAGGACGCACTACACTAACTTGTAGCTTTAGCTGAACACTGTGAGGAGGACGCACTACACTAACTTGTAGCTTTAGCTGAACACTGTGCACTACACTAACATGTAGCTTTAGCTGAACACTGTGAGGAGGACGCACTACACTAACTTGTAGCTTTAGATGAACACTGTGCACTACACTAACATGTAGCTTTAGCTGAACACTGTGCAGAGGACGCACTACACTAACGTGTAAATAATGTAGCTGCCTGCAGTAGTGATAGGATCAGGAAAGCACCACCAACCTTCTACAGGTAGCTTTAGCTGAACACTATGCAGAGGTCGCACTACACTAACTTGTAGCTTTAGCTAAACACTGTTCAGAGGACGCACTACACTAACTTGTAGCTTTAGCTGAAGACTGTGCTGAGGTCGCATTACACTAACTTGTAGCTTTAGCTGAACACTGTGAGGAGGATGCACTACACTAACTTGTAGCTTTAGCTGAACACTGTGAGGAGGACGCACTACACTAACTTGTAGCTTTAGCTGAACACTGTGCACTCTACTAACTTGTAGCTTTAGCTGAACACTGTGAGGGGGATGCACTACACTAACTTGTAGCTTTAGCTGAACACTGTGCACTACACTAACTTGTAGCTTTAGCTGAACACTGTTTAGAGGATACACTACACTAACTTTTAGCTTTAGCTGAACACTGTGCAGAGGTCGCACTACACTAACTTTTAGCTTTAGCTGAACACTGTGCACTACACTAACTTGTAGCTTTAGCTGGACACTGTTCAGAGGATGCACTACACTAACTTGTAGCTTTAGCTTAACACTGCAGAGGTCACACTACACTAACTTGTAGCTTTAGCTAAACACTGTTAGGAGGACGCACTACACTAACTTGTAGCTTTAGTTGAACACTGTGAGGAGGACGCACTACATTTACTTGTAGCTTTAGCTGAACATTGTGAGGAGGACGCACTACACTAACTTGTAGCTTTAGCTGAACACTGTGCACTACACTAACATGTAGCTTTAGCTGAACACTGTTCAGAGGACGCACTACACTAACTTGTAGCTTTAGCTGAACACTGTGCAGAGGTCGCACTACACTAACTTGTAGCTTTAGCTGAACACTGTGAGGAGAACGCACTACACTAACTTGTAGCTTTAGCTGAACACTGTGAGGAGGACGCACTACACTAACTTGTAGCTTTAGCTGAACACTGTGCACTCTACTAACTTGTAGCTTTAGCTGAACACTGTTCAGAGGACACACTACACTAACTTGTAGCTTTAGCTGAACACTGTTCAGGGGACGCACTACACTAACTTGTAGCTTTAGCTGAACACTGTGCACTACACTAACTTGTAGCTTTAGCTGAACACTGTTCAGGGGACGCACTACACTAACTTGTAGCTTTAGCTGAACACTGTGCAGAGGTCGCACTACACTAACTTGTAGCTTTAGCTGAACCTGTGCACTACACTAACTTGTAGCTTTAGCTGAACACTGTTCAGAAGACGCACTACACTAATTTGTAGCTTTAGCTGAACACTGTGCAGAGGTTGCACTACACTAACTTGTAGCTTTAGCTAAACACTGTGAGGAGGACGCACTACACTAACTTGTAGCTTTAGCTGAACACTGTGAGGAGGACGCACTACACTAACTTGTAGCTTTAGCTGAACACTGTGAGGATGATGCACTACATTAACTTGTAGCTTTAGCTGAACACTGTGCATTACACTAACATGTAACTTTAGCTGAACACTGTGCAAAGGTCGCACTACACTAAATTGTAGCTTTAGCTGAACACTGTGAGGAGAACGCACTACACTAAGTTGTAGCTTTAGCTGAACACTGTGAGGAGGACGCACTACACTAACTTGTAGCTTTAGCTGAACACTGTGCACTACACTGACTTGTAGCTTTAGCTGAACACTGTGAGGAGGACGCACTACACTAACTTGTAGCTTTATCTGAACACTGTGCAGAGGTCGCACTAAACTAACTTGTAGCTTTAGCTGAACACTGTGCAGAGGTCACACTAAACTAACTTGTAGCTTTAGCTGAGCACTGAAGAGGACGCACTACACTAACTGTAAATAGTCTAGCTGCCTGACTGTGGTACTAATAGGATCAGAAGAACACCAGCAATTTTCTTCAGGTAGCTGTAAATACTGTAACAACACAAGCCTGCCTGTCAGTAGGAAGATAATAACAGGAACGGATCTAGCTAAACTGAATACAGTGTATATGTATATATATATATATATATATATATATATATATACATACACACAACACCTAGGATGCATATATATATACAATACACTGTAAGTGCAGCTAACTGACTGACTGTCCTGCCTAATCTATCTAACTTAATTCAAATGACACTGTCTCTCTGTCTCTGTCTCTCAACACCAGAACACACTACACAGGGCCACCGTGTAGGCGGCCTTATATAGTGTGGGGCGTGTACTAAACCCCCTGAGCCATAATTGGCCAAAGCCACCCTGGCTTTGGCCAATTACAACTTTCTCTGCAGACGGCGCTGTGATTGGCCAAGCATGCGGGTCATAGTGCATGCTTGACCAATCATCAGCCAACAATGCACTGCGATGCCGCAGTGAATTATGGGCCGTGACGCGCCATGCGAATTTGGCGCGAACGGCCCATATCGTTCGCAATCCGGCGAATGGGCGAACAGCCGATGTTCGAGTCGAACATGGGTTTGACTCGAACACGAAGCTCATCCCTAGCACTCATGATGTGCTACATAGTTACATAGTTAGTCAGGTTGAAAAAAGACATAAGTCCATCCAGTTCAACCAAAAAAAAAAATACAATCCCATATACACAATTCTTCACCCACAGTTGATCCAGAGGAAGGTGAAAAACCCCAACAAAGCATGCTCCAATTTGCTACAGCTGGGAAAAATTCCTTCCTGATTCCCCGAGAGGCATTGGATTTTCCCTGGATCAACTTTACCTATAAATGTTAGTACTCAGTTATATTATGTACATTTAGGAAAGAATCCAGGCCTTTTTTTAAAGCAATCTACTGAGCTTGCCAGAACCACCTCTGGAGGGAGTCTATTCCACATTTTCACATCTCTTACTGTGAAGAAACCTCACCTGGGTCAGGTGAGTGATTCTAGGATGGCTGGATGACTCACAGGCTGCACTTCTGAGACCTCCCCCTACATCTAGAAACTTTCAAAAGATTCTAGAAGAATGGGAGTGGGGGTGAAGATTAGCTGCCTGGAGTATTCTGAAGGCCCTGACCAATCCCCAACAGATGGGTTGGCAGGGGGCAGGCCCCCTCAAATACTCAGGGTCAGCCCAGTTTGGACAGTGGAGTACGAGTGGAAGCTGGAGATGGAGTGTTAGGCTGTCGGGGCCCTTGAGGGTAGCCCCCTAGTCTGGGGGGGTGACCTCAGGCTGGGGCAGAAGGTGCAGAAGGGACCCTGTTCACGACACACAGAGGTGTCCTGACCAGAGGCAAGGGAGCAGGAGAAGGACAGCAGGAGAACACTGGCAAATCTCTAGGGAGGACAGTCATAGTAAGTAAGACCTCATCTGGAATATGCAGTTGAGTTTTGGGCATCAGTTTTCAAAAACGATATCGAGGAACTGGAGAAAGTGCAGAGAAGGGCAACCAAACTGATAAGAGGCATGGAGGAGCTCAGCTATGAGGAAAGATTAGAGGAACTGAATCTATTCCCTCTTGAGAAGAGGAGATTAAGGGGGGATATGATCCAAATGTACAAATACATAAGAGGTCCATATAGTGAACTTGGTGTTGAGTTCTTCACTTTACGGTCAATACTGAGGACAAGGGGCACTCTTTGCGTCTAGAGGAAAAAGATTTAATCTCCTAATTCGGAAAGATTTCTTCACAGATGTAAAAATGTGAAATAGACTACTTCCAGAGGTGGTTCTGGCAATCAATTGCTTTAAAAAATGCCTGAATTCTTTCCTAAATGTACACAATATAACCAGGTACTAACATTTATAGGTAAGGTTGATCCAGGGAAAATCCGATTGCCTCTCAGGGGATCAGGAAGGAATTTTTTCCCCTGCTGTAGCAAATTGGAGTTTGCTTTGCTGAGGTTTTTTGCCTTCCTCTGGATCAACTGTGGGTATAGGTTTGTGTATATGGGATTGTATTTTTTATTTTTTTGGTTGAACTTGGTGGACTTGTGTCTTTTTTCAACCTGACTAACTATGTAACTATGTAACAGTCGGAGAGAACTGAGAGGCATGCCTCAGAGGACTTGGAGAGAGCAGTCTGGAATGGATGCAGAGTCAATCTGGGATAAGGTGACCAGATTTTTAAAATGAAATCCGGGGACATATTTTTTTTTATTGGAATAAGGTAAACTATTTTATAAGCATATTTTCTTCAAGTTATATATGCAGTGTATGTGTTTATGGAATGATTGTATGATATATACCTCCTTTCTCACATTTCGTCCATTAGATAAAAAAATATATTTCTTAGAATTTTTTGAGATATGCCTACAAAATGTTATGAAGATAAGATAGAGAAAAAACAGAGTGCAGAGTTCAGGAGTGCGCTACTTACAGAGTGCAGAGTTCAAGAGTCCGTTACATTCCCCACGCCATTGGCGTGGGGGAAAAAAGCTGAGGCGGCCTGAGCCTGTCGTCATGCCATATTCGCACAGGTACTCGTTGACGGCCCTCTGCTGCATGTATAGCAGCTGCAGCATTGACAAAGTTGAGTTCCACCTGGTGGGCATGTCACAAATCAGGCGGTTTACGAGCATGACAGTGACAGTGTCCAATCATAACTCTGACAGTGCTCTGTGCCTTGATTGGCTGAATCTTTCACTGCTTCAGCCAATCAGGGCTGCTGTTCGTCGAACGTCCGAACAGCGAAAGTTCGGCCCAGACTTATACTCAGGCCGAACCGTTCGCCCATCCCTACTAGGGACCCAGTGAGGCGGCGTGGATGACGCTTGAGGGAGATACCGCCGCAAAGCTTTGAGGAGCTCTAAGGATTCAGAGTCAGTGAATCAGAGGGTCCAGTGAGATGACGCTTGAGGGAGATACCACCGCAAAGCTTTGAGGAGCTCTAAGGATTCAGAGTCAGTGAATCAGAGGGTCCAGTGAGAGACCAGGAACTCGAGGGGCTGAAGAATTACAAGTAGAAGTTGTAATAAAGCTGAGAGCACTGTTGTGTTAGGAACTGTTAAAAACTGTTACCATAGGGGACAGCAATCCTGCACGTACAGATGTGTCACCTTGCTGCGGCCTTTCCCTGTACGGCTGTCCTCCTATTGAAGTCTCTGAGTCTGCTAATTGAGTTTGCAAGGGTGCCCTGGCCCTAATCCTCTTTCCCCTAAAAATACAAAAAGGACTGTTAAGAAAAATAAAACCTCCTTTACATCCAAGAAGTGTCAGGCACCCAATGACTTTCACCATCTTTGCACTCACTATGCCTCACAACCCACTGCATACAGAAGGATGTCAGCTATCTCTGGCTTGGAAAGTTCTCATTAGACTGGACCAGGCCAGAGACCTTGCTACATGTGTTTGTGAACTTACTTTGTGAAGTTCTTCACACATTTACTTCTGTGAATTCTGTGACACATATTGCCTATGCCCTGCACTGCTGTGTCACAGAATTCACAGAGCCTGCTCCTGAACTACAGAGATGCTGAGAGGAGTAGTTTCAGGGGGCGTAGTTAGTACTGGAATCACTTCTTGCACACAGCAAGGTACCATGGGATATGTAGTCCTTAAAAACTGAACGTAAATAGCAGAGGAGAAGCTGCAAAACATGCTGGGAATCCAAGAAATTGTGGAAAGAGATGGTCAGCAGTTAAGCAGTGCTCACAACACGAAGGGAGATTTTTCAAGTGAATGTATATTGGATTGTCAATAATAACTACTGTTTGTGTTTCTATTACAATGCTGATGTTATAAAATGAAAGTGTATGCTATGACCTAAGATCTGCTTTAAATATTTTTATTTTAACTGGTGCACACACAAAACATTTGTGTTTAGACCTCAAATCAGCCAAAAACCCTTTAATATTATTCTAACTCATTGCTGTGCTGCCCCTACACCAAAAACAACCCCCTCAATCTCGCACTGTGGCTCCCACATTTTCCATGGTTGTCTGCCTACTTCCTGGTTAGCATAGTGACATCCAGCTGGGCACTTCAGGAGCTCCAACGTTTAGCCAGAACAACCACTAGAGGGTGCTGTTCTCAGTGCAGGAGGGGCAGTAGCTGGTAGCTTGCTGCTGCGTGCCAAGGGTTGATGACCCCTGGTGTGGTGGGTACTTTTTTACTATGCACACCATTTTTCAGCAACAGGAGTCTCTTACTAAAAACTACTGGAGCCAGAATTCTGGCACTGAGAGAAAATTTGTTGACAGTGTATATCAAATGCTCATGTGATCAGATCATAGCTTTACTATATTTTTGCACATTACTGGGTATTCAATGTGAACACCATAAATTGCCTTTACATACACCAAAAGTCTATGCAAAGGAATTTTTTTGAGTTTTGGATGGGGTGGGGAAGGGTTTGACTCTTTGTTAAGTTCACTGATGCTATCTTTGTCCCCATAGTGAGATTCACCCCTCTATTTGTCCTGGTGACCATTGTTACAGAGACAGAAAGCGAGGGGTAATCCAAACCTTAGAGCTGCCACCAGAGCAAGAGGTATACGGAAATCCACAAATGGAGACACTTGTTATTGTGACAACTCTTTAAAGGAGAAGTAGTGCCAAAGCTCTTTTGGCCCTGCTTCTCCTGGGGGGTCACAGAAGTGCACTTCATTTTGCACTTCTGTAACCTGTATTCAGCCGACAGTGGGCTAAAGCCTGCTGATGGCTGACGTCACTCAGCTGGTCCAGACTATGGAGGGATCCCGACTTTAATATCATGTTCCCAGTGGCGCGCCCCTCTCTCCTGCCAACCCCTCTAGCACCAATAGATTCATGCATTGCATGAATCTATCTAAGGCCGCCGCTGCCACCCCCTTTTCACTCAGCTGTGTTAAAAAAGCGAATGAATATTCGCTTTCCTAACACTAAACCGCCTCTCCGCCAATCAGGTGCTCGGATCTGTTACCCATCACCTGATTGGCTGAAATGACAGGCGCTGTGATTGGATGCCTATCAGGCATTCAATCATAACAGAGGATGGGAAGAGAGGACGAGAGAAGACATCGAGGAGCTGTCCCACTGAGACAGGGTAAGTGCAGATGGCGGGTGGGGGGCACACTGGCAGCATTTGATATGGCACACTGGCAGCATTTGATATGGCACACTGGGAGCATTTGATGGGGGCACAGTGGGACCATTTGATATGGCACAGTGGGAGCATTTGATATGGCACAGTGGGAGCATTTGATATGGCACAGTGGGAGCATTTGATATGGCACAGTGGGAGCATTTGATGGGGCACAGTGGGAGCATTTGATGAGGCACAGTGGAAACATTTGATATGGCACAGTGGGAGCATTTGATATGGCACAATGGGAGCATTTGATATGGCACAGTGGCTGCGTTTGATGGGCACAGTGGCTGCATTTGATGGGCACAGTGACTGCATTTGATGGGCACAGTGGCTGTGTTTGATGGCACAGTGGCTGCGTTTGATGGCACAGTGGCGGCAATTGATGGGCACAGTGGCTGCGTTTGATGGCACAGTTACGGCAATTGATGGGCACAGTGGCTGCGTTTGATGGCACAGTGGCTGGGTTTGATGGGCCCAGTGGCGGCAATTGATGGGCACAGTGTCTGCATTTGATGGCACAGTGGCTGCGTTTGATGGTACATTGGCAGCAATTGATGGGCACAGTGGCTGTGTTTGATGGCACAGTGGTTGCATTTGATAGTACAGTGGCTGCGTTTGATGGGCACAGTGGCTGTGTTTGATGGGCACAGTGGTTGTGTTTGATGGCACAGTGACTGCGTTTGATGGCACAGTGGCAGAAATTGATGGGCACAGTGGCTGCGTTTGATGGCACAGTGGCTGCGTTTGATGGAACAGTGGAACAGTATCTATCTATCTATCTATCTATCTATCTATCTATCTATCTATCTATCTATCTATCTATCTATCTATCTATCTATCTATCAAATCACTTTTGCAAGCTATGTTATGATGCTGTATCAAAATAATAATTAATAACCAAACACATTTAAATGTCCAGAATTGCACGGCTCTTGTAGATGACTTCTTGAAACCAATGATCCAAATGGACAAACTTCAGGATTATAGCAACACAATTGTCCTTTGCCTCTATTTATTTCATTAAAGCTAATTGTTTTGGTATCAGTAGTGTTATTAAAGGCTTCCTTGTGTCTTATTTAGTGGATGTAATTGATGTTAGGACTGTCCTTGCTCCTCTGCGATACAATTATCTCTCATTAGTTGCCATTACTTGTGTGTCTGTGTGATTACACTGGTATCCGGGAAAGTAAGTGATATCAAGATGTATAATGCAATCAAGTTGCAGGCAGACAGATATTGCTTGCTTGTTGGAATAATGCTATTGTAATAATGCTGAACTGTAATGAGTGCTGTTTATTTTGTCTGTTTAGGAAAAAAACTCCATTCTCTCATTCATAAAGTAATGACATGATGACATAATTCACCTTCTTCAGCCTGTGAAGACCTCTGAAAAATATACTGTAAAAGAGAACGTGTGGTGCCCTAGACTCAGGAGTGCTATGTTTTTATGGAAGATGTTATGATACTAAATTCATTGTCTTGCAGTGCTGGTAAGGTAAAAGCAATGGCTTAAGCAGCCGGTAGATGAGTCGATTTTCTTTCCTTTCATCACGGGTGGAAGGAAAGAAAAATCACTTGATTCCGTTGATGGGGGAATGCCTCTTGCAGCGCTATTCTTTTTTTGCCGGCAGGGGGGACAGGGAGGCTTCCTGGCCCACAGAACATAATGATTACTGCTATCGGCTATAGCCACCAGCAGTGATCACATGTAAAGAATCCCACAGGCTGGTTGTACTAAAGTCAATCAATGAATCTACTGGGTCAGCCTGCCCACAGATGGATCGAATCTTGGTGGGTCCCTGCTGAACTGGACAGATTTAGATTCACGTATGGCCTGCTTTACTATCAGTCTTTAACCTCTTGCCAACCGCCCCACGTACATTAACTGTGGGGCGGCGGCTCCTGTGCGCAGAATCACATACAGGTATGTGATTCTGCACTTCCGGGTCCGGGGCCTGGCGACCCGCTCCTGCTGTGAATGGACACAGCAGGAGCCTATAGATGTCCGCCGGCACCCAGGGATAGTTCGGGAGAGGTGCAGACTGGCGGTCTGCACCTCTAAAACAAAGGCAGATCCCTGTTTTGTTAGTAGGGAGGTTGAGATCCTTCTCACAGCAAAAACACATCCCCCACAATTAGTAATCACCCTCTAGGAACACATTTAACCCTTTGATCGCCCCTGATGTTAACACCTTCCCTGCCAGTTTCACTGGTCATCAAAAAGTGTCCAATTTGTCCACCATAATGTCGCAGTCCAGCTAAAAGGCTCTGATCGTGGTCATTACTAGTAAAAAAAAAAACAATAAGTTAAAATTCTGTAAAACTATCCCAAAATTTATAGACGCTATAACTTTTGCGCAATTTTTTAAACAAAAATATGTAGCAGAATACATATTGACCTAAATTGATGAAGAAATTCGATTTTTTTCCATTTTATTATTGGATATGTTTTATAGCAGAAAGTAAGAGCTATTTTTTTTTTTTTCAAAATTGTCTGTCTTTTTTTTGCTTATAGCGCAAAAAATAAAAACTGCAGAGGTAATCAAATACCACCAAAAAAATGACATACATTTTATTTGGGTACAGTTTTGCACGACCGCGCAATTGTCAGTTAAAGTAATGCAGTGCTGTATCGCAAAAAATGGCTTGGTCATAAAGGGGTGTAAACCTTCTGGAGCTGAAGTGGTTAATTTCATACTGAAGTTGTTAATTTTCAAGTTCCTAAGGCAGGAATTAATGCTGATCTCCAGACAGAATATTATTATTATTATTATTACTATAATAGTACAGGATTTATATAGTACCAACAGTTTGCACAGTACTTTACAAAATGAGGCCAGACAGCACAGTTACAATACAATTCAATACAGGAGGAATCAGAGGGCCCTGCTCGTTAGAGCTTACAATATAAAAGCGAGGGTCAAGTGATACAAAAGGAAATAGCTTTGTGGGATGATCTGGAGCAGTGTTTCTCAACTCCAGTCCTCAAGGCGCCCCAACAGGTCATGCTTTCAGGATTTCCATTATTTTGCACAGGTGATTTGATCAGTTTCACTGCCTTAGTAATTGCCACAGCTGTTTCATCTGAGGGACATCCTGAAAACATGACCTGTTGGGGCGCCTTGAGGACTGGAGTTGAGAAACACTGATCTGGAGAATATAAAAGTACAGTTGTTAGATGACAGCAGAATAGGCTTCTCCAAGAAGAAGGGTTTTCAGGGATTGTACAAATCAAACAGAGTAGGAGATAGTCGAACAGATTGGGGTAGGGAGTTCCATAGGCTGAGAGAGGCTCGGAAAAGTACTGGAGGTGAGCATGGGAGGAGGTGACAAGGGAGCTAGAGAGCAGGAGGTCTTGGAAGGAACGAAGAGAACAATTAGGTTGGTATTTTGAGACTAGGTGATGTAGCTGGGGGCAGAGTTGTGGATGGCTTTGTAGGTTGTTGTCAGTATTTTGAATCAAATTTGTTGGGTGAACGGAAGCCAGTGGAAGGATTAACAGGAGGAGTAGCAAACACTGAATGGTTAGTAAGGTGGATGAGCCTGGCAGCAGCATTCATGATGGACTGAAGGGGGCGTAGCCTATTTAAATGTAAGCCAATGAGGAGGGAGTTGCAGTTGTCAAGGCCAGAGATAACCAGGGAGTGAATTAGAAGCTAATTAGTGTCATTGATTAGGAAGCGGTGTATTTTGGGGATGTTGCGTGGGTTGAAGTGGCAAGCTTTGGACAGGGATTGGATGTGGGGCCAACAGGATAGTTCAGAGTCCAGGATTACACCTAGAACCTTGGCATGCAGGGACGGGTTGATAGTTGTGCCATGGATCTTGACAAAGAAATCAGAGGATGAGGCACATGGGGAGGAAATATTATGAGCTCAAGTTTGGATAGATTGACTTTGAGGAAATGATGTGACAGGTTGATATTTCTGTTGGTAAATTAGTGATGCAGGAGGAAACTGAAGGAGTAAGCTGAGGGATAGAGAGATAAATTTGGGTGTTGTCAGCATAGAAATGGTATTGGACCCAGGAAGGAGGTGTAGATGGAGAATAAGAGAGGTCCAAGAACAGAACCTCGGAGGAGCCCGACAGAGAAAGGAAGAGGACAGGAGGAAGTAAAATTGTAAGTAACACTAATACCCCGTACACATGGTCGGATTTTCCGGCGGAAAATGTTCGATGGGAGCTTGTTATCAGAAAATCCGATCGTGTGTTTCCCATCGGAATTTCCGTCACACAAAATTTGAGATCTGGATCTCAAATTTTCCGACAACAAAATCCGTTGTCGTAAATTCCAATTGTGTGTACACAATTCCGATGCACAAAGTTCCATGCATGCTCGGAACCAAGCAGAAGAGCCACACTTGGCTATTGAACTTGTTGTACGTCACCTCGTTCTTGACGTTCGGAATTTCCAACAAGATTTGTGTGACCGTGTGTATGCAAGACAAGTTTGAGCCAACATCCGTCGGAAAAAATCCATGGATTTTGTTGTCGGAATGTCCGATCGTGTGTACATAGCAAAAGGGTGCGGTTGGATAAGTAGGCTGAGAACCAGTGAAGAGTACAGTCAGAGACCAAAGACATGGAGTTTTTTGAAGAGGAGGGGGTGGCCCACTGTGTCAAAGGCAGCAGAGAGGACCAGGTGTAGGAGTACAGAATGGTGTCTATTGGTTTTAGCAGTTAGCATATCAATTGTGAGTTTTAGGAGAGCACTTTCTGTGGAGTATTGAGGGCGAAATCGAGACTGAAAGGGACCAAGAAGGTTATTCTCAGTGAGATGGTCGCTAAGTCGGTTGTAGACTAGATGTTCAAGGAGTTTGGATAAAAAGGGGAGCAAAGAGATGGGGCATAGGTTGTTAAGATTGGTAGAGTCCAATGAGGGCTTTTTAAGAATGGGGGTAACTATGTTTTAGAGAGTTGGGGAAGATGCCAGAATAGAAAGTGAAGGATAGAGCCAGAGGATGACCATAGCATTTGCGAGGGAACAGGGTCCAGGGGAAAGGTGGTTAGGTGGACGTTAGAAAAAAGTTTAGCAACCTCATCTATAGTGGTGGGGTTGAATGAGGGAAGTAATGATTGTACCTGTGGATATGGAGTGTTATTTTGGGAAGGTATCTGTACAGCAGAGATCTCCTCACAAATTGTATCAAACTTATTTTTGAAGTAATTGGTGATCTCCTGGGCAATGAGTGAGTTAGTGGGTGGGGCCAGTGGAGGATGAAATAGAGAGTTAAAGTTAGAAAAGAGTTGACAGGGACTGGATGAGAAGATGTTAATAAGATTAATGAAATAGGTCTGCTTGTCATTGAGGAGGCGAGACATGTATTTTTGGAGGGCAGATTTATATTAGTTGAAATCTTTCTGAAACGTAGTATTACGCCATAGGCGCTCAAGAGTGTGGCTATGTTTTTTCAGCTAGTTTAACTGGATGGACTGGTGTATTTATTCAGCCTTAAAGCGGAGTTGCAGTCCCCCAAACTTTTTTTTTTTTTTAAAGACTGCTCTGTAATTGTCAGAACTTGTAAATGAACATTTCTAACATGTCATATTTATTGCACTTTTACTTTCTTGAAAAATAGTTTGTTACTCACAGATCTCGGAAGCAGGCAGATTCCATTTTGGCTGTGGGCATCTGAAGTCCTCCTGTGTTCATTTCCTGGACTTCTGTGAATGCGCAGTAATGCATCAGCGAGACTGTCCTTCTTACTGACAGATTGCTATAGCAATGTCGGCATCGGCCTGTTGTAGTGGGTGCTGTCTAGCTCCATCCACCCCCCCATCAGTGAAGTGGTGACAGGGCCAGCGGGCTGCAGCTCAGCACAACTCAGGCAGCAGCGGTGTAGGGGGTTCTCCCTTCTCCCTTTCTCCTGTCATCTGAGAAGAGAGAGCGGCTCTCTCACCCATTCGCGTCATCTGCAAATAACGTGAGATTTCGGCAGTAGGCGATTCGCAAGGACTCCTGGGATACATGAAGCGGCTATCCCAGGAACCCTTGCAAATCGCCTAGTGACGTAATCGCCTAGGGGAATAGGGGCAGGAGTCAAGAAGAAATAAAATAAAAAAGGTATTTCTAAGCAGAAAAAAATAAATAAAAATGCCAATGTGAAAAGGATGCGCTAAGGAGATATAGAGAAAGTTAAAAAAATGGGTAGAACTCCGCTTTAACAACTATGTAACTATGTCGGTAGCATAATAGAAAAAAGAAGGGTTAAGGTGACAAAGGTTTCTACGGGTACTTGTTCAGCTGTTGGAGGGAGAGGAGGTAGAAGAAAGGGAAAGAGTGAAACTAATAAAGTAGTGATCAGAGAGAAGAAAAGGATTGTTGGAGAGGTTGCACGGAGTTCACAGGTGGAAGAAAACAAGGTCATGGGTGTTGCCATCAGAGTGAGTAGAAGCATGTATCCATTGCTTCAGGCCAAAAGGAGAGGCTAGACTGAGAAGTTTAGAAGAAGCTGGAGAGTTAGTATTAACAAGGATGCTGAAGTCACTGAGAATGATTTTGGGGATTTCAGAAGAGAGAAAGTAGGGTAGCCAGGCAGAGAAGTCTTCAAGAAAGACTGATAACGGTCCAGGGGGCCGGTAAATCACAGCTATCCTTAGAGAAACTGGAGAGAGAAGACGAATGCAATGTGCCTCAAATGAGGAGAGTGACAGAGAGAGAGGTGGGTGAAGTTCCTGAAAGGTGCTATGTGGGTATAAAAGGATTCTCTCTCCCCCTTCATTGCATCCACTGGGTTTGGGGGAGTGAATCCAGAAAAGGCCACTATGGGAGAGGGTAGCATTAGAAGCAGTGTCGGATTCATGAAGCCAGATTTCAGTAATGGTGAGTAAATTAACGGAGTTAGTGATAAAGAGGTTATGGAGAGAGGTGAGTTTGCTACAGACAGAGTGGGCATTCCAAACGGTGCAAGAGATGGAGAATCTGGTCTTGGGAAGAAAAAGAATGGAAACCAAATTGTGTGGAGCAAAATTGAAAAACGTGAAGGGGGTCTGAATGCTTTATAAATACACTGTATACATATGATTTTGTTCAGAAAGTTATATGTGCGTAATGCTACAGAAGAACATATTTGTTCTCTTGAACTTAGGATATGTGTGGCTATCATTGCCACACTTCTGGAAAGTGATCTGTGGTGGATTGCTTTTCAGCAGAATTTGACAGGTGGTTGGGGGACAGCAAACAGTCATCTTATGCTCCTGTTTTTACTGCTCCCAACCAAAATTGTAAACAAGCTCTTACTGTGCTACTGTTATCATGGTATTGTAGCATATGTGTACACTTGGTTAGACACTTGGACTCTAACTTGGACTCTAACTTGGAGTTAGAAAAAAAAGACTGTGACTTAGGCCCCTTTCACACGTGCGGACAGTATGTCCGTATTTCATCCATCCATTTTCGGATGAAATACAGACATACATGCATCCCTATGGGATAGCGGGTGTCAGCGGATGAACATCCGCTGACACCCAATATCATCCGTCCCTGCTATGGTCCGATTCTGCAGACGGAGGAAAACCCTATTTTTTTATCCGTCTGCAGAGCGGATCGGATGAACACGGACAGACGGTCCGTGTTCATCCGATCCCCCCATAGGGGAGAGCGGAGATCTGACAGGGCAGTCCCTGCACAGTGTGCCTATAATAAATAATACTGTTCTATTAATGGCCTTCAATAAAGATGCAGTTGATTCTAAGTCTGTATCTTATTCTGCTTATCAAAGGTAAAACAGAATTTGTATATGGTACTACATCAACCAGAAAGATATAACTGGAAAGCCTATCAGAGGGAAAAATACCCGAAGATGCTTTAGTATCAGGAGGATCCTCACACCTACTAGGGAGGGTGCAGCAGATGGGAGATAAATAAAGATTTTCAAAACCGAATTACTTAATCAGGCATCTGCACAGTTCCAATGTGGCTCCCTGAGTAGGGAAGCATGCTGTTTCCTTGTGTGGTTTGGAACCCACTCAGTCAAATTCAAGTAAGCTTTATTATCAAGATCAAATACATTTTAGCAGGGCTTTTTTTTCAGCATGAATGTGGGGGAACACAGTTTTGGCACCCCTAGCACCAAATGTATGAACTGGCAAAGGAGGCTGGGGTGTGCTTTAGGTCTATTGATGACTTGCTGACTGCTAGGGATCTATTGTTGCTGGGGGTGTATTTTGTTCCTGGGGAAGGATATATTGTTGCTGGGAGGATCTGTTGTTGCTGGGGGGGTCTATTATCATTAACCAATTCCATACAAATTACTTAACACCACAAAATGATACTTGGCTCTGTATTCTCTAAAAGGAGCGGTACAAAGAGGTGATAGGGGGCAGATACAAGGAACGGTGCTCAAATGTAGGTAAGGATGGAGAGAGTACCTGCAACTATTCTTTGAGATAAAAACCCTGCATTTTAGCATTGTCAAAACACATGTCATTATGGGTCGAATGGGGGCAGCTCAGGGAGGGGGGCTTGAAGGAATAACTCCTAGGTCATTATTAGGTAAAGAATAATATAAAGGGAATTGGAGGTGAGCCCAGATACATTATTTTGGGTAAGGGATAAAATAAAGTGGGTAGTCCACAATTTTCCATGTCCCTCTCAGCCTGTCACTCCAGGCAACATACAATGGGCTCAATATTAGGTGTTAAATAACTTTAATAATTCTTCAAATTTCCTGAACAAAAAAAGCAAAAACCATCATCACAACATCTTGGGTCAATATTACTATAAGGACAGAGAGCCTACCTTTCAATCCATATTTATGTTCTGCTTTTAAAACATAGCCCTAATGAGACTAGATGCTATGATAGCTCCATGTAATCTACAATAAAGTATTTCAAATCTAATTTTCAGACCCTTTTACCACTTCTGAGAATGTAAGAATCATTAGAGCACAAGGATTTCATACCGCTAGAAATTTTCCACATTTTGTTATGTTACAACCAAAAACGTAAATGTATTTTATTGGGATTTTATGTGATAGACCAACACAAAGTGGCACATAATTGTGAAGTGGAAGGAAAATGATAAATGGCTTTCAAATTTTGTTATAAATATATATATCTGAAAAGTGTGGCGTGCATTTGTATTCAGCTCCCTTTACTCTGATACCCCTAACTTAAATATAGTGGAACCAATTGCCTTCAGAAGTCAGCTAATTAGTAAATAGAGTCCACCTATGTGTAATTTAATCTCACTATAAATTCAGCTGTTCTGTGAAGCCCTGAGAAGTTTTTTAGAGAACCTTAGTGAACAAACAGCATCATGAAGGCCACGGAACACACAAGACAGGTCAGGGATAGTTGTGGAGAAGTTTAAAGCAGGGTTAGGTTATAAGAAAATATTTCAAGCTTTGAACATCTCACGGAGCACTATTCAATCCATCATCAGAAAATGGAAAGAGTATGGCACAACTGCAAACCTACCAAGACATGGCCGTTCACCTAAACTTACAGGCTGGGCAAGGAGAGCATTAATCAGAGAAGCAGCCAAGAGGCCCATGGTAACGCTGGAGGAGCTGCAGAGATCCACAGCTCAGGTGAGAGAATCTGTCCACAGGACAACTATTAGTTGTGCACTCCACAAATCTGGCCTTTATGGAAGAGCAACAAGAAGAAAGCCATTGTTGAAAGAAAGCCATAAGAATTACAGTTTGCAGTTTGCGAGAAGCCATGTGAGACACACAGCAAACATGTGGAAGATGTGCTCTGGTCAGATGAGACCAAAATTGAACTTTTTGGCCTAAAAGCAAAGCGTTATGTGTGGTGAAAAACTAACACTGCACATCACCCTGAACACACCATCCCCGCCGTGAAACATGGTGGAAGCAGCACGATGTTGTGGGGATGACAGTCTGACAGAGCTTAAGCTATTTTGCAAAGAAGAATTGGCAAAAATATCACTCTCTAGATGTGCAAAGCTGGTAAAGACATCCCCAAAAAGACTTGCAGCTGTAATTGCAGCAAAAAGGGGTTCTACAAAGTATTGACTCAGGGGGGCTGAATACAAATGCTCACCACACTTTTCACATATTTGTCAAGAATTTTGAAAACCATTTATCATTTTCCTTTCACTTCACAATTATGTGCCACTTTGTGTTGATCTATCACATAAAATCCCAATAAAATACATTTTTGGTTGTAATATGACAAAATGTGGAAAATTTCACGGTGTATGAATACTTTTTCAAGGCACCGTATCACCTGATAAACATAAAAACATTAAACACTGTATTGGCTTCTTCCCCAGCTGAATTATATGACAACAGGGAGAGAGAAAGAAATATTTAAAAACCACTAAATTGCAGGTAAGGAGGGTTAATGTCTTAAGAACAGTTCAGTATTAAATAGAATTATGAATTTCCAAAAACAATCCCACAAAGGGGTGAACAGCAGGCAGTGTGATGGGAGAAATAGCAAAGCACCAAGGAAACAACTGTCTGTAATGACATGAGAACTATGCAGGGCCCATTAACTCCTCCATAGGAAACATTTGCTCAATTTACGAGTACGCCCACACCTCACTACCTCTCTGTATGCACTGATATTTCTCAGTCCTACCCCTGTTATTACTGCACTATGACAGGTTTGACACAAACCTCTGAATAGAGAATAAAGTTATTCTCAGTCACACCCTGGCAGATACAAGTAATGGCATTATAAATCTTACATTTAGTATACTGCCAAGTAAAAAAATAAGTCAGAAAATTGCTCTCTTTATTTATTTTTATCTTCTCTGCTGTACGTTTTCTGGAAAATATATAGACAAAAAATACAATGCATATATATCGTTTTACAGACTATGTCAATGTATACAAAAATGTCATATATGTAGGCATAATGAATACTTTACCCACATATGCGAACTGTCAAGCATTTAAATGGAGAGATAAACAAAAAATAACGTTTTGTATAATTATTAGCTAAGGGAACTTGTAGTATTCTGGAAAATGCATCACCAATTTCTATTTTCTGTTGCCTTAATATTTAACTTGATATCTATTTTATTGAGTACAAAGGAAATTGCTTTTGGTCACTTGAGCCATTGGGCATTTAGTATATACAAAAAGCAAAAAAGGGTGCACCAGCCTAGTGCATTATATGGCAGCATTTATTGAAAAAAGGAATACACACCATTGTATTCACAAACTTTGATAGGTTTTAGGCTCATAACATGTACTGTAACAGAAGGAACTTTAACCATAGCTACAACCAGTGGGTCTTAACAGATACAGATGATGGTGAATCAGTGTAGGACAAAAACAATTTAGTCTCAGGGAGTGTAAGAGGACACAGGGCCACACAATGAGATTGGAGGAGAAGCGGTTTAACCATAAGCTGCACACATGGGGGTTCTTCACTGTCAGGGCAGAAAGGTCGTGGAATTCTCTTCCACAATTGGTGGCGTCAGTGGGAAGTATTGATATTTTTAAGAGACTTTTGGATGTGCATCTTAAAGTACACAACATACAGGGATATGGGAAATGATTATCGACACTGATACACATACACTTACAGGTGGAACTGGATGGACTATTGTCTTTATTCAGCCTTACCTACTATAATACCTGATGATGTGTAGCAGATGCTTGTGCATTTTAAGGGTACCCTTTCTTCATCAGAGATTATAATTTTAAGTCTTATATGACAAGAGGGTAGTTCACAAAAAAGGGGAAAGGGCAGGTGGTGTCGGGGAAAGGTTGAATCCTGTCCAAAGGGTTGAGGCAGGTGGCAGATGAACAACAAGAAAAAGCAGGGTGCTATGCTATAAATGAGGCATCACAGCCTAAGTACCAAAGCTCAAAGGGGCCATCAACAGACTTTTGATTAGGCACTGATGCAGTACACAGTGCCAAATTTGTCTTTGCTAGCTGGTGGTGATGTTACAAGCAAGCTAAAAATGTAATCTGTGCTGAGATTCCCTGTGTCAGACAGCAGATGCCACAGACACATATCTAGTAACAACACCCAACCAAAGCCACTGAGTCCTTACAGCAACCTGTCCATAAAAGGGCATCGGTTCACTCTAATTAGGAGCATAAGGTCACATTCACACTTGCGAATGGGGCTGTTAGCGATTACATGTGGGGAGACACAGCAGGGTTTCCTGGTGATTAGCTTCAGGTGGCAGCCCCATTGAAAGCAATGGGAGGCCAACAGGTCCTGCAGCTAATCATGACCACTCTTATAAAGCAATTACCTGAGAATGATAGAATGATGTAGACAGTTTTGCATCCATGGTCGATTATATGCAGGTAATCTCTTTATGAGCGATTACATGTGGGCATCCATGATGAGATGCAGGAGCTATTAGCCTCCCATTGCTTTCAATGGGGCTGCCACCCACAGCTAATCTTCGGATGTCCCCACTGGGTCTCCCTCATGTAATCGCTAATGGCCCCATTCGCTTGTGTGAATGGGGCCTTTATAGTTAAACCAGGTCCATGAAGTGTAGCTGTTTCCAAATTCAGCAGCTTAGTTACAGAAGGCAAATTCTTGTTGTGACTAATTACGGTTTTGCTGCATGGGGAAAACATTTTTTTTTACCCAGATAAGTGCAATTAAACTGATTTTATCAAGTCCTCCACAAGACATACCTTTGGATATCAGTCTGTGCAGGACCTGCAGTCAGTGATAACTGTTGGTCTCTATATAGCTATCTGCTCCCTGTTCAGCCTTCAAGCCTTCCAGCCTTCCAGAATCACATCTTTTGCAGCTCTGGAATTTTATACAACTGTAGCACCCTCTAGTGTGTTAGGGAAATAGTGTAGGTTTTTTTCCTAGAATAGGTAAATTTCCTGTTTTTGTGATCTGGGTTGGGAGTGGTTCAGAGTAGTGCTGGGTGACTCACAGGTGGCGTCACTAGGACCAGGGCTGGATTAAGAACATCATGGGCCTAATGCTGAAGATTTTGGTGGAGGTTCTTATAAACAAAATTAAATAAAAAATAAATAAAAATGCAAACAGTTTTTTGTTATAACAAATAAAATTAAATAGAGAGAGGGAGAATGAGGGAGAGAGAGGGGAGAGGGGTGAGGGGTAAGGGAGGGAGGATGAGAGAGAGAGGGGGAGTAAGAGAGAGAGAGGATATGCATGAGCATGTGTGGAAGTGACAGCAATGCAGCCCGGCCAAGGCAAGTGACCGAAGGCACAGAACCCGAAAGGAAGACCGGGTGAAGATGGAAGTGCCCGGGACCCGCCAGATTTAACACAACGCAGCGCTGAAGGGCTCAGTCTGACAGGCAAGTGTAACCTAATGTGCTAATATGCTGTGCATACTTGTACATTATGGCATAACTTACCTCAGGGCTTCTAAAAAGTAGTAATGTTAGCGAAGTTTACTACTGCTTTAATATAACAGGATCCCAGGAGCCTCTCATGGGGCCCCCTACTGACCCAGAGGCCCTTGGGCAGTGCCCAACTGCATAATTGCCAACATTTCAAAAATATTTTCAGGGACACTTTTTTTTTTACCAGTGGTATATTTAGAGTAGCTGACATTCCCTATGTTCCCCTCTATACATCACAGTAGTAATCACAAAATTAAATGAGTACTAATAATGGGCAGAACAAATATGGGGACTGAGAGGATTTACTTTAGTTGAACTAACAAGTGTGCCCATTCTAGAGCTGCTAACATTGAGGATATTCAATATAATTTTAAAGAACTGTTTTTGTGGGTAAGAGGCATAGGGGAGGAGTATGGATGGTAAAAAAAGTGTGAAGTATGTGCAGGTGAGGGAGAATGTGGAGGGTATAACAGTGGGCACTATGTACAAGAGAGGAGTGTGGAGGGTATGACAGTGGGCAGTATGCACAGCAGAGAAGTGTGGAGGGTTGACTGTGGGTACTATGTACAGGAGAGGAGTGTGAAGGGTATGCCAGTGGGTAGTATGTACATGAGAGGAGTGTGGAGGGTATGATGGGGTCAGTATGTACAGGAGAGGAGTGTGGAGGGTATGATAGGGGTACTACATACAGGAGAGGAGTATGGAAGGTATTATGGGGGCAGTATGTACAGGAGGGGAGTGTGGAGAGAAAGACAGTTGGCAGTATGAACAGGAGAGGAGTGTGGATGGTATGACAGTTGGCAGTATGTACAGGAGAGGAGTGTGGACGGTATGGTACTGAGCAGTATGTACAGGAGATGATGTTGAGGGTAAGACAGTGAGCAGTATGTACAGGAAACGAGTGGGGAGGGTAAGACAGTAGGCAGTATGTACAGGAGAGGAGTGTGGGGGGGGGGGTATGACAGTGGGCAGTATGTACAGGAGAGGAGTGTGGACGGTATGGTACTGAGCAGTATGTACAGGAGATGAGTGTTGAGGGTAAGACAGTGAGCAGTATGTACAGGAAACGAGTGGGGAGGGTAAGACAGTAGGCAGTATGTACAGGAGAGGAGTGTGGGGGGGGTATGACAGTGGGCAGTATGTACAGGAGAGGAGTGTGGAGGGTATGACAGTGGGCAGTATGTACAGGAGAGGAGTGTGGGGGTATGACAGAGGGTAGTATGTACAGGAGAGGAGCATGGAGGGTATGACAGTGGGCAGTATGTACAGGAGAGGAGTGAGGAGGGTATGACAGTGGGCATTATGTACAGGATAGGAGTGTGTAGGGTATGACAGTGGGCAGTATGTACAAGAGAGGAGTGTGGAGGGTATGGCAGTGATCAGTATGTACAGGAGACGTGTGTAGAGGGTAAGACAGTGGGCAGTATATGCAGGAGAGGAGTGTGGGGGGTATGACAGACATAGTATGTACGGGAGAGGAGTATGGAGGGTATGACAGTGGCACTGGGCAGTATGTACAGGAGAGGAGTGTGGAAGGTATAACAGTGAGCAGTATGTACAGGAGATAAGTGTGGAGGGTAAAACAGTGGGTAGTATGTACAGGAGAGGAGTGTGGAGGTATGCCAGTGGGCAGTATGTACAGGAGAGGAGTGTGGAGGGTATGATGGGGGCATTATGCACAGGAGAGGAGTGTGGCAGGCATTATGGGGGCAGTATGTACAGGAGTGGAGTGTAGAGGGTATGACAGTTGTCAGTATGTACAAGAGAGGAGTGTGGAGGGTATGATGGGGCAGTATGCACAGGAAAGGAGTATGGAGGGTATGACAGTGGGCAGTATGTACAGGAGAGGAGTGTGGACGGTGTAATAGTTAGCAGTATGTACAGGAAATGAGTGTGGCGGGTAAGACAGTGGGCAGTATGTACAGGAGAAGAGTGTGGAGGATATGACAGTGGGCAGTATGTACAGGAGAGGAGTGTGGAGGGTATGACAGTGCTCAGTATGTACAGGAGAGGAATGTGGAGAGTATAACAGTGAGCAGTATGTACAGGAGAGGAATGTGGAGGGTATGCCATTGAGCAGTATGTTCAGGAGAAGAGTGTGGAGGGTAGGACAGTGTACAGGAGAGGAGGGTATGACGATGGGCAGTAAGACAGTGGGCAGTATGTACAGGAGAGGTGTGTGTGTGTGTGGGGGGGGCAATGCAGAGGGTAGTATGTACAGGAGAGGAGTGTGGAGGGTATGACAGTGGGCAGTATGTACAGGAGAGGAGTCTGGAGGGTATGACAGTGGGCAGTATGTACAGGAGAGGAGTGTGGAGGGTATGACAGTGGGCAGTATGTACAGGAGAGGAATGTGGAGGGTATGACAGTGAGCAGTATGTACAGGAGAGGAATGTGGAGGGTTTGAAAGCGGGCACTAAGTACAGGAGAGAAGTATATGACAGTGAGCAGTATGTACAGGAGAGGGGTGTGGAGGGTAGGACAGCGGGCACTATGTACAGGTGAGGAGGATGAAGGAATCTGGGAAGGAAAAATGTAAATGTTTGTGGAAGGATGTTTAGGGACTGCGTAGTGGTTAAGCGGGCCATACATGGATTGAAATTAAGCCAACTAAGCAGAGACCAGCCATAGTCGATCTATGTATGGGCTAGCTGGTTGTACACAAGTCAATCTATTAATCGACTTGAGTACAACCAGCCTGTCAGGTTTTTCCCAAAACAATCAGTGCTGCCAGCTATAGCTAGCGACACTGATCATTGTATCATGTGGGTAGGGAGGGCTCCCCACTGGCAGAACCCAATAACACTGGGGGAGTGATTTCCCCATCCACAGGTCAGCAGGTGAGAGGGTGTGTGGGGACAGGCTGGGGAGAGAGGTCTGTCAGCAGGGGGGTGTTAGGTGGTCATGGATCGATATCAATCAGCGGGTTGGGGGATTAACTGGGAGTGATCTCTTTTGGAGTAGGGTCTGTCATCTGCAGGTTGTAAAATGGTCACCTGTGATATAAGTTGAAGGGAGGTGGCTAACATGGGAAGTGGCTGGGTAGTGACCTGGTTGGTGGAAAGTGTGAAATGGATGATGTGTTTCAAGTTTCTTTCACATTTGTGGTAATGCTTACTGCCCTCTGAAAGTGAAAAGTGATCTGTGGTGGATTGCTTTTCTACGAGTGGTATAGCAGCAGCTGACAGACGTTCATGAGGTGCCTCTGACAAGAAGTGAGGAGAGGCACTGTGAGCTTATCCTCTCAGTCTGCTGCAGAGTGTGCCAGATTGTATTTAAACTGGCCACTCTGTATGTAGCTTCTGACAGGCTGTGCAAGGAGCCCCATATCTCCAGAACCATAGATGATAGAAGCCCCAATTTTGATCAGTGATGGGGTAGGTCTTCAGCTACTTTGCAGTCTATGTGACCCCTGGTCACTGAGCTACGACCCTTGAAGTCGATCGTTTTATTTTTTGGCAAATGGGCCTTTCTTAAGGTAAGGGACCTGAAGCTGCAGCTCCAATAGCCTATGTTAATCCGGCCCTCACTAGGACCTCCTACTTCTTTCCAGAATGTTCTAGTGCTTTCTGGAAAGAGAGGCTGGA
Organism: Lithobates clamitans; assembly: GCA_037952925.1. NCBI lineage: Eukaryota > Metazoa > Chordata > Amphibia > Anura > Ranidae > Lithobates > Lithobates clamitans. The sequence goes on from JBBGZY010001565.1 coordinate 255,567, forward strand.
GGGGAGGTGGCGCCACCTGGGGTATTCTAAGGATGCCTGACCAATCCCCAACTTGGATTGACAGGGGGCTGGCCTCCTTAAATAGCCAGGGTCAGCCCAGCTGGGAAGAAGTGGATCAGGTGGAAGAGTGGAGATGGAGTGTTAAGCTGTCTGGGCCATTGAGGGAGCTTCACAATCTGGGGGGGCGATGACCTTGGTCCTGGGCTCGGGTGCGAATGGGGCCCTCTGAGAAGACGTGGAGGTGTCCTGGACAGGAGTCACAGGAGGAGCAAGAGAGGACAGCGGGAGAACACTGCCGGGCAAGTCTCCAGAAGTTCCACAAAGACAGCCAAGCGGGCTGGTGTGTGTTAACACAGATGGGAGGACTAGGAGGCACGCCTGAGAGGACTGGGATGTAGCAGTGTGGGATGGGTGCAGGGCCAGTCTGGAAGTGGTGGTGGAGCAGTGGTGGAGCAGTGGTGGCATGGGCACTGGAAAAGGGCAGCTGCAACCAGGAGGGCTGGCAGTGCCTGAAGAGGTGGTGCTGGGAGCAGTAACCACAGGGACAGCTAGCACTGGGACTTTTGGGACAGTGCTAGCTAGTCTGGAGAGCGGAAGAGAGGGAGCAATGTGCAGGAGGTGTAAGGAGTGATTCTCCGAAGAGAGGAGTCAAGGTGCAGGAGGAAAAAAGGGGAATGTATATACAGGATGTATATAGAAGTCCCAAGTTCTGATGTTTGATTACCTGGGAATCTCATAAGTCCCCATCTTTATCCAAGTTTAATCCCCCTCAAACAAAAACAAGTGCAAGGACTGCTTTCATGTCTCTGGATGAATGACAAGTGTGTGCCTGGTTGGGGCAGGGTGACAGACGGACCACAATACTTAGCAGCTCCTAGGGGGTACCGCTACATTTGGGGGCTCGTTCCAGGACCGTCTGTTCAACCTGCCAGCCGTTGCTCCTAGTAACTGAAGTTGACCGAGCCGGGGAACTGCACTTTTTTCCACCAACTGAGGCATTGAACTCTGGGGAAGGACTGATATGCTCTGCCTGCATTCAGTGCTATAGTATCAAGTGCCATTGCCCATAGCAACCAGCAGGAGCTTTTTTCAAGTTCAAATTATTGCTGCCTGCTTACCCAGTTACATAGTTACATAGTTGGTAAGGCTGGAAAAAGACACAAGTCAATCAAGTTCAACCTGTGTTTGTGCTTATATGTTAATATTACATTGTATATCCCTGTATGCTGTGGTCGTTTAGGTGCCTGTCTAATGGTTTTTTGAAACTATCGATGCTCTCCGCTGAAACCACTGCTTGTGGAAGAGTATTCCACATCCCTACCGTTCTAACAGTAAAGAACCCCCTACGCAGTTTAAGGTTAAACCGCTTCTCTTCTAATTTTAGTGAATGGCCACGTGTCTTTTTAAATTCCCTTGCGCGGAAATTTAAATTCGAATCGTTTTCGAATAGTTTTTGAATAGTTTTCTAACTCGAATAGTTTTCGAATTCGAAAACTTTTCGAATTCGAATAGTTTTCCAATTCAAAAACGTTTCGAATTCAAATAGTTTTCCAATTTCCAAAGAGAATAAAATAGTATACAAAATCAAGGAATAGAATAGAAAAATTAAAATATTTTTTTTTCTATTCTATTCCTTTATTTTCTATTCTATCTTATTCTTTTTGGAAATTGGAAAAATTTTCGAATTTAAAAACTATTCGAAAACTTTTCAAATCGATTCAAAAACGAATAAACAAAACAAATTCCGAAAACGAATTGAACAAATTAAACAAATTTAACTAAACGGAGAATTATCGTTTTATCTCTGGAGTTGATCCCCTTTTTAATGCATGCCAATATTCTGTTTGCTTTGTTAGCAGCATCTTGGCATTGCATGCCATTGCTGAGCCTATCATCTACTAGGACCCCCAGGTCCTTTTCCATCCTAGATTCCCCCAGAGGTTCTCCCCCCAGTGTATAAATTGCATTCATATTTTTGTCACCCAAATGCATTATTTTACATTTTTCTACATTGAACCTCATTTGCCATGTGTAGACAATTCCGACGCACAAAGTGCCACGCATGCTCAGAATAACTTACGAGACGGAACTGCTCAGTCTGGTAAAATTAGCGTTCGTAATGGATATAGCACTTTCGTCACGCTGCAATGTTTTAAATAGTTTAATGCAGCGCACTCTCTTCTTCTTTATAATGCTAGACGAATGAAGTTGTCTTGCTGCTCATATTCACACAGACTTCTCACAAACATATTTTTTGATTATTTCTCGTGATTTTATGAATAGAATATTTTTATTTGTCAGATCTACCTAAAAAATTTTTTGGTTTTATGTTTTTATATTTTGTATTATTTGTTATTTGTTTTTTTAATCCAGATCTCCTGTTTTATTTTTATTTTTTTTTTTTTTGGTGGTCTCTATAATTGTATCGGGTGTTTTTTGTGTGTCAAGTTACCACAACACCATTATTACCTTGTCTTTTTTTAATCTCAAGGAGGTTGCTTGGTGTTGGTGTACCTGCCTACTCACAAACAAACTGTCCTTTTTGACGGAAAACACGCATAGGCGAGTATTAGTTAAAAAAAACCCTTTATTAAAGGGGTCATAACCAAATAGGGTAGGCAACGCTGGAGAAACAGCAGAAATTGGTGAAGCCTTTGGCCCCCAGGGCACACATCAACTATTTTCTGGCAAAATTGGTGGCCTGAGGAGTCCTTATATAAGGGAGTACAATCTGGTCCAGAAGACCAAGAGATCAGGAACAGCAGCAGATGACATACATGTCCCCAGGCTGTGGTCATACAAGAGCCTGCGTCTTTTGTCAGACCAGACTGAACCCAGGCCATCACTTTCTTGTCTTCCTTCCAGGCTGTGGCTGTGGTGTTGGAGGTGTGGCAGGAGGAAGAAGAGGAGGAGGATGCAACTCACACAGGTGGGTATTGGGTGTGATTTGGCCCCTCAACCCCTTATTTAATGTTTTCAAAATGATTTCCTCACACATGAGGCCCCTCCTGCATGTCCTGCAGTTTTGTGGCAGCCATGGAGGCAAAAGCCTCTTCACGAGTGGGGTTGGCTCTGAGGGCCACAGAAGCCTCCCCAATCTGCCTGAGCGCTGACTCCTCCACGTCCCCCCCCCCTTCCTGGGTCTTTTGGTTGGAAGGCGGAGGGGAGGAACCTGCGATTCTGTGAGGCTCCTACTGGGCCCAGCCACCTCCTGGCTGCAACTAACCCCTGCCTCCTTCTGGCTGCCACTAACCCTTGCCTCCTCCTGGCTGCCACATTCCACAGCCTCCTCCTGTGTGCCACATTCCACAGCCTCCTCCTGGCTAAGGTCTTCCTGTGTATGAAAAAGGAACATAGTTTTAGTTTTTGGTTCATCAATCACACACAATTTTCAGCCCATGACTGTTGCAAATTGAATGCTAATAAATAGAAAAGACTATCATTCTGAGCCCAGCATTTTTCATTCTTGTCCCAATCATTTTTGGCCACTACTGTTTATTGATATGTAAATGCCTTTATTAAATCAGCAATTAGTGATCAATAATAACATCTAGTAAACATCATTTATTTTTTGACCAGAAATCTGTAGAACAATGCTATACCTGGCTCAAGCTGGGCTCCTCCACTTCTTCCTGGCTGGAAGGCCCAGGTTGGACATCGGAAGCCTCAGCTGGGGTGGAAGATAGGGTGAAAGGAACAGTGGAAGGAAGGGTTGAGAGGGATTCCCTGACTCTTTGTGGGTGCAACCCATGTTTTGTGGGTGCAACCCCTTCCTCGATAATAAAGTAGGTTAGAGGAAGGGGTTGCACCCCCAAAACACGTCCATCGATCTCCCATGATGGGAGCTAGCACATGTTGACATTAGGCATGGGATCAGGAGGGAAATCTCCATTTTGAATACCAATTTGTGTGCATCTTCAAAATTTGGCTTTTACAGGGGTGACATCACCCCATCTGATGAAGGCAATATCAAACACAGTTTGTACATACAGATGTCTGATATTGCCTTCACTTTATAGAAGTTGAACTTTGTAAGTTCCAGAGTTGTGTATTGTTTTATGGTTTTAAACATGCCTGTTTTACCTATAAAAGGCGATTTCTACTTAATGTGACCTAAAAACGGAAAATTGTATCATACTTACCGTAATTTTCCTTTCCTGATGTCAATCCATGGCAGCATACTAGTGATAGGTTCCACCTTTCTCCCCTCCCTCAGGACCAATGAAATAGCATAAATTAAAGGCCAGTTAGGCCCCGCCCCATTCTTCGTAATTAGCTAGATACCGAAACGCACAAGGGTGGGTCCGTATGCTGCCATGGATTGGCATCAGGAAAGGAAAATTACGGTAAGTATGATACAATTTTACGTTTTCCTGATGCCACCATGGCAGCATACTAATGATACATATCCTAGCTGACAGGGTGAGTTCTACTTAACAAACCAAAATAATTATTTTATATATAATATATATATATATATATATATATATATATATATATATATATATATATATTTTTTTTTTTTTTCAAATGGGACAGAAGACTGAACAGTCATTCCTCCGAAGCCCACTGATGACAAGGCACCCAGATCTATTCTGTAAAGGTTGAAAAGGTATGCTGGGAAAAGCATGCCACTTTCCTGTAGAATGAATCCATAGATGCTTTCAATTGGGCCGCCTATGAGGCCTCAACCCCTCTGGAAGAGGATGCATCCTGCAACTGAAGAAGGCTCACAACCCATTTCCCAACTGCACAACCAATCTTGCTAAAGTCCAGGAGGCAACCTCTCTTGCCTGATGAATTCCATCCGGAACAGTGAAAGACTTATCATATGAACTGAAAGGAGCAATTGTGGACAGAAACTTCTTTTAAGCTCTGGGAATGACCAATTTGTGTGGTTTTCTTGCTTGAACGTCTGGAAAGTTAGGCAATGGACAGATGATTGATAGATGGAGGGCTGTCGCTACCTCTGATATAAGCTGAACTACAGGATGCAGCTCTACTCCTGTAACAAAAGCAATATGCTTTTCTGAAGCTCTAAGGGCTTGAAACTCGAACCGACTTCTGTTTGACGATTTGCGCTAAATACTGGTTAGTAAGCGATGTCTTAAACCGAACACTGCCCTGTTGGAGTAAACAGTTGAAATAAACCCCAACAGCATCGAAAGATTCTAATTGTGAAAGATTCTCTCTTGCGGTTGATGAAACCTCCTGACTGTCTTCAAAATTTTGCAAACTAAAGGGCCTTTGGCCAAATTAAACCTTGTTCTTGCTGACACCTGCAACCTCAAAAGAGTATAGAGTAAGGTTCATGTCCAATCTGACCTACAAGAAGACCAGAACAATTGCCACCAGAGGCGCAGTAAGAATAATATCTTGCCATGCAAAATAGAAAAAAAACACAAGGTTGTTCCAGATCTTGGCATAGAGGCTGTTAGTAGAGTGCCTTTCGCACCCCCCAAAGTACACTCTTGGAGCAATCTAGGTTCTTCGGCTTCCCCTTCCCGCCATTATGCTTGCATCTCTGGTCTGTGCATGTGTGAAGGGGAATCGACTTCTGTATTCTGAAGTAGATAGCCAGGAAGCACCAAGATTCCTATGGTCAGAGTGGAGGGGTGGTCGTGACTACAATGCTCATTCTTGACAGCTTCCAGAGTAATTTCATTACGAGAGAGGTTGGGGAAAAACATATACAGTAGGCTTGATTGCAGTTTCATGGAGAAACTCAGCTTCTGTTCTCTACTTTTGGGAGCGGACACTGAGTAAGGCCTCTTCTTAAATTGGCATTTGCTGTGAGAAGCAAAGAAGCCTGTCTGTGGTAGGCCACCTGTAGACAAGCCTCCCTCTCATGCTCTGGCAAGCTTGCATGATGGACAGTATGTCCGTGTATTCCAGTCCTCTAGGAGGTAAATTGCTTCTGAAATTTGCTGGTGATCTTCCTACCCAGACATTCTGGGTGCTACATCTCTCAATAGCATATTGCCGCGAGATCCTGCCCGGAGCTGAAAATATGCAATTGCTGTCCTGTTGCTCAACCGCAAGATGACTGGTCACCCTTGATTCTGTCTAGCAAGGTCAAAGTGATAAAAAAGGCTGCCTGAACTTCCAGCGCTTTCGAGACTACCTTCCTTGGCTAGCAAACTCCGCTTGCCTTGACCGACAGACCCTCGCAGTGCGCCTTCCAGTCTGTTTTGTTCTGATATGATTCATCACATTGATCCAGTCAGATGGTTTGTGACATCCTCAAGGTCTTTCCATCACCGCGGACCACTATACATACTGCGTGACACTGACCATAGCTGCGCCGGATCCTGTTTTCTCCATTGTAGTTGAAACTAGCAATGGTGCCCATGTACCCAAGGTATCATCTGTATGAATGACAACATTACGGCTAGGAGGCTGAGACACCTAGAAGTCGTCCAGGAAGTAGAGGCATCTGATCTCAGAATTCTCCTTATGACCGTCACCATCCTTTTCTGATGGAAACAAAACAGAGGAACCAGTAGAGCCCCCACAGGGACTTTAACTGTTGGAAAGCAAAAGTTGGCCTTTTTTTTTTTTTCTGTAGAAAGGAATGTCGCCCAGGTAGTGGCGAATCTGGAGACCCTGTTCTCCAAGAGGAATTGACACGGCACTGAAACCTCTGTGGATATTCATAGAGATATTCATAGGCTAAAAGGTAGGCTGATAAAGCGGAGATGTGTCCAACCAATCGCCAAATTTACTTACTTTGGAATAAAAAAGAAAACAAAACATTTTTGAGATGTAAGGCTAAGAATCCTGACGATCTATTGAAAGCCTCCAGCCATCTGCTGCAAGCGAATGCTTCTCTCCAACCCCCGCGATCTACAAACAGGGGTGGGTAGGAAACCTACAATCTCCCCTGTGAGATGAGACCAGGACAGCTCCCCTCTGAGTCTGAAGTGTTTAAGTATTGTAACCACCGTGGTTGCGGTGGATCTGGCAGCTCCGAGGGGGGAGAAAAAGGTCCAGAGACGGAACAGTGAGGAATCCACCGAAGTGACCATGAGTGCCTATCCTCCAAGGATCTGCACAATCCACTGTCCAGGAACCCGTGATGCGTGCCCACTGGGACTTACCTTAAAAGTCTGGCCATGCACCCGGTAAAAGGGTTTTGTGGGTATCTGCGGTACACCCAAAGATTTTCATTTCTGGACCTTATGAAAGCTTGCCCCTAAAGGAGTGGAACCTTGCGGGAGAAACACATTTCTCCCTTTATTTATTATTATTTATTTTTAGCTCTATATATATATATATTTTTTTTTACTTTCCTGCTTTCTGTTATGGGAGAAGAATGGGCCCTCCTATCACTTCCGACATGACTGTCTCTGGTTTCATATCAAACAGAGATTTTGCACTATAAAGTGACTATTCCAATTTTGTTTCTAGGAAGCCAAACACAGCCCCGGGTCTCAACCATAGGGTACCCCTAGCCGTAACTGAGTATAGCATTCCCTTGGCTAGGCACCAGGTTGAGACTATTGCTGCTTCCACAGTGAAATTTGCTAATACATCTTGGCCAGGTCCCAAGATATCAGCCCTAAGGATTTCCTCTCCAACCATATCCTGGGAGCAGAAACCCAAAGTACCCGTCACCAAGGTAAGGGCCTCTGTTGAGTGGCAGGCCCTTCCCAGCTGCCACCCTATTGGACAACAGCCGGTCCCACTGTAGTCATGGATTTCAGCGATGCTATGTCCGCCTTGAATTAAACCAGTTTCCTAATGGAAAAGTGATTGCTCATTGAAAAGGTAAATATGACTTTGTCTTTTAACCCATGTAATGGTCTGCATGACTGCTTGGATACACAGTTCTCCAAAGAAAAACTGACACCAAGTAGCTCCAGATCTTCCTCTAGTGCAAGGGAGCTAAAATCATTTGCAGGCTGCGCCCCCTCTTCAGGAGTACTGAGAGGATGAGTGATCCATGAGGCAGGTTGTTCTGCTAGTGGCTAGACCCGCAACAAGGGGGCTGGCTAGAGAGTAATTACAGTGAGTTTAAAACAAAAGTTTTGTGCCACCTTATAAGTAATAAGGACATTCGGTATTACGTGTCAGCTGCAAACTTCAACCAGGCCGACTTCACTCACCAGCCTCCTGGGCATAGGCACTGTGCCACAGGTCCTGCAGGACTCTTGTTGGGGTGCTGGGTCTGGGAAAGAAGAGCTAAGACATTCTCCTTGGAACCTCTCTCCTGAGGGGGAGCCGCATCCGAGCTATGCTTCTCTGAAGAACGTCCGCCTTTCTATGGCCTCTGGCTCTGGCCTTAGAGCGTGGGCGCGCGGAGCTGAAGCAAATCAAAGCAATCCGCATTAGAGGGCACTCTTTTCCTGAAAACTTACCGACACAGTGGTCCCCACCTAAGTGTTGAGGGTCTTTTGTATGGATGGTGACTGATACTCAAACCATGGAGAAATGGGACGACCAGCTGAGAGACGGACAGCCACAGAAAGACTGAGAAGAGGAAAAATAGATAAGGCAACAGCGACTTCGCTTCTCCCTCTTTTAAAGTATATCTAAATATATACATACACATATATACATCTACACACTCTCTCCTTTCCCCCCTTTTTTTTTTTAAACAATATGCATGCATATATAAATACATGCACATACCGCTCCATATAACACCCCCCCCACATACATATATACATACATACCAACCAACATAAGAACACACACATATACAGTGGGGACGAAAAGCATTCAGACCCCCTTACATTTTTCACTCTTTGTTATATTGCAGCCATTTGCTAAAATCATTTAAGTTCATTTTTTTTTTCCTCATAATTGTACACACAGCACCCCATATTGACAGAAAAACACAGAATTGTTGACATTTTTGCAGATTTATTAAAAACAAAAAAAAGGGAAATATCACATGGTCCTAAGTATTCAGACCCTTTGCTCAGTATTTAGTAGAAGCACCCCTTTGATCCAATACAGCCATGAGTCTTTTTGGGAAAGATGCAACACGTTTTTCACACCTGGATTTGGGGATCCTCTGCATTCCTTCTTGCAGATCCTCTCCAGTTCTGTCAGGTTGGATGGTAAACGTTGGTGGACTGCCATTTTTAGGTCTCTCCAGAGATGCTCAATTGGTTTTAAGTCAGGGCTCTGGCTGGGCCATTCAAGAACAGTCACGGAGTTGTTGTAAAGCCACTCCTTTGTTATTTTAGCTGTGTGCTTAGGGTCATTGTCTTGTTGGAAGCTAAACCTTCGGCCCAGTCTGAGGTCCTGAGCACTCTGGAGAAGGTTTTCGTCCAGGATATCCCTGTACTTGGCCGTATTCATCTTTCCCTCGATTGCAACCAGTCGTCCTGTCCCTGCAGCTGAAAAACACCCTCACAGCATGATGCTGCCACCACCATGCTTCACTGTTGGGACTGTATTGGACAGGTGATGAGCAGTGCCTGGTTTTCTCCACACATACCGCTTAAAATTAAGGCCAAAAAGTTCTATCTTGGTCTCATCAGACCAAAGAATCTTGTTTCTCACCATCTTGGAGTCCTTCAGGTGTTTTTTTAGCAAACTCCATGTGGGCTTTCATGTGTCTTGCACTGAGGAGAGGCTTCCGTCGGGCCACTCTGCCATAAAGCCCCGACTGGTGGAGGGCTGCAGTGATGGTTGACTTTCTGCAACTTTCTGCCATCTCCCGACTGCATCTCTGGAGCTCAGCCACAGTGATATTTGGGTTCTTCTTTACCTTTCCCACCAATGCTCTTCTCCCCCGAGAGCTCAGTTTGGCCGGACGGCCAGCACTAGGAAGGGTTCTGGTCATCCCAAACGTCTTCCATTTAAGGATTATGGAGGCCACTGTGCTTTTAAGAACCTTAAGTGCAGCAGAATTTTTTTGTAACCTTGGCCAGATCTGTGCCTTGCCTCAATTCTGTCTCTGAGCTCTTTAGGCAGTTCCTTTGACCTCATGATTCTCATTTGCTCTGACATGCACTGTGAGCTGTAAGGTCTTATATAGACAGAGTGTGTGGCTTTCCTAATCAAGTCCAATCAGTATAATAAAACACAGCTGGACTCAAAGGAAGGTGTAGAACCATCTCAAGGATGATCAGAAGAAATGGACAGCACCTGAGTTAAATATATGAGTGTCACAGCAAAGGGTCTGAATACTTAGGACCATGTGATATTTCAGTTTTTCTTTTTTAATAAATCTGCAAAAATGTCAACAATTCTGTGTTTTCTGTCAATATGGGGTGCTGTGTGTACATTAATGAGGAAAAAAATGAACTTAAATGATGTTAGCAAATGGCTGCAATATAACAAAGAGTGAACAATTTAAGGGGGTCTGAATACTTTCCATCCCCACTGTATACACAAACATATACATGAACATATATACATACTGCAGAGGGTCAGCCTGGGGCAGGGTTAAGAAGAGGTTAATCGAAGAGGGCAGGTATTTCCCCTTCAGACCTGCTTATTGTCAGCTGGGCTGAAAGTCTCAGAGAGGAACTGTTTGAGTAGGAGAGAGAGACAGCAGCACGCTGTGTGAAAATGTCCATAGCTGGATGGTGTGCTGGGTGAGCTTAACCACATAAAGACTGTAGCTCTGATCGGAGCCATGAACTATTACCTATAAGCCTGTGTGCTGCTGAACCGTGAGCTGTACCTGTGTGCACAACTGTGTGACAAGACAAGTCTGTCTTATCTTATGTACCCAGATCAGTGCCACTGCAGGAGGAAAAGAACAGGAGGTGCAGAAAATGAGAAAATGACAGGAGACAAAATAAGGCAAAGGTAAGAAGAATGCAAAGCGTTGCAGACACCAACCTTAAAGGCAGATTTCATTCCTAAAGAGGAAAAACTGCTCAGCTCCATCGAGACCCACAGAAGGAGCTCCCAAGCTACTCTGGCGCTTTTAGCAGCCTGATACTGGGACTTCGTACTGGGAGAGGCTTAACCCAGTCGGCAGCGGCCTGGAGGCAAAGGGGGAAACATAGTACTGCTTACTCTTCACTGGTGTGTGGAGGTATGAGGACAAAAAGAAGAATGGGGCGGGGCCTAACTGGCCTTTAATTTATGCTATTTCATTGGTCCTGAGGGAGGGGAGAAAGGCAAAGCCTATCACTAGTAAGCTGCCATGGTGGCGTCAGGAAAAAATGTTATACAACAAACATGTTGGTTTGTTTAAAAACCCTTTTATAAACGCACATGTGATTGTGCTTTAAGTAAAAAGTTTGATAATGAACAATGTGTGGCTTCTTCTTTCAATGCTCAAAAGCAGTTTTTGGAGTAAAGTTGTTTTTTTTTCCGTGACAATGGGGGTTATTTACTAAAGGCAAATCCTCTTTGCACTACAAGTGCAGTTTCAGTGCAGTCTCAAGTGCACTTGTAGTGCAAAGTGGATTTTCCTTTAGTAAATAACACCCAACAGTGCTTTATAATTTTACACAATCACGCCATTTTCATGACTCCCCAAATTTCGGTCATGGTGCTGAAAATGATGAATATTTTTGTCAGTAATGGATTACATACATTAACAACAAAAACAAGGTGTATGTGTAGCAGAGCCACAACATAATAATAATAGTTAGCCAAAGAAGAGATTGTTACCTCATGTCTCAAAGAAATTTCATTTGCACTGTTGAAGAAAAAGGCCAAAAAAAAAATACCATTAAAAGATAACCAAGGAGACAGCTAAAAGAAAGCCAAGCAGTAAATCAAAGCAAATATTTGTTCAGTTTCAAATATATTTTTATTTAAAAAATGTCTCAGACATTGTCTGGCATATCGATGGCCCCCCTACCCGCAAAGTATTCAAGGTATCTTAAACGGACCTCGTGGGCACTCGGGGGGGCAAGCCAGGGTGGCCAGTTTCCAGCGCCGTCAGGGTTGGTTCATGCAGGATTCCGGCCTCAGGCCCAACTGAGGCAGCATAGTTCAGAGAATTTATCCTTAAAAAGTTGTGGAGAACACAGCAAGACAGGATGATGTGATTAAGTTTATTTTCCGCCATGTGTATCGGTGTAAGAAAGAGGCGGAATTGGCTGGCCATTATTCCAAATGTGTTCTCCACCACTCTTCTGGCCAGCCGGTAATTAAAAACCCTCTGGTCCTGGGTGAGGGTCCTCATAGGGAATGGCCGCATAAGATGGTCCCCCAGCGCAAATGCTTCATCCGCAACGAAGACGAATGGGAGTCCTTCTGCATTGTCTTCTGGAGGTGGCAAGCCCAAGCTGCCATTCTGGAGACACCCGTAGAACTAGGTCTGGTTGATGACTCCACCATCCGACATCCGGCCATTCTTCCCCATGTCCACATAAAGGAACTTGTAAGTAGCCGACACCACTGCCAACATCGCAATACCATTGAACCCCTTGTAGTTGTAATAGTATGACCCCGAGTTGGGGGGTGGGACAATGTGGACGTGTTTCCCATCAAACGGGTGGCAAAGTGGGAGGCCACAGTCTGCCATTCCTGTGGCGTAGAAGGAAACTGTGGAGTCAAACAAGAAAAAAAAATTTGTAATTTTGCACATAAATATTGAAAGCAGATTAGACACAAATATTCTTGGCCAAAATCACTATAACATTTATTTTAGGGAGTATTTAAAGACAAAAGTATAAGGTCCACCTATCAGATTCCTCACCCCCTCTGATGGCCCATTGAAAAAATTTTAGGGGGAGAGATGTTTTGGACAGGTAACCCTCTCCACTTCATTGAGAGATGAATGCATAAATAAAGTGTATTTCTTTTGCCAGCCCCTCTTTACTTACACTACTGGCAGCCCACTGGACAGGTAAGAAGTGTCATAATACAAATATATAAATACACACTGTCCAAATTGGAGCACATGTTTACATTCTGCAATTACCTATCAGGATAATAATAGAATACAAAAACTTTAAACAGTACCATTTGAAAGTATTCAGGCAGGCCCTTACACTACATGCTTTGGGGAATTCATCCATAAATATGACCACAAAAGAGGTAGGTATAGTGTGTATGGGTTTGGCAAAGTCAGCAGATAGAGGATTTGTATCAGCTGAGTTAGCAGTTGGGGGGAGGGGGGTTTGAAATGTTTTTGGGACCCCAAAAAAAGCCTCTGGCATTCTGCATGAATTTAAGGACACAAATAACATTTGTACACATTTTAGGGGGTGTTTAGGGTAAAGCACTACCATGGATCTGACAAAATACATTGTTAAGTGACTAGACTAGGTGGATATAGGCCCAGCATAGCATGCTGAGGAGGTAAGTGAAGGCAAATATGCATGAAGGACAAAAAACAAACTTTAAAAACTTCCAGCATGCATGAGGACAATGGGGACATTCACAGCATATTACAATCCTTGTAATTAGAGAATGATGAAAGAAATACAATACATTGGCAAACATTAAAAACATATAATGAGATTTTAAAGAATAAATGTTACCTTAATGAAGTCCTTCTGCAGGACCTGGATGATGGCAGAACAGGTCTCTGGGATAATGATCCCCAGAGCCTGGGGGGAGATGCCTGTCGAGAACTTGAGGTCCTGCAGGCTTCTCCCCATCGCCAAGTACCGCAGGGTGGTGACTAGCCTCTGCTCTGGAGTGATGGCTTGCCGCATGCAGGTATCCTGCCTGCTGATATAAGGGGTCAGCAAAGCCAACAAACGGTGAAAAACGGGGTCCGTCATCCGGAGAAAGTTCCTGAAATCATCAGGATTATTCTCATGGATCTCACAGAGCAAAGGCATGTGACAGAATTGGTCACGCTGGAGCAACCAATTCTTGGTCCATGAACTCCTCCTCGCCCTGTTCATGGACTGGGCTTGTGTCAAAGTAAGAACCCCAAAACCAAGCCCCAGCACAGCACGAACTCTACGATGAGTACGTACACGCAAAGTGGCTTCAAAACAGTTGGCTGGTCAGAACGAAATAAAAGAACGCACTGGAGAACAGCAAGGCCTGTGAAGAGCAACCTGAAAATCAGCAAAGAGCGGACAAGAACACACTGAATAATCAAATACGAACTCACTGCACACACTGAAGACCAGATACAAACCCACAAGCACAAACTGAACAGCAGCAAAACGATCTGAAAACCACGAGTCTGAAAAGTGTGAATCGTCTCTCACCAAACTTTTACTAACACGAGATTAGCAAAAGGAGCCCAAAGGGTGGCGCGCTTGGTATTGAACTGCCCTTTTATAGTCCCGTCGTACGTGTTGTACGTCACCGCATTCTTGACGTTCGGAAATTTCGACAACCTTGTGCGACCGTGTGTATGCAAGACAAGTTTGAGCCAACATTCGTCGGAAAAAAATCTGTTGGATTTTGTTGTCGGAATATCCGATCAATGTCCGATCATGTGTACAGGGCAAAATACTCAACAAGACAATACACAGGTACTCAACAAGACAATACACAGGTACTCGCAGAACTACGTGCACTCGCAGAATAATGTAAATAATGAATTGTAACGAAACGAAACAAATTTTTTCGTTCTGCACATGTCTACTATTATTAGCAAGGACATATGACAGGTTTGTGCCTTCCTATCTTGGATTATTAATGCTTGTTGGGGATCAGCACACTGCCTGGCTTCACAGGTAGAGCGCAGTTTTAGGATTGCTAGTCCTGTATATAAAATTAGTAAAACCACATTTCCTTCCTGTGCAAGTAATATATCCTCGTCCCCTGTTTGGCCCTTGGCATGATTAGTTCATCAATAGGGATAGGCGAACGGTTTGGCCTGATCATGAGTTCGGGCCAAACATTGGCTGTTCACATGTTCTCTGAACATCTGAATTATCAGGGCGTTTGACCGTTTGTTTGACCCGCTGAACGACCACAATGCACTGCGGCGCGGCACAGTGCATTGAAAGCCCTGTTTGGCAGAAGCAATGAAAGCTGTGCCCAATCAGGGAACAGAGCACCGTCAGAGCCATGATTGGACGTTGTCATGATGACTCTATCCAATCATGGCCCACTGCTGTTAGTCCCACTCCACACTATAAAAGTATTTTTTCAATAGCGGCCATTATTAATGTGATATCGGCGTGGAGAGAGATAGAACAGGGCTCTGTTTTGTGCTATTAGACAGTTAGTGTGCTATAGTGTGCTATTCTTATTTTCTTGTCAGTGTAGAATTCAGTGCGTTACGTGCCGTTTAATGCAGTACATTTCTGTGCGTTACTGCACGCTTAAAGCAGTATATTTCAGTGCGTTACTGCAAGTTCGACGCCGTACAGTTCAGTGTGTTACTGCAAGTTTAACGCCGTATATTTCAGTGCATTATGCGCCGTTTAACGCAGTACATTTCTGTGCGTTAGTGCACGCTTAACGCAGTATATTTTAATGCGTTATCTTCCGTTTAACGCAGTACATTTCTGTTGTTAGTGCAGTATATTGCAGTTCATTAGTGCAGTTTTACTGTAGTATAATATAGCGTATCAGTGGAGTGTGTTTGTGTAGTAGTGAGTACTTAAAGTGCACCAAACACCACTTTCCATTGATTAAAGTGCATCCATGTACACATTTCCATATCTATATTACATTGTGTTAATAAGCACCCCTGCCCCCCTCCCCCATCATGTCTGGGAGGACAACAGGGAGAGGCAGACGTTCCCATGACACTGTGAGGGGGCCAGCAGTGTATGTGTCCACAGGCAAAGGTGGACGTGATCAGTCCTAAGGCAGGGTATCATTTTCTCTGTTTAGTGATGTTGCCTGTGCTATCCAGGCACAGCATGCAGAGAAGGTGGTGGACTGGCTTACTAAACCTTCCTCATCTTCCGTCACCCAAGCAGAGACTGGTGCAGCTGCCAGAGTGGCTAAACCTGCCTCTTTGTCCACAGCTATTCCTGCCATAGCCCCAGCATCAGGCATGGAGGAGTCAGCTGAGTGTTTGAACACAGCGTCAGCCACTTGCTCCTTAAAGATGCACAGCCATTACTTAATTCAGATGTTGGTTCTGAGATTGAGGTTGAGGAAGGCAGGAACATGAGCCTACAGAGAGGGGAGAACACTGGTACACAAATTGGCAGTCATTTTCTTCCAGTCGCAGCGTATTGCCAAGTTGTCTCCAGTAGTAATGAGGATGGAGGAGATGATGATGATGAGGTCACTGACGTGACTTGGGTGCCAGATAGGGCAGAGGAGGAAAGTGAGGGTGAGGAAAAACCCCAACGAGGCAGCCATCATGGAAGGTTAGAGAGCAGCCACCCTATTCCATCACATTGTGGAGCTGTTATCTCCTGGCCCACTTCCCACAGCTCAGCTGTCTGGGCCTTTTTTAGCTGATCGCACTGTTGCAATTTGCAAACTTTGTCTCAAGCACAGCAAGCGTGGCAAAAACACCAGCCATTTGGGTACTAAATGCTTGACAAGGCATTTAACCTCCCACCACTCAGCCCATTGGCAAGAGCACATGAAAGCCACACAAAAGGGGCACAAATCTGTTCATTCTCCTTACTCACCTCAGTCTGCCCCGCTATAAAACATGACCTCTCAGCAGCTTCCACTGACAGGGATGATGGTATAGCGCAGGGTGTCCCAGGTCCTTGCAGCACATCTGCCAGCAGCACACCACCAGTTGTAGACTATAGCTGGCAAATTTCATCTGCCCCATCTGCTGCAGCGAAAAAAAAACTACAGTCACTGCCACCCACATGCCCAGTGTCTAAATGCAAGCTTGTCAAAGCTGCTGGCTCTACAACTTCTGCCTTTTTGTCTGGTGGATTCTGCCCACTTCCCTGAATTTGCAGAATGTGCAATGGCAGGTACCCAGTCACTATTTCTTTTCACGTAAGGCCATTCCAGCTCTGTGACATCATGTGGAAGGCAATGTTGTGGCATCGTTGGGCAAGGCAGTCAGCTGCAGAGTCCATGTTACAGCTGACATGTGGTCCAGCAAGCATGGGCAGGGGCAATATATATCATTCACAGCACACTGGGTAACTATGCTAGCAAGAAGGATGCAGGACAGGGCTCAGTGCTGCAGCTTGTTGTGCCCCCACGTCTCCATACAGCTAGTGGTGATGATGCGAGGTTTGTCAGCTCTACCCCCTCCTCCGCCGCCTCCATGCCCTCCTCTGCTGAATTGATCTATGAACCACAAATACCCCTAAGCGTTCAAGGGCCTATTCGATGAGTCAGGCTAAAAGGTGCCATGCAGTGCTTCAACTGGTGTGTCTAGGGGACAGGAACCACACCAGAGCAGAGATTCTTGCAGCACTGCAGGGAAAGGCCCAGAGGTGGTTCACGCCACACCAGCTGGAGCCAGGAGTGGTGGTGTGTGATAATGGCGCAAACCTCCTTTCCGTCCCTTATACAGGGAAAGTTGACACATGTGCCATGCCTGGCACATGTCCTCAATTTGGTGGTGCAGCATTTCCTAAATTAGGTACCCAGGGTTGGAAGATCTGTTAAAGCAGGCCAGAAGAGTCTGTAACCATTTCAGGCGGTCTTACACAGCCAGTGCTCGGTTCGCTAAAATTCAGCGGGAATTTCACCTGCCCGTAAACCGCCTGATTTGTGACATGCTCACCAGGTGGAGATCGACTTTGGCAATGCTGCAGCGGCTGCACATGCAGCAGAGGACCATCGACGAGTACCTGTGTGAGTAGAGCACAATGACAGGCTCAGGCTGGCTCGGCTGCTCATAAAGGATGTATGCACTGTACTGTCACCATTTGAGGAGGCCACAAGGATGGTGAGCTGTGACAATGCACACATCAGTGACACAATCCCTGTTGTGTTCCTGCTGGAGCAGACTGTGCATGGTATTATGAACAGGGCACTCGAGGCAGAGCAGTGGAACGAAGAGGAGGACTTCCTTTCCTCTCAAGACCCACTTTATGCAGACACCATTGTTCCTATGCCACAGAACACACAAGAAGAGAGGGAGGAGGATTCTGGCAGTTTTGGAGGCATTGAAGCAGAGGAAGACATACGTCAAACAGTAAGAGATGGTTTTCCATCTGCAGAACCCTTGGGAGTAGTATGTGGCTGGGAGGAGGCAGTTCCAGATACTATAATCCTCAGTGACCCTGAGGAGTCTGCTTCTCATGCCTCTGCAAATTTGCGGTGCATGGGCTCCCTCATGCTTCAAAGCCTGCGAAAGAACCCAAGAATGCGTGCCGTAAAGGTGAAGGATCATTATTGGTTGGCAACCCTCCTTGACTACCGTTACAAGGGGAAATTCTCGGAAATCATCCCGTGCCCACAGAGAGTGCAGAAGATGAAATCTCTTGAGGGCACCTTAAAGAGGAGTTTATCTAATGCTTTTCCTGACTCTGGTATGTTGCAGTTTCGTGGAAAATGTAGTTTGAGGCTTCTGTTGGTCAATAGAGGAGCGGTGGAGAAGGCGGCTGCCTAAGTGATGCTTCTACATCCCATCGGCAGCGTCTGCATCACACGGTGAATGATTATCTAGGGGTGTAAACGGAGATGGAGAGCTTTTCAGTCGACGAGTCACTGGCTTACTGGGTCATGAAAATAGGCCACTGGTCAGAACTTGCCCAGTATGCAATTGAACTGCTGGGTTGCCCTGCATGCTGCGTGCTTTCTGAACGGGCATTCAGTGCTGCTGGAGGTTTTGTCACTGATAATAGAACACATCTGTCCACAGACTCGGTGGACCGGCTGATATTTATCAAAATGAATCAGTCCTGTATTACCAGCAGCTATGAAGCTCCTGATGCCGATGTTGCTGATTATTTTTTTTATAATTCATTTTTTGTTAAATTTTTTTTACATTTAGGACAAACCATACAATATTGTATAAAACAATATATAAAAACGAAGAAAAAAATTAAAGAGAAGACTCTTCTACCTTAAATCACTTTTTCGATGTTGCTAATTAAGTTTTTCGGGATATGGAATCTCTGCAGGACTTCTAGACGGCCTAGCGTTATGGGTGTTGATTTCATCTGGAACAATTTTTTTGGTATAGGTTTCATGGGCACAATTAACACCCAAAGAAAGACCAATTTTTCTACACCTGTTTGACAGGTGCATATCATTTTAATTTTTGACAGCAAGGCCAATTCTTGCTTTCATCAAAAGTACCTCTATAAGGTTATGGTGTGAAGGAGCCTCGACACCCAAAGACCAATTTTTCTGCACATGTTTGACAAGTGCATTTTATTGCAATTTTTGACAGCAAGGCCAATTCTTGCTTTCATCAAGAGTACCTCTACAAGGTTACTGTCTGAAGGCGCCACCAACATCCAAAGACAAATTTTTTTAATTTTTTTTTTAGAAGGAAGGGGAGAAAGAATAAAGTTACAAGAAGTTTTTCTTTTCCAATGTTAAACTAAAACTTCTTCTAGGCTATATGTGTTAAGTATATCTAGAACACAAAAAAGGGTTAAATAAGATTTTTTTCTTTTTAAAGATACAAGAAATTAAAATTAAACTTTTTTTTTTCCCTTATATTTAACAAACTTCACAGAACAGATCCTGCAAAGGAACAACCCAATAAAATATCAGCATGTGGCTCTTCAGCCACCTTTTCTATTTAACCTTGTGCCCAGAAATCATATAAATGAGGACGACGCCTCTTATCTTCAATGTTAAGGGAAGTGTGTGTGTGTGTGTGTGTGTGTGTGGGGGGGGGTCTTCTGAGTGCTAGGTACATAAACATAATGAGGGCATCTACTGGGTTTATCTACTGTTGGATGGTATCTGTGAAAAACATTGTGGTTTTGTGGCCTTTATTTTATTAAATTTTGTTCAAGACAACCGCAGAAGATTGACTGAAAACTCTTATTTGTGATAAAACAAAAATAAAGGTGGGATCACACAACCCTTTTTTTATCATGCTACATGGATACAAATAGTTGGTCACAAGTCAGAATTCTTCGGGACAAGCAATCAGCTCTTCTTAAAAAATAAAACTTTCCTAAAAACCACCTTACTCTCTCTTCCTTAAAACAACTGACAATAAATAATAATAAAAAAAAACATGACTGCAATTCCCTTGTGTGCGTAAGACATGAAAAAAACAAAAACTGATGTATGAATTTGACAAGTTAAAAAACAGTCATTAGGAAATTACTAGCAAAGGGTGGTTTTAAACACACATCAAAAACAAAAAACTGAATTTGTTTTTGTCAAAGTGCCGTCAATAATGAGGAACGGGATCACGAAAAACAAACAAAAATAAAACAACTTTGATGTGAAACAGTCTTAGATTATAGTGAGCTCGACTGAGCCTTTAAGACAGTAATAAAGGAGAGAGATACTCATAAGGACCTCCTCTGAGGTTCTTTTATAAAAACGTATCGGTAAGTAAAGGCTCCTCCTCATTCTAATGATGGTCACCTTCACCCACCTAAAAAGATTCTCTCTCTTGGGGATTGCATGGATTAACCAGTCAGCTCTCATTTACTACATACAATTTTTTTTTCTCCTGAGCCCCTTACTGACCTCCCTCCCCCAAGCTGCATAGAGTCATGGCCGACTAGCGCTTTTTTTGTTTCACAAGCTTAACCTTGGAGGCGAAGATTGTGAAAAAAAAAGGAGGGGTTGGATGTGGTTGTTCCTCAACAGTGTTACTGCATTTTGTTTGCTACAATATGTCTACAG
The DNA here is from genome assembly GCA_037952925.1 of Lithobates clamitans. Taxonomy (NCBI): domain Eukaryota; kingdom Metazoa; phylum Chordata; class Amphibia; order Anura; family Ranidae; genus Lithobates; species Lithobates clamitans. Next base: position 276,123 of record JBBGZY010001565.1, read on the forward strand.
AAAGTGAGTCTGTAGGCTTCAGCATGGCTATTGTGCTGCTGCAAGTTAGCCTTGTTTGTCCACAAAGACCATCACTTGACAAATTGCAAACAAAAGCCAATCAGGTTAAGGCTACCAGGGAGGTTGGGGTGTCATAGTCAACTCTTGTACTGCTAAACTGGCGAGTGAGTGATATGACACCAATTCATGTCTGAGGAGAGGTTGATGAGCAGACAGCGAATGCCAATGTTTTTTTCCTTTTTTTTAAAGCGACGCCTATGGAGATTTTTAGGTACCATAGTTTGTCGCCATTCCACAAATGTGTGTGCAATTTCAAAGCATGACATGTTAGGTATCTATTTACTCGGCGTAACATCATTCAAATTGTACAAAAAAATTGGGCTAACTTTACTGTTTAGTTTTTTTTTTAATTCATGAAAGAGTCTTTTTTCCCCCAAAAAATGTGTTTGAAAGACCGCTGTGCAAATACAGTGTGTCATAAAATATTGCAATGATCGCCATTTCATTCTCTAGATTCTCTGCTAAAAAAATATACAGTGGGGATGGAAAGTATTCAGACCCCCTTAAATTTTTCACTCTTTGTTATATTGCAGCCATTTGCTAAAATCATTTAAGTTCATTTTTTTCCCTCATGAATGTACACACAGCACCCCATATTGACAGAAAAACACAGAATTGTTGACATTTTTGCAGATTTATTAAAAAAGAAAAACTGAAATATCACATGGTCCCAAGTATTCAGACCCTTTGCTCAGTATTTAGTAGAAGCACCCTTTTGATCTAATACAGCCATTAGTCTTTTTGGGAAAGATGCAACAAGTTTTTCATACTTGGATTTGGGAATCCTCTGCCATTTTTCCTTGCAGATCCTCTCCAGTTCTGTCAGCTTGGATGGTGAACATTGGTGGACAGCCATTTTTAGGTCTCTCCAGAGATGCTCAATTAGGTTTAAGTCGGGGCTCTGGCTGGGCCATTCAAGAACAGTCATGGAGTAGTTGTGAAGCCACTCCTTCGTTATTTTAGCTGTGTGCTTAGGGTCATTGTCTTGTTGGAAGGTAAACCTTCGGCCCAGTCTGGGGTCCTGAGCACTCTGGAGAAGGTTTTAGTCCAGGATATCCCTGTACTTGGCCGCATTCATGTTTCCCTCGATTGCAACCAGTCATCCTGTCCCTGCAGCTGAAAAACACCCCCACAGCATGATGCTGCCACCACCATGCTTCACTGTTGGGACTGTATTGAACAGGTGATGAGCAGTGCCTGGTTTTCTCCACACATACTGCTTAGAATTAAGGCCAAAAAGTTCTATCTTGGTCTCATCAGACCAGAGAATCTTATTTCTCACCATCTTGGAGTCCTTCAGGTGTTTTTTAGCAAATTCCATACGGGCTTTCATGTGTCTTGCACTGAGGAGAGGCTTCCGTCGGGCCACTCTGCCATAAAGCCCTGACTGGTGGAGGGCTGCAGTGATGGTTGACTTTCTACAACTTTCTCCCATCTCCCGACTGCATCTCTGGAGCTCAGCCACAGTGATCTTTGGGCTCTTCTTTACTTCTCTCACCAAGGTTCTTCTCCCCCGATAGCTCAGTTTGGCCGGACAGCCAGCTCTAGGAAGGGTTCTGGTCATCCCAAACGTCTTCCATTTAAGGAATATGGAGGCCACTGTGCTCTTAGGAACCTTAAGTGCAGCAGAATTTTTTTTGTAACCTTGGCCAGATCTGTGCCTTGCCTCAATTCTGTCTCTGAGCTCTTCAGGCAGTTCCTTTGACATCATGATTCCCATTTGCTCTGACATGCACTGTGAGCTGTAAGGTCTTATATAGACAGGTATGTGGCTTTCCTAATCAAGTCCAATCAGTATAATCAAACACAGCTGGACTCAAATGAAGGTGTAGAACCATCTCAAGGATGATCAGAAGAAATGGACAGCACCTGAGTTAAATATATGAGTGTCACAGCAAAGGGTCTGAATACTTGGGACCATGTGATATTTCAGTTTTTCTTTTTTAATAAATCTGCAAAAATGTCAACAATTCTGTCTTTTTCTGTTAATATGGGGTGCTGTGTGTACATTAATGAGGAAAAAAATAAACTTAAATGATTTTTAGCAAATGGCTGCAATATAACAAAGAGTGAACAATTTAAGGGGGTCTGAATACTTTCCATCCCCACTGTATATAATGTTTGGGGGTTCTAAGTCATTTTCTAGCAAAAAATACAGATTTTAACTTGTGAGAAACAAATGTCAGAAATAGGCTTCTATCCTATGCTCCCTCACCCACATCTTCAATCTCTCCCTTTCTAGTGGCATTTTCCCCTCCCCTCTAAAACATGCACAGATCACTCCCATTCTTAAAAAGCCCTCACTGGACCCTACCGACCTGAACAACTTAAGACCCATCTCATTACTCCCATTCACCTCTAAACTAGGGATGAGCCGAACACCCCCCGGTTCGGTTCGCACCAGAACCTGCGAACGGACCGAAAGTTCGCACTAACGTTAGAAAACCATTGACGTCTATGGGACTCGAACGTTCGAAATCAAAAGTGCTCATTTTAAAGGCTAATTTGCACGGTATTGTCCTAAAAAGGGTTTGGGGACCCGGGTCCTACCCCAGGGGACATGTATCAATGCAAAAAAAACTTTTAAAAACGGCCGTTTTTTCGGGAGCAGTGATTTTAATGATGCTTAAAGTAAAAAAAAAAAAAGTGAAATATTCCTTGAAATATCGTACCTGGGGGTGTCTATAGTATGCCTGTAAAGTGACGCGTGTTTCCCCTGTTTAGAACAGTCCCTGCACCAAATGTCATTTTTAAAGGAAAAAATCTCATTTAAAACTGCTTGCGGGTTTAATGTAATGTCGGGTCATGGCAATATGGATGAAAATCAGTGAGACAAACGGCATGGGTACCCCCCAGTCCATTACCAGGCCCCTTGGGTCTTGTATGGATATTAAGGGGAACCCCGCACCCAAATTAAAATAAGGAAAGGTGTGGGGCCACCAGGCCCTATATACTCTGAACAGCAGTATACAGGCGGTGCAAACAAGACAGGGACTGTAGGTTTGTTGTTAAGTAGAATCTCTTTGTAATTTTGAACGGGTACATTTTTAACGTGTTTAGCTCCAGCCAAAAAATCTTTTTTAAGCTTTTTGGAAAACATAGGGAAGGGTTATCACCCCTGTGACATTTGTTTTGCTGTCTTTCCTCCTCTTCAGAAGATTTCACCTCACTTTTTGTCCCAATGAAAAATGTTTTTTGAAAATTTGGGTTTTTTTGTGGAACAAGGATTGGAAAGCATCAGTGGAAAGGAGAATTTTTTTCCCCATATTAACTCTTACAGGAGAGAATTTCCCTTCCTAGGAGTAGATTTCATCTCACTTCCTGTTGTCTCCTTCCGTTTGCAAGTAGGAGTCGTTTGTAAGTTAGATGTTTGAAAGTAGGGTCCTGCCCTATATACTCAGCAGAAATTTGGGCCTTAGGTGTTGCTGTGGCCACAACACTGTAAGCCCTCGCAGGGCCCTGCTGTGAAATATTAGATCAAGAATTGTAATTACATGCCCCTGTTGAACAGGAGCTGAAAAATTAGGCCTTAGACACTGGTGCTGGTGCCACAACACTGCAACCCCTTACAGACACTCTAGTTGGAATGCAGGAACGAGCCCTGCTGCAAAGTATTGCATCAAAAATTGTAATTACACGCCCCTGTTAGACAGGGGCAGAAAAATTGGGCCTTAGGCACTGGTGCTGGTGCCACAACACTGCAACCCCTCACAGACACTCTAGTTGGAACGCAGGAACGAGCCCTGCTGCAAAGTATTGCATCAAAAATTGTAATTACACGCCCCTGTTAGACAGGAGCAGAAAAATTGGGCCTTGGGCACTGGTGCTGGTGCCACAACACTGCAACCCCTCACAGACACTCTAGTTGGAATGCAGGAACGAGCCCTGCTGCAAAGTATTGCATCAAAAATTGTAATTACACGCCCCTGTTAGACAGGAGCAGAAAAATTGGGCCTTGGGCACTGGTGCTGGTGCCACAACACTGCAACCCCTCACAGACACTCTAGTTGGAATGCAGGAACGAGCCCTGCTGCAAAGTATTACATCAAAAATTGTAATTACACGCCCCTGTTAAACAGGGGCTGAAAAATTGTGCCTTAGGCACTGGTGGTGGCGCCCAGAACCAAAAATGTTCTTACAAGCTATCAGCGTGATGATTGAGGAGGAAGAGGATAATTACTCAGGGATAGTCACTCAGCATCAGCATAGGGATCTGAGATTTCAAAAAAAATTATTCGGTTACATCAGCATCAGGTGCTTGGTAGCTGGTGGTGATCCAAGACTGATTCATTTTTATGAAGGTCAGTCGATCGACCGAGTCGGTGGACAGACGCACCCTGTGATCGGTTACCACGCCTCCAGCAGCACTGAATGTGCGTTCCGAAAGAACGCTGGATGCAGGACAGGCCAGTAGCTCAATTGCATACTGTGCAAGCTCTGGCCAGTGATCCATCCTCAAGACCCAGTAACCCAGAGGATTTTCGGTGGGAAAGGTGTCCAAGTCTGATCTTGCCCCTAGGTATTCCTGCACCATGTAAAACAGGCGCTGGCGATGGTTGCTGGAACCGATCATACCTTGGGGCTGCGGACCAAAAAATTGTCTGAACGCATCGGTCAGACGGCCACCTTCTCCACTGCTCCTTCTTTGACTGACTGAAGCCTCAGCAACACGTTGTCCAGAAACAGGAGTTTGTAACCTCCCAGTCTCTGGGAACGCGTTGCACAGACCTTTCTGCAAGGCCTCCCGAAGATGTTTCATCCTCTGCTCCCTCTGCGATGGCAAGATAAGGTCCGCAACCTTACCCTTGTAACGTGGATCAAGGAGGGTTGCCAGCCAGTATTGGTCCTTCTCCTTGATACCACGAATACGAGGATCCTTATGCAGGCTTTGCAGGATCAGGGAGGCCATGCAGCGTAGGTTTGCTGAGGCATTCGGTCCGGAGTCCTCTGGGTCACTAAGGACGACATGGTCCGCAGCCACCTCCTTCCAGCCACGTACAAGTCCATGTGTTTCTTGGGACTGATCCCTTAAAGACTGCTGCTGATGCTGAGTGCCAGGCTCCACCTCCATACTGACACAATCTTCCTCCTCCTCCTCCTCCTCCTCCTCCTCCTCCTCGTCCTCTTCCTGTGTGATCGGCGGGCACGCAGGAACACTGTCTGGATAAAGGGGGCCTTGAGAGGTAAGGAAGTCCTCCTCTTCCTGCCTCTGTTCTGCCTCAAGTGCCCTGTCCATTATTCCACGCAGCGTGTGCTCCAACAGGTGGACAAGGGGGACAGTGTCACTGATGCATGCACTGTCACTGCTCACCATCCTCGTGGCCTCCTCAAATGGTGACAGGACAGTGCATGCATCCCTGATCATGGCCCACTGGCGTGGGGAAAAAAAAACAAGCTCCCCTGATCCTGTCCTGGTGCCATAGTCACACAGGTACTCATTGATGGCCCTCTGCTGCGTGAGCAGCCGCTGCAGCATGGCCAACGTTGAGTTCCACCTGGTGGGCATGTCACAGATTAGGCGGTTCTTGGGCAGGTTAAACTCCTTTTGGAGGTCCGTCAGCCGAGCACTGGCATTATATGACCGGCGGAAATGCACACAGACTTTCCTGGCCTGCCTCAGGACATGCTGTAAGCCCGGGTACCTGCCCAAGAACCGCTGCACCACCAATTTAAGGACGTGAGCCAAACAGGGCACATGGGTCATTTGTCCCTGTCGGAGGGCAGAGAGGAGGTTGGTGCCATTGTCGTAAACCACCATTCCTGCCTTAAGTTGGCGTGGCGTCAACCACCTCTGAACCTGCCCCTGCAGAGCTGACAGAACCTCTGCCCCAGTGTGGCTCCTGTCCCCCAAGCACACCAGCTCAAGCACCACATGGCATCTTTTGGCCTGCGTACTTGCGTAGCCCCTTGAACGACTACGGAGCACCGCTGGTTCCGAGGAAGAGGCCATGGAGGAAGAAGAAGAGGAGGGGTGGAGGAGAGAGGTGTGTCACAATCATTAGCATTTTGGAGGCGTGGTGGCGGAACAACCTCCAACACTACTGCACCTTGTCCTGCATCCTTCCCAGCTGCCAGCAGAGTCTCCCAATGCGCCGTGAAACTTAGGTAACGTCCCTGTCCATGCCTGCTGGACCATGAGTCAGCGGTAATATGCACCTTACCGCTGACCGCCCTGTCCAGCGAGGCATGGACATTGCCTTCCACATGCCGGTAGAGAGCCGGAATCACCTTCCGTGAGAAAAAGTGGCGTTTGGGTACCTGCCACTGAGGAACCGCACATTCCACAAACTCATGGAAGGGGGCAGAGTCTACCAACTGAAAAGGCAGCAGTTGAAGTGCCAGCAATTTTGCCAAGCTAGCATTCAACCGCTGGGCATGTGGATGGCTGGGAGCAAACTTCTTTCGGCGGTGCAGCAGCTGGGGCAGGGAAATTTGCCTGGTACAATCTGACGTCGGTGTACCAAAAGCAGATTGCCCACAAGTACTTGGCTGTGACACACCTAATTCTACACCTTCATTCCTCTCAGTGCAGGTCTCAGAGAGGACTGAAGGTCTAGTGGGGTTGGAAATCTCAGCTGATGAGGAGCAAGGAGAGGTCCTCTTTGTTCTTTGGTGTGGGTCTTTTAGATGCGCTTGCCAACGAACTGCATGGCAGGTCAACATATGTCTGGTCAAGCATGTGGTACCCAAGCGGGAGATGTTTTGGCCACGTGAGATACGCTTGAGACATATGTTGCAAATAGCAGCGGTGCAATCTGATGCACTCGTCTCAAAAAAGGCCCACACCAAAGAACTTTTTGAATAACGTGCAGAGACTGCAGCGCCCTGCACATGTGATGCAGTCAATGTGCTGCCCTTAGGCTGGCCCCTGGAGGGCATCCTGCCTCGTTGGTGATGTGCCGCCTCCTCCTCCTCCTCCTCTCTCCTATCAGGCACCCACGTTGAGTCAGTGACCTCATCATCCCCTCCCTCCTCATCACTGGAGCAAACCCGGCAGTATGCTGCAGCAGGGGGAGCATGACTGCCAGATTGCTGTCCTTCTTGGGCACCCCCTCTGTCCGTGCTCATGTTACTGCCTTCATCGAGCTCAATATCATCATCAGAGCCTTCCAAACGCTGGGCATCCTCCTGGAGCATGTACCCAACACTGTGGTCAAACAGTTCGAGGTACTCCTCAGGAGGACATGGTGGAGCTAGGGAAGGAGTCACTGATGACATTGAGCCGAGGGAAGAGGCCGCTGCTTTGCCAGACAAAGCACCCTGGGCATGTGTGAGAGAGGATGAGGAGGATGAGGACGGCTTGGTCATCCACTCGACCAAGTCTTCCGCATGGTGCGGCTCAACACGGCCAGCTGCCGAAAAAAAGGCCAAGCGTGTCCCATGGCCACGTGCTGATGAGGATGCACCGTCTCCACGACCAGCACTAGACACAGAGCCTGCTTGCCCTCTCTTATTGGCTTGTCACTGTCTGCCTCTCCTTCTTGGCCTTCCAGACATACTAATGGCCTGTAGCTGCACTAAGCTGGGATATATATATATATATATATATATATATATATATATATATATATATATATATACTGCAGCTAGCAAAATCAACTACCTGCCTGTAGTATGAGAACACCACCAACCTTCTACAGGTAGCTTTAGCTGAACACTGTGAGGTGGACGCACCCCACTAACTTGTAGGTTTAGCTGAACACTGTGAGCAGGACGCACTGCACTAACTGTAAATAGTCTAGCTGCCTGACCGTGGTACTAATAGGATCAAAAGAACACCAGTAATTTTCTTTAGGTAGCTGTAAATACTTTAACAAGACAAGCCTGCCTGTCAGTAGGAAGATAACAGGAACGGATCTAGCTGAACACTGTGAGCAGGACGCACTGCACTAAATGTAAATAGTCTAGCTGCCTGACCGTGGTACTAATAGGATCAAAAAAACACCAGTAATTTTCTTCAGGTAGCTTTATATACTGTAACAAGACAAGCCTGCCTGTCAGTAGGAAGATAACAGGAACGGATCTAGCTGAACACTGTGAGCAGGACGCACTGTACTAAATGTAAATAGTCTAGCTGCCTGACCGTGGTACTAATAGGATCAAAATAACACCAGTAATTTTCTTCAGGTAGCTTTATATACTGTAACAAGACAACCTGCCTGTCAGTAGGAAGATAACAGGAACGGATCTAGCTGAACACTGTGAGCAGGACGCACTGTACTAAATGTAAATAGTCTAGCTGCCTGACCGTGGTACTAATAGGATCAAAAGAACACCAGTAATTTTCTTCAGGTAGCTTTATATACTGTAACAAGACAAGCCTGCCTGTCAGTAGGAAGATAACAGGAACGGATCTAGCTGAACACTGTGAGCAGGACGCACTGTACTAAATGTAAATAGTCTAGCTGCCTGACCGTGGTACTAATAGGATCAAAAGAACACCAGTAATTTTCTTCAGGTAGCTTTATATACTGTAACAAGACAAGCCTGCCTGTCAGTAGGAAGATAACAGGAACGGATCTAGCTGAACACTGTGAGCAGGACGCACTGTACTAAATGTAAATAGTCTAGCTGCCTGACCGTGGTACTAATAGGATCAAAATAACACCAGTAATTTTCTTCAGGTAGCTGTAAATACTGTAACAAGACAAGCCTGCCTGTCAGTAGAAAGATAACAGGAACGGATCTAGCTGAACACTGTGAGCAGGACGCACTGCACTAAATGTAAATAGTCTAGCTGCCTGACCGTGGTACTAATAGGATCAAAAGAACACCAGTAATTTTCTTCAGGTAGCTGTAAATACTGTAACAAGACAAGCCTGCCTGTCAGTAGGAAGATAACAGGAACGGATCTAGCTGAACACTGTGAGCAGGACGCACTGTACTAAATGTAAATAGTCTAGCTGCCTGACCGTGGTACTAATAGGATCAAAAGAACACCAGTAATTTTCTTCAGGTAGCTTTATATACTGTAACAAGACAAGCCTGCCTGTCAGTAGGAAGATAACAGGAACGGATCTAGCTGAACACTGTGAGCAGGACGCACTGCACTAAATGTAAATAGTCTAGCTGCCTGACCGTGGTACTAATAGGATCAAAAGAACACCAGTAATTTTCTTCAGGTAGCTTTATATACTGTAACAAGACAAACCTGCCTGTCAGTAGGAAGATAACAGGAACGGATCTAGCTGAACACTGTGAGCAGGACGCACTGTACTAAATGTAAATAGTCTAGCTGCCTGACCGTGGTACTAATAGGATCAAAATAACACCAGTAATTTTCTTCAGGTAGCTTTATATACTGTAACAAGACAAGCCTGCCTGTCAGTAGGAAGATAACAGGAACGGATCTAGCTGAACACTGTGAGCAGGACGCACTGTACTAAATGTAAATAGTCTAGCTGCCTGACCGTGGTACTAATAGGATCAAAAGAACACCAGTAATTTTCTTCAGGTAGCTTTATATACTGTAACAAGACAAGCCTGCCTGTCAGTAGGAAGATAACAGGAACGGATCTAGCTGAACACTGTGAGCAGGACGCACTGCACTAAATGTTAATAGTCTAGCTGCCTGACCGTGGTACTAATAGGATCAAAAGAACACCAGTAATTTTCTTTAGGTAGCTGTTAATACTGTAACAAGACAAGCCTGCCTGTCAGTAGGAAGATAACAGGAACGGATCTAGCTGAACACTGTGAGCAGGACGCACTGCACTAAATGTAAATAGTCTAGAAGATAACAGGAACGGATCTAGCTGAACACTGTGAGCAGGACGCACTTTACTAAATGTAAATAGTCTAGCTGCCTGACCGTGGTACTAATAGGATCAAAAGAACACCAGTAATTTTCTTTAGGTAGCTGTTAATACTGTAACAAGACAAGCCTGCCTGTCAGTAGGAAGATAACAGGAACGGATCTAGCTGAACACTGTGAGCAGGACGCACTGCACTAAATGTAAATAGTCTAGAAGATAACAGGAACGGATCTAGCTGAACACTGTGAGCAGGACGCACTGCACTAAATGTAAATAGTCTAGAAGATAACAGGAACGGATCTAGCTGAACACTGTGAGCAGGACGCACTGCACTAAATGTAAATAGTCTAGAATTTAACAGGAACGGATCTAGCTGAACATTGTGAGCAGGACGCACTGCACTAAATGTAAATAGTCTAGAAGATAACAGGAACGGATCTAGCTGAACACTGTGAGCAGGACGCACTGCACTAAATGTAAATAGTCTAGAAGATAACAGGAACGGATCTAGCTGAACACTGTGAGCAGGACACACTGCACTAAATGTAAATAGTCTAGAAGATAACAGGAACGGATCTAGCTAAACTGAGTACAGTGTATATATATATATATATGCAACACCTGGGATGCATATATATACACAATACACTGTAAGTGCAGCTAACTGACTGACTGTTCTGCCTAATCTATCTAACTCAAATCAAACACTGTCTCTCTGTCTATCTCTTTCAACGCCAGAACACACACTACACAGGGCCGCCGTGCAGGCGGCCTTATATAGTGTGGGGCGTGTACTAAATCCCCTGAGCCATAATTGGCCAAAGCCTCCTTGGCTTTGGCCAATTACGGCTCTCTGTTCAGGCGGCGCTGTGATTGGCCAAGCATGCGGGTCATAGTGCATGCTTGGCCAATCATCAGCAAGCAATGCACACGAATTTGGCGCGAACGGCCCATATCGTTCGCAATTCGGCGAACGACTGAACAGCCGATGTTCGAGTCGAACATGGGTTCGACTCGAACACGAAGCTCATCCCTACTCTAAACTTCTAGAACGCTTAGTCTACAACCGTCTTAGCTCCTACCTCAATGAAAATAACCTTCTTGACCCCTTACAGTCTGGCTTTCGCTCGCAGCACTCCACGGAAACTACCTTACTAAAACTCACTAACGATTTACTAACTGCTAAAACCAACAGCCAGTACTCCATACTCCTACTACTTGACCTCTCTGCGGCCTTTGATACTGTTGACCACCTGCTCCTTCTCAATAAACTACATTCCCTTGGCCTCCGAGATTCTGCTCTATCCTGGTTCTCTGGCTATTTATCACAGCGCTCCTTCAGTGTCACCTACAACTCTGTCTCCTCCTCTCCATTGCCCCTTTCTGTGGGGGTCCCCCAAGGCTCGGTTCTTGGACCCCTTCTCTTCTCTATCCACATCTCCTCCCTTGGTCACCTAATAACTGCTCACGGCTTCCAATACCACTTATGCGCTGATGACACCCAAATCTATCTGTCTACTCCTCACCTCACTCCTTCAGTCTCCTCTCGCATTACTAACTTACTAACTGACATATCAGCATGGATGTCGCACCACTTCCTTAAACTAAATCTCTCTAAAACTGAGCTATTAATATTCCCCCCCGCCCGTGCCCCCCTCCATGACTTTTCCATCAAAATCAACAATGCAACCATCAGTCCCTCCCCTCACGCCAGAGTACTAGGTGTAATCCTAGACTCCAACTTGTCATTTCAGCCTCAAATCCAATCGCTGTCAAAAGTTTGTAGAATTCACCTCCGTAACATCTCTAAAATTCACCCTTTTTTAACAAATGAAACCACCAAGCTCCTCATTCACTCCCATGTTATCACTCGCCTTGACTATTGCAACTCCCTTCTCATTGGCCTACCGCTCCATAGGCTATCCCCTCTTCAGTCTATCATGAATGCTGCTGCCAGACTTATCCACCTTACCAACCGCTCAGTGTCTGCCAACCCTCTACTTCAATCCCTACACTGGCTCCCAATCACCCAGCGAATTAAATTAAAAATTCTAACCACAACATACAAAGCCATTCACAACTCTGCCCCAAGCTACATCACTAATCTTGTCTCCAAATATCACCCAAATCGTCCTCTCCGCTCTTCTCAAGACCTCCTGCTTTCAAGCTCTCTCATCTCCTCCTACCATGCTCGTCTCCAGGATTTCTCCAGAGCCTCTCCCATCCTCTGGAACTCGCTACCTCCATCTATCTGGCTATCCCCTACTCTTGCTACCTTCAGGCAATCCCTGAAAACTTATCTCTTCAGGAAAGCCTATCACGTCTCCAACTAATCTCCTACCACTTCCACCAGCTCATTCCCCACAGTTACAACCTTTTGTACCACCTGCCCCACCCTATTAGATTGTAAGCTCTTCTGAGCAGGGCCCTCTTAATCCTATTGTATTGTATTGTATTATATTATAACTGTATTGTCTCCCTTTTATATTGTAAAGTGCTACGTAAACTGTTGGCGCTATATAAATCCTGAATAATAATAAAATAATAATAATAGGCTTAGGCATGAAAGGGTTAAAAACAAACAAACAAAGCTTCACTTTTAGATAAAAAACCTTCTGCCTTTAAAACCATTTTAATGGTTCCTAAACATGCATTTTATTTAGTGACTTGAGTCATGTATATTAGTTTTATTAACTGCTTCCGGACCAGCCGCCGCAGTTTTACTGCGGCAGACTGGCTCTGCTGTGCGAAATCACGTTACTGTACGTGATCTCGTGGGGTCCGGATAGCAGGTGCGCGTGCCCGCTGTACAGCGGGGGTGCCAATGCTCGTGGCTGACGGTCGCGATGACCACCGGCCACGAGCGATCATGACCAGGAGACACAGAACAGGGGCGAGAGTGTGTAAACACACACTTCCCTGTTCTGTTCTGACAGAAGTGACAGATCGTGTGTTCCTATTTGCTAGGAACCACGATCTGTCACTTCCTGTAGTTAGTCCCTCCCCCTTCAGTGTCAAAATTGTCCGATGTGTCCGACATGATGTCGCAGTCATGATAAATATTGCAGATCATCGCCATTACTAGTAAAAAGAAAAAAAAAGAAAAAAAATGCTATAAATATATCCCCTATTTTGTAGATGCTATATCTTTTGCGCAAACCAATCAATATACGCTTATTGCGATTTTTTTTTTCCAAAAATATGTAGAAGAATACAAACTGAAGAAAAAAAATGTTTTTTTTATATATTTTTGGGGGATATTTATTATAGCAAAAAGTAAAAAATGATGCGTTTTTTTTTCAAAATTGTCACTCTTTTTTGTTTATAGTGCTCTGATCAGGAAGGGGGGGGTAAATTCTTTCGGGGCTGAAGTGGTTAATTAGGTATGTAAAAAAATCTTTTATATAAGTGTGGAGGATTTATTTGTTGATTTGAAAACTGCATGTTGTAGCTGATTTTTGAGCTAATAAAAATAGTTTTTTTCAGTGAATCTTTTAGAAAATTACAATACTTCGAATTCTTATTCTACGGAATTATACACAGACACATAATAAAGTAGCAGTTTATTAGTCTATTTTAGCAATACAATGGGGGGGGGGGGGGATTGACTAAAACTATTGCACTCAGAATCTGGTGCAGCTGTGCATGGTAGCCAATCGGCTTCTAATTTCAGCTTGTTCGATTAAGCTTTGGCAATAAAACCTGACATCTGATCTGCAAAGCTGCACCAGATTTTGTGCATTCCAGTTTTAGTAACTAACCCCCAATGTTTATTAAATCCCTATATGAAAGAAGACATCACTTTCACTCAGAACAAATCCTTAATACAAAGGAGTTTCAGGAGATTTTGTAGTTATGTGAAATGCAACACAATGTTTTCAGATATGTTTAGGGTGTGTCCCAACGATACTGATTGTATCCACAGAAATGTTTCCATTTGGTCAGTATGGTACTGATTGGGGTCAATTCACTACAGGTAAATAGGCTGTGCGCTTTGCAAGGGAATGTTCGGTAAAAATTTACTTTGACAATGATACCCAATTGTGTGCAAGGAAAACAATAAAAAAATGCACTTTTGCATGCACATGATTGGATGATGGAAGTTAGCAGAACTTCACCTTATTCACCAAGCAAAGGAAAAATTATTTTGCAAAGTGAAAGTTTCCTTCAAAGTGAACAGGCTGTTTGCCTTTAGTAAATCAACCCTATTGTGCCTTTGTATAAAGGGTTGCCTTAATCAGATTAGTCTAATGGTAGGGGCGGGTACACAACAATTCATTGCCAAATTCCGAAGTCTATGCATTGGGGCCTTTTGGCAGGGCTTAATTGATAGAGATACTCTTAATTTTATCAATACTAAGATACCACATATGCCCACGTTTTACACACTACCTAAAACCCACAAAGATATTTAATCACCACCAGGGAGACCTATTGTTTTGGGCATTGGCTCCCTGATAGAAAATGCCAGTAAATTCGTAGATACCTTCTTAATGCCCTATGTATTGAGTTTACCCTCTTATATCCGTGACACAACAGACCTGCTCAAACACATTGAGGGGGTCCTGGACACCCTCCTCATGGCTATTGACATTGAGGCATTGTACTCAAGCATTCCCCATGAGCGGGGCATCCGAATGACTGGTACCTTCCTGATGGAGCAGGACCGTTATACATGGCCTCTAAATACGTTTATTTTGAAGCTGCTACAGTTTATTTTGACTAAAAATTATTTCACATATATGGACCAGATATATCTGCAAACACAGGGAGTGGCCATGGGCACATCATGTGCACCCTCCTATGCCAATCTTTATCTAGGAGGGTGGGAGAGAACAGTATTTGCAGAGGAGACATTACAACCATTTCTCAACCATGTCCTATGTTGGTATAGGTTTATCGACGATCTCTTTGTAATTTGGACCAGAACTGAATCATCCCAAATTCAATTTATTGATCAACTGAACATAAACCAACTTAAATTGTGCTTCATCTTCAGTTATGACTCCAGTAACATCCCCTTCCTTGACCTAAAAATCATTAAAGGCTCTACTGTCCAGATCAGAACAGATCTATATTGCAAGCCCACAGCGGACAATACTTTGCTTCATGCATCCAGTGTACATCCTCGTCCTCTGGTCCACAGTATTCTGTATGCCCAATATTTCAGGCTGTGTCGAAAGTGCACAGAGGATGGCGATTTCTATATGCAGGCCTCCGCTCTGCATGATCGCTTATTAGCAAGGGGGTACACTCAGACCAACCTCAGAAAGACCTACAATAAGGCCATTGCATGTACTAGATCATCGTTGTTATATGGCCCTCCTCTTGCAAAACAATCTGAAACAGTTAAAGTGGTCACCAAATTCTCTGCCCATCACAACCAATTACGTACCCTACTGTCAGATCATTGGCACCTCTTAACAGATCATCATGTCTTGAGGAAATATGTGAGACCCAACCCGGAACTGGTATTCCGCAGGGCAACCTCACTTAGAGACAGACCTACCAGCAGCTACTACGGGGTGAAGCCTCGGGGATCAGCAGGTCCCTGAAGCCACTGCTCACGATGCCCCTGGGTCCAGGAAGGTACAACGTCATTACTTCCGAATGGAGAACTCTTCTCTTCTCCCACGCATGCCAATTGTGGCATGAGGGGAGTTGTCTATTTGATGGTATGTACATGTAATATATTTTATGTAGGTAAGACCATTACAACCAGAAGTGGTCAAATTTATAGTTCTGTGGATTGAGCGACTCAATGCCCATATACCCACGGGCCTGAATGAGGTTCTTACCTATAAGCCTTTTTTGTAATAATTTCCCACCCACATTTTCCCATTATCCCTTCCCCCCTACCCTCCTTTTTATTACCCCCTTTCCTCAGTGCCATCTTAAGAGCATTATAGGCCCCCGGGCAATACAGTGCACTGGGACCCTGTCTACACAATCACGCACGATTGCCCATCAAATGCAGCTTTACTGTGCCTGTGAATGCAGCCTCACTGTGCCCATCAAATACAGCCTCACTGTGCCCCCCATTACAGCCTCACTGTGCCCACCATTGCAGTCTCACTGTGCCCATGAATGCAGCCTCACTGTGCCCACCTTTGCAGCCTCACTGTGCCTGTGAATGCAGCCTCACTGTGCCCACCATTGCAGCCTCACTGTGCCCATAAATGCAGCCTCACTGTGCCCACCATTGCAGCTTCACTGTGCCCACCATTGCACCCTCATTGTGCCCACCATTACAGCCTCACTGTGCCCATGAATGCAGTCTCACTGTGCTCACAATTGCACCCTCACTGTGCCCATGAATGCAGCATCACTGTGCCAATTAATACAGACTCACCATCGCCTGGTAACACACACACACAGCAGGCATCTCCTCCTGTGTATTATGGAGCTGGCTGGGTCTGTGTTTGGCAGCCGTGCTGTAACAAGGTCCCACCCTCCTAGACCGGCTCGTGTGATAGGCGGAACCAGGGGCATTGCTAGGTATGAAAAAGACCAGGGGCTTCAGCCCGAAGTCCAAGGCCGGCGACGGTGGTGGGGGGGGGGTGTTTGGCTCACCTACTTGTTGCTACCTGGCTCACCAGTGCCCATCCATGCTGACCGCTAAACTGACCTACCAGACCCATACACTACTGATCCCCCTGACACCTACACTGACCCCCCTGACACCTACACTGATCCCTCTCCTGACACATACACTGATCCCTCTCCTGACACATACACTGATCCCTCTCCTGACATATTCACTGATCCCTCTCCTGACACATACACTGATCCCCCTCCTGACACATACATACCTCCCAACTTTTGAACTTCAGAATGAGGGACACTTTAAGGAGTGAGTGAGCTGTGGCGCTAAGCGTGCCATGCAAAATATGAGTGTGGCCAAACACCTATCAGTGGGAGGAACTTAAGGGTGAAGGGCTTGTTGTGTACAAACTGCAGGGTTGAAGACTGTGCTATGTACAGAATGCAGGGTTGAGGAGTGTGCTGTGTACAAAATGTAGGGTTGAGGGGTGTGGCTGTGGCACTGTTAAAAAGACAAGGGGAAGGCTAACATTATAACTGTTAGAGGGACACAGGCTATGTACTATACAGTAACAGTAAATCACAGAGCCAGATGTAACCTACCAACCTGTGTGATCATTTACTAAATGTCCTCATTCTGGTCACCTTGTGCTGTGCCAGGAAGAAACTGTCCCCTATATGGGTGCTCCCTGTCATCATCTGTTGCCACATTCATGCCCAGAGCAGTCAGTGCTACCCTCCATGCCCCCAGGTGAGTGGCGCCCTCGCCCAGTCATTGTTTGCCCACCTGTCAGCCCCTCGCCCCCAGTAATCAGCAGGGACATAACTACATACCTGTAACCTGTAGTAGGGGAGCAGCCCATTGCTCAGCACGAACCATCTCCAGACGGGCAGTGGTGTGGTAGCTATTCAGGTAGTTGGTTCATTTGAAGAGCCAGCCTTTGTAGGTGTCAGGGCCGGGGGTTTAAAAATGTAAGGCAAATGGAGAGAAGAATGCCCAAAGGACCACAACATCGAATATATAAAATAAAGTGCAAAAAAACACAGAAACCACCTTCTGTCACCATTAAAGACAATGTTGTCTATATAAACCAAAAATTGCATCCAGGCACCACGCTCACATACATACAGTCCACACATACATGGAATAACGCAGCCATAAGATGGAATATTGCAAAGGGGATTGTGTATGAGGGCCACCTGAACAATGTCCTCAGAGAGATGCTGCAGATAAAGGTTTGACAATGGCACAGTGAACCAGCCCAATGGCTCAGACCTGTAACAGCCAATGAAGTTGAACTATGCATTTTCTGCTGCAGCACCCCTACACAGAGACATACCGGGTACACAGGGAGGGTCACATAAATCAAAGAAAAGCACACAGAGCACCAGCTGCAAGAAGAGAAATTAATAATGGCACGCCTACGTATACTTCAATAGATAGTGACTGTACCTACCTAAATTAATTGTTCAAAAACTACCAGTGACCATTAGTGAATGGGCTGGTAATATAAAAAAAACTTATGCTCAAAAATGATCTACATACAGTCACTCCTCACTATGCTTAGGTATGAGCAGGCTAGGAATTGAATAGAAGGTAGTGGCCGCAGAGCAGTTAAGTAGCAGCAAGTGAAGAGTTAACATAACTTCTCTGCAGAGCGCATTATATGCAGCCTAGAGATGTAAACATAGATTAGACTTATGGCAGAAGCAGGAAGTAAATCAACAGGCTTCATTGTGAGACACAGCACATCATATACACACTCATACACACACACACACCCTAGGGTGCCCACGTGTCCCGGATTGCCCGGGATTGTCCCTTATTTCTGATTTTTGTCCCGTGTCCCGGGCACCTTCATTCCGGGAAAATACAGTGTACCAGAATGAAAAAAAAACACACCGCCAGGCTCCAGTCTGACTCCATCACCCTTATAAACATTTACACACCGCCGCCACCCTTATAAACATTATACACTGTGTAACACACACATCATATGCCTAACTGGTTGCTAGGCTAGGGCCGCCCCACATCTAGCAACCAGTGTTGTCAGCTGACACCGTCACATGGGCAGTCAGTGTAGTGGGCACCCGCACCCTACGGGCTACGGTTGAGCAGCGCGCCTCCGAGAGATAGAGAGAGCAGCCACCAGCCAGGCAGCCACAGACACCACACTGACACCAGAGAGAGACACACATAATGCCTGTGCCCAGTCAGTGCCGCCGTCCCGGGGCTGCCGCCGACTACTCCAGCAGCCGCTGCAGCAGCAGCACATTGCCAGCAGCCAGCAGCGCAGCCTGACTCTGAGCTGCCCAACTTCTCCACAGTTCAACTTTTGTCCTGAGCTGAGCCTCGCCCAAGTCTTCCCTCCCACCCACGAGGTCCGCGAGTTTGCTGCATGCCATTGACAAACTTTCAGGTTAGTGTTACACTTCTTTGGTACAGTGAGCTACTCCCCCTCCATTCTGCTGCTGTCCCCTCCTCCCCCTCCGTTCTGCTGCTGTCCCCCACTCCTCCTCTATTCTGCTGCTGTCCCCCTCCAGTTTTCCTCTGTGTCCCACTCCGTGCTGCTGCTGTCCCCCTCCGTTCTTCCTCCGTGTCCCCCTCCGTCCTGCTGTCCCCCTCCGTTCTGCTGTCCCCCTCCGTCCTGCTGTCCCCCTCAGTTCTTCCTCCATGTCCCCCTCCGTTTTGCTGTCCCCCTCCGTTCTTCCTCCATGTCCCCCTCCGTTCTGCTGTCCCCCTCTGTCCTGCTGTCCCCCTCTGCTCTTCCTCCGTGTCCCCCTCTGTTCTGCCATCCCCCTCCGTTCTTCCTCCGTGTCCCCCTCTGTTCTGCTGCTGCCCCCCTCTTTTCTGCTGTCCCCCTCCGTTCTGCTGTCCCCCTCCAGTTTTCTTCCGTGTCCCCCTCCATTCTGCTGCTGTCCCCCTCTGTTCTTTCTCTGTGTCACCCTCCGTTCTGCTGTCCCCCTCCGTTCTTCCTCCGTGTCCCCCTCCGTTCTGCTGCTGTCCCCCTCCGTTCTTCCACCGTGTCCCCCTCCATTCTGCTAGCCCATACCACCTGATTAAATGGTTACCACTGTTTGCTTTTTTTTCCAAACATTTTGCAAAAAAAGTATCAAAAACCATCTTTTTGGGGCGGGTGCCGGGGGGGGGGGGGTGTGCCTGAATGGCAGCTTGGAAATATGGTCACCCTAACACACCCACATGCAGACACATACAAATCCATACACACTCATACACACATATACAGCACAGTAAACTGACCTGCTGAACTTCTGTGTAGACCCCTCGCCACTGGCATTCTCTGCTACACATGGGGGAGGGGGCGTGGCTGAGCCAAGAATGAGGGGGAGGATTTCTCTCTTTAGTGAATGCAGCCAGCAGGAGCCAGGAGGAGAGCTCAGTGAGTGAAATCACAAGGCAGCTCTAAAGGGCTCTGCAATCACTTGTGCTGCCGAAGAGACTGGAGGTGTTATAGGAAGCACAGCCCGATGTGCTCTAGACTGGCTATCATGTGACCACCCCCTTCTTCTCACTTAAACTGCACCTCCACGGAACCTGTCTAGCCTTTGTCCCAGCCCCGCTCTTACCTTACATTTTCAACTTTTAGCCAGGAGTCCGGGGACGGAGCTGGGAGAGAGAGCCGCTCTGATCAGAGTTAGCTTCCTCGACACATTCGCACCCGCAAAGCGCGTCATCAGTTGCCAGGACGCTGGCGGTTCTGGCAACCAGTGTCTGGACAGAAGTTTGGAGCTGTAAAATCTAAGTACTGATGTCGGGGATGGGCATCCCTGACATCAGTGCTTAGATCTGACAACTCCACTCTTACTGCGGCTGCATGCCCTCGGCTTGCCCACCAATCACTGGATGTTTACACTCGGGGCATGAGAAATACGAGACCCGGGGTTTTTTGGGGACACTGGGCAGGTGGGGCCCCCCAGGCAAGTGGGGCCCCCGGGCAACTGCCCAGCGTGCCCATGCGTGCCTTTCCTCCTTCCCTTCCCCAGTCCTTAACTGTGCTGAGTTGAATTGGCAGTGACCTTGGATTGCAATGTGTTTTTCTTTATTTTCATCTTAATGATTGCTTTGTTTATTTATATCCAGGATGCGCATATCATGTATATATGATCCAATGTGGTCAGAGTAAGATTGGAGAAATACCTAAGTGTGTGTACTGTTATGTGTTAGCTACATGTCATTATTGGGACGATGACCGTGATGTATTTACACTACTGCCATCGTCCAATGTATAAATAAAGTTTTTATTAGCAATTACTTCCTATAGTTTGCACTGCTTTCTTGGATCCCATGGTGATCATTGCAGCTTGAGTTGTTTTTTTTCCCCCAATGTCGGGCATGCATCTCTCCAGGATGAGGGAGTGTCCCCACTCTGTCGGGGGAACGCTCTCCATTCTTACCTGGATGACACCCAACCTAGGCCGACTCCCTGCTGGTCACAGGTGTGGGTGGGCTATCCGTGCATGCGCAGTGTGGAGAGACGAACCTGGTGACGTCAGATGCCGACGTCAGACGCCGGTGCCAGTGCACCGTGTTGGAGACTTAAAAGGACAAATCCAGCAGTCTCTAATCAGATTGCTGCTACCCGGGGGCAAATGATATCAGAGGCAACCTATGGTAAGGTCCATTTTACCTTTACAGTACAACTGTGATAGTGTTACACTATCTGCTAATTCGTAATTTTAATACTTGTTAATAGTATCCTTCAATGTGGCACATTTGTGTTGTCGCAGATCCACACTTACTGTACCTTTGTGTACATCTTTGGATTAATTGTCCACGTTTGCACATGGCTCTTTCTCCTATGTACTCTTATATTTATCTTTATTTCAGGGGCTTTGACTCGGCTGTGATCAATTCCTTTTGGAATTTAACACAGTCTTGGTCTGTCTACAAGCAACAAACATATGCCTGTAAGATCATCCCATATTGATGTGACAATACTACCTTTTGCCCTCTGTCTCTGACCCCCGGGTTGCAACCCTTAACACTTTCATATACTAGGTGGGTTTGGATTTTTTGGATATTCTACTGTATGTCCTTTTCTTTTTCGTCCCCCTTCCTCCCCCTTCCCCAGTTTCTCCTCTTCTTTCCCTTCCCTGGCAACCTTCCCCCCCTTTCCCCCCCTCCCCCCCTTCCTCGCTTTCTTCCTTCCACTCCCCTTCCTCTCCAATCCCAAACCCTCCCTCTTATCCCCTTTCTCTTTAGCATCGCAAAACATGTAGAGGATTATGTCAAGATCTACATTTCCAGCTCCCCATATTATCCCTGGGGTTCATCAACTTTTTTCAAACCTTCTGTATGAACTAAGCACGGTTGTAATCTTCAACTGTATATTAACTGTTTTTTGTATAAACCATTTTTAATCATGTTCTTTTCTTAATAAATTGTTATTTTACTATAATTTTGGCCTAATCCTTGGGTACGGAGATAGTCCCACTTGTTCCATTATACCGGAGGCATGCTTGGGGCAGCCTAGGTATCCCGTTCCAATATCCTATCATTATGGATGATGGTACCCGCCCCTACCTTTAGACTAATCTGATTGAGGCAGCCCTTTATACTCTAGCTTTCAGCGTGGACAATACACCCTGTTCTTCGGATCTCTTTTTCTTCGCCTCATTATATATGATATTTTATGATCCTATTTAATCTACTTCAAGTTTGTCTCTCCCTTCCTCCCCTACACTGCAATCGAGATGTAGCACCCTGGAGTTTTGGCCGGGTTGCTCCTCACAAATTTACTTGCCAGGAGTAGTTATCCTTCTTGATTGCTAGAGATCCATTGATTTCTCCCTAAGTTTGGCCTTGTTGCACTTTTCTCTTCTACCACTAGGTAGCCGGTTAGTTGGTCCCTGGAGAAGAAGGGAAACTGCTGGGAAATATAGTCCATCCAGAGGGAAATTGATGGACTGGAAACTGTTTTGGACTTTAGGTGTTTAGTCAGTTAGATTAGGCTATAATAGAAGGGTCAATGCTCACTATGCATGTGAATAATAGACTAAACCATACATCTGGACTGTCTCTAGTGTGGTCACCAGGTGGCGTGAGTGAACTCTATTCACATTATGTGCTAAATGTCAGTTTTTGACCAACGGGAAGAAGGTGGTATTGTTCACGGAGGATGGGACTTGCTTCAAAAACTGTAAATATTGCAATTTCCTATAGGGTGTATTTACACTGCCATGCTATCTTCGTCTGAGGACAATTGAAATTTGTTTAATCACATATGTATATACTGCACCATGTTACTTTAGGATAGGATGCATTTGCATTGCTGTTGATTCTCTCTTTCAGGTGTTGCTGTGTTGGTGCATCTTCCTTGGCTAAGGAGAGACAGGGATCTAACCTGCCGGCAATACTAACCTATTTCCATATTATTACTGTACACAGGGGCGTAACTAGCAATCACAAGGCCCCATAGCAAAATGTTGTATGGGGCCCCCCACAAAAAAAAAAAAAAACTATGCCATTGAACAACAGATTACCACACCCATGTGGCACAGTACCCAGGCAACAGCTTATATTAATTTCGAACAACAAAGTATGCAGTATACTGTATGCAGTAGAGCTGGGGGATTTTCTTCAAAAAAAAAAAAAACTCGATTCACGATTCTAATCGAGTTTTTATTATTTTTTTGCATGGACACCGCGCCGGTCCTGAGGAGCTGCGGGTAGGAGTTTTTAGGCAAGGCCGCGGCTTCGGCCAAGTCCGCAGCGTCCGGCCTCGTGGACTAAGCCGAAGCCGCGGCCTTGCCTAAAAACTCCTACCCGCAGCTCCTCAGGACCGGCGCGGTGTCAGCGCCGGTCCTGGTGAAAAAAAAAAAATATCTAAAAAATCGATTTGCTGAAAATTTAAATCGATTTGACCTCTCAACTCGATTCAAGATTCAAATCGATTTTTTTTCCCCAGCCCTAGTATGCAGCCCCTGAAAGACACACATGCATACCCCCATCAGTACAGACACCCTCTACCTCAGTGCAGACCCCCCAGCAGTACAGACACCCCTCAGTACAGACACTCCCGTTAGTATAGACACCCCCTCTAGTGCAGACCCCCCAGCATTACACACCCCCCTCAGTGCAGGCCCCAGCCCCCCAGCAGTACAGACATCCCCCCCAGTGCAGACCACCCCCCTCAGTACATACCACCCCCCTCAGTACAGACACCTCCCAGTGCAGACACCCCCAGCAATGCAGACCCCCCCTCAGTGCAGACCCCCCTCAGTAGTACAGACCCCCCCAGCAGTGCAGACACCCCCCTTAGTACAGACCCCACTCAGTGCAGACCCCCCATCAGTACAGACACCCCCCCAGTGCAGACCCCCCATCAGTACAGACCCCGCCTCAGTGCAGACACCCCCCACCTGAGTGCAGACCCCCCCAGCAGTACAAACACCCCCCACCTGAGTGCAGACCCCCCCAGCAGTACAGACACCCCCACCTCAGTGCAGACCCCCCCCCAGCAGTACAGACCCCCCCAGCAGTAGACACCCCCCAGCAGTACAGACACCCCCACCTCAGTGCAGGACCCCCCAGTACAGACTCCCCTCCTCAGTGCAGGATCCCCCAATACAGACACCCCTCCTTAGTGCAGGACCCCCCAATACAGACACCCCTCCTCAGTGCAGGACCCCCCAGTACAGACACCCCTGCTCAGTGCAGGACCCCCCAGTACAGACACCCCTCCTCAGTGCAGGACCCCCCAGTACAGACACCCCTCCTCAGTGCAGGACCCCCCAGTACAGACACCCCTCCTCAGTGCAGGACCCCCCAGCTGTACAGACACCCCCCCCTCAGTGCAGGACCCCCACTAGTGCAGACCATCCCCCTCAGTACAGACACCCCCCCAGCATTGCAGACACCCCCCTCAGTGCAGGACCCTCCAGCAGTACAGATGTGGCCCCCCCTTACATACCTTAGAACAGCGCTGACAGTCTTCAGATACACAGCGGTGTGTGTCCCTCGGCTCGAGCGCAGGCTCCTCCTCCTCCTCCCCTCTGGATGTAAACAGAGAGGAGGGGAGGCGGCTTCGGCCTGCGCCGCTGAGGGTTAGTGGTGCGGCTGCCGCTACTCAAGGGTGTCACCCCTCTGGCGGGTGTCACCCGGTGCGACCCGCACCCGCCTAGCAACGGCACTCATCGGGCCCCAACTCTGCTGCGGGCCCCATAGCGACCGCGTGTGTCGCTATGGCGGTAGTTCCGCCACTGACTGTACATATATTTTAGATAGTGAGGAATCAAGGCTGTTGCTTAGACCTGCCTTTAAAATTGTACATAGATATTTTTGATACTTTATTGTCTTATATAATTCATCATAGTTTTTTTATATGACTATTTGATACCTATGTTTATTCATGTGGTACGCCACACATATGTTGATAATTATATACTGTTATATTGTTAACCCTTCCCTGTTTCCCTACCCATCCCAGTTTTTGCCAGGACATTCGCTCTCAGGCTTGATAGCTTTAAAAGAAATTATTTTTCTGCAAATTCTGAGACGTAGTTTTGTGGGCGGGGGGGGATATAGCACCCTGGAGTTTACGCAGGGTTGCTCCTCACAAATTTACTTGGCAGTAGTTATCCTGGTTGACTGGTAGATCCATTGATTTCTCCCTAAGTTTGGCCTTGTTGCACTTTTCTCTTCTACCATTAGGTGGCCGGTAGGGATGAGCCGAACACCCCCCGGTTCGGTTTGCACCAGAGCCTGGGAACGGACCAAAAATTTGCACGAACATTAGAATCCCAATAATGTCTATGGGACTCGAATGTTCGTAATCAAAAGTGCTAATTTTAAAGGCTAATTTGCATTGTATTGTCCTAAAAAGGGTTTGGGGACCTGGGTCCTGCCCCAGGGGACATGTATCAATGCAAAAAAAACTTTTAAAAACGGACGTTTTTTCGGGAGCAGTGATTTTAATGATGCTTAAAGTAGAAAAGAAAGGGAAATATTCCTTTAAATATCGTACCTGGGGGATGTCTATAGTATGCCTGTAAAGTGGCGCATGTTTCCCGTGCTTAGAACAGTCCCTGCACAAAATGGCAATATGGATGAAAATCAATGAGACAAACGGCATGGGTACCCTCCAGTCCATTAACAGGCCCTTTGGGTCCTGTATGGATATTAAGGGGAACCCCGCACCCAAATTAAAAAAAGGAAAGACTTGGGGCCCCCAGGCCCTTTATACTCTGAACAGCAGTATACAGGCGGTGCAAACAAGACAGGGACTGTAGGTTTGTTCTTAAGTAGAATCTGTTTGTAATTTTGAACTGGTACATTTTTAAAGTGTAGCTCCAGCCAAAAAATCTGTTTTTAAGCTTTTTGGAAAACATAGGGAAGGGCTATCACCCCTGTGACATCTGTTTTGCTGTCTGTGCTCCTCTGCAGAAGATTTCACCTCACTTTTTGTCCCAATGACAAATGTTTTTTTGAAAATTTTGGGTTTTTAGTGAAACAAGGATTGGTGATAAAGTATCAGTGGAAAGGAGAAAAGTTTTTCTCATATTAACTCTTACAGGAGAGAATTTCCCTTCCTATGGGGTAGATTTCATCTCACTTCCTGTTGTCTCCTTCCGTTTGCAAGTAGGACTCGTTTGTAAGTTGGATGTTTGAAAGTAGGGGCCTGCCCTATATACTCAGCAGAAATTTGGGCCTTAGGTGTTGTGGCCTCAACACTGTAAGCCCTCACAGGGCCCTGCTGTGAAATATTAGATCAAGAATTGTAATTACATGCCCCTGTTGAACAGGGCCAGAAAAATTGGGCCTTTGGTGATGGTGGTGGTGGTGCTGGTGCCACAACGCTGTAAGTCCTCACAGTTACTCTTAGTGGGCGCTGGAATGGGCCCTGCTGTGAAATATTAGATCAAGAATTGTAATTACATGCCCCTGTTGAACAGGGCTGAAAAATTGGGCCTTTGGTGGTGGTGTTGGTGCTGGTGCCACAACACTGTAAGTCCTCACAGTTAATCTTGGTGGGCGCAGAAACGTGCCCTGCTGTGAAATATTAGATCAAGAATTCTAATTGGGCCTTAGGCACTGGTGCCACAACACTGCAACGCCTCACAGATACTCTAGTTGGAGCGCAGGAACTTGCCCTGCTGCAAAGAATTGCATCAAAAATTGTAATTACATGCCCTTGTTAAACAGGGGCTTAAAAATCGGGCCTTAGGCACTGGTGGCGGCGCCCAGAACCAAAAATGTTCTTACAAGCTATCAGCATGATCATTGAGGAGGAAGAGGATAATTATTCAGCATAACAGGATAGTCACTCAGCATCAGCATAGGCAGTCTTTGAAGGGATCTGAGATTTAAAAAAAAATTATTCGGTTACATCAGCATCAGGTGCTTGGTAGCTGGTGGTGATCCAAGACTGATTAATTTTTATTAAGGT
The DNA here is from genome assembly GCA_037952925.1 of Lithobates clamitans. Lineage (NCBI taxonomy): Eukaryota > Metazoa > Chordata > Amphibia > Anura > Ranidae > Lithobates > Lithobates clamitans. The sequence continues at coordinate 302,890 of JBBGZY010001565.1, forward strand.
CAGTTGATCAACCGAGTCGGTGGACAGACGCACCCTGTGATCGGTTACAAAGCCTCCAGCAGCACTGAATGTGCGTTCCGAAAGAACGCTGGATGCAGGACAGGCCAGTAGCTCAATTGCATACTGTGCAAGCTCTGGCCAGTGATCCATCCTCAAGACCCAGTAACCCAGAGGATTTTCGGTGGGAAAGGTGTCCAAGTCAGATCTTGCCTCTAGGTATTCCTGCACCATGTAAAACAGACGCTGGCGATGGTTGCTGGAACCGATCATACCTTGGGGCTGCGGACTAAAAAATTGTCTGAATGCATCGGTCAGACGGCCACCTTCTCCACCGCTCCTTCTTTGACTGACCGAAGCCTCAGCAACATGTTGTCCAGAAACAGGCGTTTGTAACCTCCCAGTCTCTGGGAATGCATTGCACAGACCTTTCTGCAAGGCCTCCCGAAGATGTTTCATCCTCTGCTCCCTCTTCGACGGCAAGATAAGGTCCGCAACCTTACCCTTGTAACGTGGATCAAGGAGGGTTGCCAGCCAGAATTGGTCCTTCTCCTTGATACCACAAATACGACAATCCTTACGCAGGCTTTGCAGGATCAGGGAGGCCATGCAGCGTAGGTTTGCTGAGGCATTCGGTCCGGAGTCCTCTGGGTCACTAAGGACGACATGGTCCGCAGCCACCTCCTCCCAGCCATGTACAGATCCATGTGTTTCTTGGGACTGATCCCTTAAAGTCTGCTGCTGATGCTGAGTGCCAGGCTCCACCTCCATACTGACACAATCCTCCTCCTCTTCCTCCTCCTCCTCGTCCTCTTCCTGTGTGATCGGCGGGCACGCAGGAACACTGTCTGAATAAAGGGGGCCTTGAGAGCTAAGGAAGTCCTCCTCTTCCTGCCTCTGTTCTGCCTCAAGTGCCCTGTCCATTATTCCACGCAGCGTGTGCTCCAACAGGTGGACAAGAGGGACAGTGTCACTGATGCATGCACTGTCACTGCTCACCATCCTTGTGGCCTCCTCAAATTGTGACAGGACAGTGCATGCATTCCTGATAATGACCCACTGGCGTGGGGAAAAAAAACCAAGCTCCCATGACCCTGTCCTGGTGCCATAGTCGCACAGGTACTCATTGATGGCCCTCTGCTGTAGTGCAGCCGCTGCAGCATGGCCAACGTTGAGTTCCACCTGGTGGGCATGTCACAGATTAGGCGGTTCTTGGGCAGGTTAAACTCCTTTTGGAGGTCTGCCAGCCGAGCACGGGCATCATATGACTGGCGGAAATGCACACAGACTTTCCTGGCCTGCCTCAGGACATCCTGTAAGCCCAGGTACCTGCCTAAGAACCGCTGCACCACCAATTTAAGGACGTGAGCCAAACCGGGCACATGGGCCAGTTGTCCCTGTCGGAGGGCGGAGAGGAGGTTGGTGCCATTGTCGCAAACCACCATTCCTGCCTTAAGTTGGAATGGCGTCAACCACCTCTGAACCTGCCGCTGCAGAGCTGACAGAACCTCTGCCTCAGTGTGGCTCCTGTCCCCCAAGCACACCAGCTCAAGCACTGCATGGCATCTTTTGGCCTGCGTACTTGCGTAGCCTCTTGAATGCCTACGGAGCACCGCTGGTTCCGAGGACAAAGCACAGGAAGAGGCCATGGAGGAAGAAGAAGAGGAGGGGGTGGAGGAGAGAGGTGTGTCAGAATCATTAGTAGTGGCATTTTGGAGGCGTGGTGGCGGAACAACCTCCAACACTACTGCACCTTGTTCTGCATCCTTCCCAGCTGCCAGCAGAGTGACCCAATGCGCCGTGAAACTTAGGTAACGTCCCTGTCCATGCCTGCTGGACCATGAGTCAGCGATAATATGCACCTTACCGCTGACCACTCTGTCCAGCAAGGCCAAGACATTGCCTTCCACATGCCGGTAGAGAGCCAGAATCGCCTTCCGTGAGAAAAAGTGGCGTTTGGGTACCTGCCACTGAGGAACCGCACATTCCACAAACTCGGAAGGGGGCAGAGTCTACCAACTGAAAAGGTAGCAGTTGAAGTGCTAGCAATTTTGCCAAGCTAGCATTCAACCGCTGGGCATGTGGATGGCTGGGAGCAAACTTCTTTCGACGGTGCAGCAGCTGGGGCAGGGAAATTTGTCTGGTACAATCTGACGTCGGTGTACCGAAAGCAGATTGCCCACAAGTACTTGGCTGTGACACACCTAATTCTACACCTTCATTCCTCTCAGTGCAGGTCTCAGAGAGGACTGAAGGTATAGTGGGGTTGGAGATCTCAGCTGATGAGGAGCAAGGAGAGGTCCTCTTTGTTCTTTGGTGTGGGGCTTTTAGATATGCTTACCAACGAACCTCATGGCAGGTCAACATATGTCTGGTCAAGCATGTGGTGCCCAAGCGGGAGATGTTTTGGCCACGCAAGATACGCTTGAGACATATGTTGCAAATAGCAGCGGTGCAATATGATGCACTTGTCTCAAAAAAGGCCCACACCAAAGAACTTTTGGAATAAAACGCAGAGACAGCAGCGCCCTGAACATGCGGAGCTTTGTGGTGTGATGCAGTCAGTGTGCTGCCCTTAGGCTGGCCCCTGGAGGGCATTCTGCCTCGTTGGTGATGTGCCTCCTCCTCCCCTCTCCTATGAGGCACCCACGTTGAGTCAGTGGCCTCATCATCCCCTCCCTTATCATCACTGGAGCAAACCTGGCAGTATGCTGCAGCAGGGGGAGCATGACTGCCAGATTGCTGTCCTTCTTGGGCACCCCCTCTGTCCGTGCTCACGTTACTGCCTTCATCTAGCTCAGTATCATCACCAGAGCCTTCTAAACGCTGGGCATCCTCCTGGAGCATGTACCCAACACTGTGGTCAAACAGTTCGAGGGACTCCTCAGGAGGACATTGTGGGGCTAGGGAAGGAGTCACTGATGCCATTGAGCCGAGGGAAGAGGCCACGTTGGCAGCTGCTTTGCCAGACAAAGTACTCTGAGCATGGGTGAGGGAGGATGAGGAGGATGAGGACGGCTTGGTCATCCACTCGACCAAGTCTTCCGTATGTTGCAGCTCAACACGGCCAGCTGCCAAAAAAAAGGCCAAGCATGTCCCACGGCCACGTGCTGATGAGGATGCACCGTCTCCACGACCAGCACTGTTGCCTTTAAACACAGAGCCTGCTTGCCCTCTAGGATCAGGAAAACACCACCAACCTTCTACAGGTAGCTTTAGCTGAACAGTGCAGAGGTCGTACTACACTAACGTGTAAATACTCTAGCTGCCTGCAGTAGTGATAGGATCAGGAAAACACCACCAACCTTCTACAGCTAGCTTTAGCTGAACACTGTGCAGAGGTCGCACTACACTAACGTGTAAATACTTTAGCTGCCTGCGGTAGTGATAGGATCAGGAAAACACCACCAACCTTCTACAGGTAGCTTTAGCTGAACACTGTGCAGAGGTCGCACTACACTAATGTGTAAATACTTTAGCTGCCTGCGGTAGTGATAGGATCAGGAAAACACCACCAACCTTCTACAGGTAGCTTTAGCTGAACACTGTGCAAAGGTCGCACTACACTAACTTGTAGCTTTAGCTGAACACTGTTCAGAGGACGCACTACACTAACTTGTACCTTTAGCTGAACACTGTGCAGAGGTCTGACTGACTGACTGTCCTGCCTAATCTATCTAACTCAAATGAAATGACACTGTCTCTCTGTGGGGTGTGTTCTAAACCCCCTGAGCCATAATTGGCCAAAGCCACCCTGGCTTTGGCCAATTACAGCTCTCTCTACTGACGGCGCTGTGATTGGCCAAGCATGCGGGTCATAGTGCATGCTTGGCCAATCATCAGCCAGCAATGCACTGCGATACCGCAGTGAATTATGGGCCGTGACGCGCCACACAAATTTGGCGCGAACGGCCCATATCGTTCGCAATTCGACGAACAGTCGAACAGACGATGTTCGAGTCGAACATGGGTTCGACTCGAACACGAAGCTCATCCCTAGTCGCCGGGTAGTTAGTTTTACTAGATACGAGAAGGGCAACTCAAGGTCAGGTTATGGGTATATGGAGTATCTCAGCCAATGGGTAGGGGTTTTCTTGACTCCCTTGGCCTGCTGGGAGAACCTATATATTTGGCTGGAGTCAGGTGATCTAAGTTCTGTACCACCTGGATGGCTGTCTGGGTGGACGTGTGTCTCGGGCTGCTAGGCCAGAGATTGGGCCTATCCTGGGGCGTCTGGCTACTAGGCTGTCTGAGGGCCTATCCAGAAGCAAGAGAGATCAGCGCAGGGTTGGGATTACAGCTTACAGTCCAACCGGAGACAACATTCCTGCACGTGCAGATGCGGCTTCTTGCTTGAGGCCTTTCCCTGCATGGCTGTCCTCTTATTGAAGTCTCGGAGTCTGCTAATTGAACTTGCAACTACTCAAGGGTGTCCTGGCCCTAACCCTCTTTCCCCCATAAAAGATTGTAAGAGAAATAAATATCTCTTTTGCATTCAAGTAGTGTCTGGCGCCCAATAACTTCCACCTTGCACCCACTATGCCTCACAACCCACCATATACAGAAGGATGTCAGCTATCTCTAGCCCTGGAGGTCCTCATTTGACTGAAGGAGGCCGAAGACCTTGCTAAATAGACATTACCATTTATCTATTTAAACCAGGGGTGTCCAAACTTTTTTCAAAGAGGGCCAGATTTGATGAAGTGAACATGCGTGAGGGCCGACCATTTTGCCTGACATTTTAACATTATAATTCGGTCTAAGTTTGTTCGTTCAATCGCTAATACACTGCCAAACAAGAATTCTCTTGCCTTTGTGGCTGTGTGGAAGTAAAGAGATGAGCTTGGGTGTGTTATTTGGATATACCGTATTTATTGGCGTATAACACGCACCTTCACTTTAAGAGGGAAGTTTCAGGAAAAAAACTTAAATTTTAAATAAAGAACTGTGAAGCAAAAGAAGGGTCAGTGCCCATCTGCAGCCTCACAAGTACCATGAATGCAGCACTCTCATTGACATGAATGCAGCCCCACTGTTGCTATGAATGTAGTTCCACAATTGCCATGAATGCAGCACCCCCATTGCCATAAGTGCAGCACCCCCATTTCCATCAGTGCAGCACCCCCATTGCCATGAATGTAGCACCCACCATTGCCAGGAATGCAGCACCCACCATTGCCAGGAATGCAGCACCCACCATTGCCATAAACACAGCATCCACCATTGCCATGAACGCAGTACCCACCATTGCCATGAACGCAGCATCCACCATTGCCATGAATGCAGCACTCACTATTGCCATGAATACAGCATCCACCATTGCCATGAATGCAGCACCCACCATTGCCATGAATGCAGCACCCACCATTGCCATGAATGCAGCACCCACCATTGCCATGAATGCAGCATCCACCATTGCCAGGAATGCAGACTCACCATTGCCATCAGTGCAGCTTGATTGATGTCCATTCATCTGCAGCCTTGGAGGGGACAGGGAGGGGGGCGGGACGTGCGCCAAAAGATTACATACAGGAAAAACTCCTGTTTTCTCGGCAGCCTCTTTAATCTAAAGTCCTGCCTCCTTTCATGGACAGAACAGTCATCCAATGGCAGCGCAGGAGATGGACTTCCTATTAGAGACACTGCTATGTAAATAGGAAATTCTCCTGTGTGTATGGCACTCGTCCCGCCTCCTTCCTGTCCCCTCCAAGGCAGCCAGCATATATATCTTTTGTGGCCCCAGTGCTGGGAGATCAGTGGGAGCCACAAAAGATATATACAGCAGGGACGGAAAGTATTCAGACCCCCTTAAATTTTTCACTCTTTGTTATATTGCAGCCATTTGCTAAAATCATTTAAGTTATTTTTTTTCCTCATTAATGTACACACAGCACCCCATATTGACAGAAAAACACAGAATTGTTGACATTTTTGCAGATTTATTAAAAAAGAAAAACTGAAATATCACATGGTCCTAAGCATTCAGACCCTTTGCTGTGACACTCATATATTTAACTCAGGTGCTGTCCATTTCTTCTGATCATCCTTGAGATGGTTCTACACCTTCCTTTGAGTCCAGCTGTGTTTGATTATACTGATTGGACTTGATTAGGAAAGCCACACACCTGTCTATATAAGACCTTACAGCTCACAGTGTCTGTCATAGCCCTTGCACACTGGGGCGGGGGCGGCATCGGCGGTAAAACGCTGCTATTATTAGCGGCGTTTTACCGCCGGTATGCGGCCGCTAGCGGGGCGGTTTTACCCCCCGCTAGCGCCCGAGAAGGGGTTAAATACCACCGCAAAGCGCCTCTGCAGAGGCGCATTGCCGGCGGTATAGCCGCGCCGTCCCATTGATTTCAATGGGCAGGAGCGGTAAAGGAGCGGTATACACTCCGCTCCTTCACCGCTCCGAAGATGCTGCTAGCAGGACTTTTTTTACCGTCCTGCCAGCGCATCGCTCCAGTGTGCAAGCCCTCGGGGCTTTCACACTGGAATGCAAGGAGCGGCACTTTCGGGTCGGTTTGCAGGCGCTATTATTAGCGCAATAGCGCCTGCAAACCGCCCCAGTGTGCAAGGGCTCTCAGAGAAAATGTGAATCATGAGGTCAAAGGAACTGCCTGAAGAGCTCAGAGACAGAACTGTGGCAAGGCACAGATCTGGCCGAGGTTACAAAAAAATTTCTGCTACACTTAAGGTTCCTAAGAGCACAGTGACCTCCATAATCCTTAAATGGAAGACGTTTGGGACGACCAGAACCCTTCCTAGAGCTGGCCGTCCGGCTAAACTGAGCTATCGGGGGAGAAGAACCTTGGTGAGAGAGGTAAAGAAGAACCCAAAGATCACTTTGGCTGAGCTCCAGAGATGCAGTCGGGAGATGGGAGAAAGTTGTAGAAAGTCAACCATCACTGCAGCCCTCCACCAGTCGGGGCTTTATGGCAGAGTGGCCCGACGGAAGCCTCTCCTCAGTGCAAGACACATGAAAGCCCGCATGGAGTTTGCTAAACACCTGAAGGACTCCAAGATGGTGAGAAATAAGATTCTCTGGTTTGATGAGACCAAGATAGAACTTTTTGGCCTTAATTCTAAGCGGTATATGTGGAGAAAACCAGGTACTGCTCATCGCCTGTCCAATACAGTCCCAACAGTGAAGCATGGTGGTGGCAGCATCATGCCGTGGTGGTGTTTTTCAGCTGCAGGGACAGGATGACTGGTTGCAATCGAGGGAAAGAAAAAAAAAGAAAATTTCCCTGCAAGGCAATGTCATAATGTGCTAGTATGCATTGCATAGTAGCACATTATGAGAGACTTGCCTTAAAACGACTTACCTCACCCAGTCTTCCTTCCTGGTACGTGCCCTCCGGCTACATGAGTGGCCGGGAGCCATGATGACGTCACTCCCGCACATGCGCGCAGGAGCCACCTTTTACATCACGGGCTCTGGAGCTTCGGCGCAGTATTCCGGTGGTGTCACTCTGGCTGCATGCACTCTGAATATCTCCTAAACAGTGCAAGTTATTATAGGCTTACCTGTAGATATAAGTGGTTAAACAGAGTTTACTACCACATTAAAGAAGAAAACTTAAACCTCTTATATATTACAGCCAAGGAAGCTGCCCTCTTGGCTCATGTTTTATCTGTAGTTGTGAGGGTGCTGCATATATGATAAGTTGTCACCAGCCATTTGATGGTTTGAGTTCACAGCACAAGTGAGTGTGACAGTTTTAGCTTTCAGGGTGTGCCCTGAATGTAACTGTTTTGGGAAACAGTTAAATCGATAACTTTAGTTCCACTTAAACTAAACACACTGAAGATAGAAGCTGATTGCTTGCCACGCACAACTTCTCCAGATTCTGACCGCTCCAGTTTTAATCAATCCTCCCCATGAGGTTTTGTGAGAAAAAAAAGTAGCTATACCCAGAGAAGTTCTGTGAAATATTTAAGAACTGAGATGTTCTGCACTTTAAGTCTATAAATAACCAGGAAAGAAATCAAAATGAATTGCCATTCCAACCTTACAATGGGTTTGGATTAGCATAGCACCTACAGTATATTGCTGCTATCTTGTCAGCATGAGAAAAATCTCAGTACTGGAGCCCTGGAGATCAGCTGGGGTGCTGGGAAGAGGGAGGGAGAAAGCATTGTCCACTTTTGACCCCTGTGTATAGATGATCTTTGTCTATCTGAGTTCATGTCTGTGAATAGGAAAGAGCGTACACTCAATTAACAAGACCAATTCCCAGCTAAGCTGCAGGCCACCCACAGCTTTCCGGTATCTGACAATCACAGACCTCAGCGGTGGCCCATTCACGTCACCAGTCACCCAGGCTCGCTGTGGACTTATGTTTCCTAGTGTCAGATGGTCCAGTTTTTCTTCTCTAATTGTAATTTGCATGTAAAACGAAAAAAATTTAGGTGACATACTAGCCATTCAGAATTGAAGCGTGTGCTTTCTTTTGTTTAGAATTGTTACTTAGAATAGTATTTTATTATTAGTATTTTGTTTTTCTTTTGTTTTCTTGTGCTTTAAATAATCTATAACTGGCAATATATAAGCAGATTTCGATGTGCTAAGTTAGCAAAATTTACTGGCAACTAGTGGGAAGACCTATAAAAACCTTAAAAACCTATAAACCCATGGGTTTACACCTCTGGCGCAAGTTATGTGCATTGGTGCACTGCGCTGTCATTCATTTTGATTGATTGTAATTTATTTTGGACGGCACCCCGGTGGACTAAGGCAATGCACCTGTGCTGCATTGCTCGGCAACACTTTTCTGTGCAATGAAATCCCAATAAAAAAGAGCTGTATACTTACAGTCAGGTCCATAAATATTGGGACATCGACACAATTCTAATCTTTTTAGCTCTATACACCACCACAATGGATTTGAAATGAAACCAACAAGATGTGCTTTAACTGCAGACTTTCAGTTTTAATTTTAGGGTATTTACATCCAAATCAGGTGAACGGTGTAGGAATTACAACTGTTTGTATATGTGCCTTCCACTTTTTTAAGGGACCAAAAGTAATGGGACAGATTAACAATCATCCATCAAACTTTCACTTTTTAATACTTGGTTGCAAATCCTTTGCAGTCAATTACAGCCTGAAGTCTGGAACACATAGACATCACTAGACGCTGGGTTTCATCTCTGGTGATGCTCTGCCAGGCCTCTACTGCAACTGTCTTCAGTTCCTGCTTGTTCTTGGGGCATTTTCCCTTCAGTTTTGTTTTCAGCAAGTGAAATGCATGCTCAATCGGATTCAGGTCAGGTGATTGACTTGGCCATTACATAACATTCCACTTCTTTCCCTTAAAAAAAACTTTGGTTGCTTTCGCAGTATGCTTTGGGTCATTGTCCATCTGCACTGTGAAGCCCCGTCCAATGAGTTCTGAAGCATTTAGTTAAATATGAGCAGATAATATTGCCCGAAACGCTTCAGAATTCATCCTGCTGCTTTTGTCAGCAGTCACATCATCAATAAATACAAGAGAACCAGTTCCATTGGCAGCCATACATGCCCACGCCATGACACTACCACCTCCATGCTTCACTGATGAGGTGGTATGCATTGGATCATGAGCAGTTCCTTTCCTTCTCCATACTCTTCTCTTCCCATCACTCTGGTACAAGTTGATCTTGGTCTCATCTGTCCATAGGATGTTGTTCCAGAACTGTGAAGGCTTTTTTAGATGTTGTTTGGCAAACTGTAATCTGGCCTTCCTGTTTTTGAGACTCACCAATGGTTTACATCTTGTGGTGAACCCTCTGTATTCACTCTGGTGAAGTCTTCTCTTGATTGTTGACTTTGACAATCATGCACCTACCTCCTGGAGAGTGTTCTTGATTTGGTCAACTGTTGTGAAGGGTGTTTTCTTCACCAGGGAAAGAATTCTTCGGTCGTCCACCACAGTTGTTTTCCGTGGTCTTCCGGGTCTTTTGGTGTTGCTGAACTCACCGATGCGTTTCCTTTTAAGGATGTTCCAAACAGTTGATTTGGCCACACCTAATGTTTTTGCTATCTCTCTGATGGGTTTTGTTGTTTTGTTTTTTTCAGCCTAACGATGGCTTGCTTCACTGATAGTGACAGCTCTTTGGATCTCATATTGAGAGTTGACAGCAACAGATTCCAAATGCAAATAGCACACTTGAAATGAACTCTGGACCTTTTATCTGCTCCTTGTAAATGGGATAATGAGGGAATTGTCCCATTACTTTCGGTCCCTTAAAAAGTGGGAGGCACATATACAAACTGTTGTAATTCCTACACCGTTCACCTGATTTGGATGTAAATACCCTCAAATTAAAGCTGAAAGTCTGCAGTTAAAGCACATCTTGTTCGTTTCATTTCAAATCCATTGTGGTGGTGTATAGAGCCAAAAAGATTAGTATTGTGTCAAAGTCCCAATATTTATGGACTTGATTGTACCTATTTGTAATCATCTCCAATCTGGTCATATGAGCCTTCAACTCCAGCTCAGGAAGCACTTGACAAAGGAGCAGCAACAGGTTAAGCAGGTTGGGTAGAAGGAGGGGGGAGGAAACTTTTAGGCTTTTCTTTTACTTGTTGTACTTTAATTTTCCAGGGAGGACCCACACTAAGGCAGACCATAGACGGTGCAAATTTGCATGATTCCCCCATCAACACTGACAGTGTTGGCAGTGGAATATCTCCTGCCAAGCAATTGTCTTCTCCCATTGGGAGGCCGGAGAAGGATGGGGGAACTGTCTCAGCCGGGAAAAGACAGTGATTATCGCTAGTGGCTATAGCGGCCCCTTGTGATAATCGCAAGAGAATCCAGCAGGCTGTTTGTACCCAAATTGATTGATCGATCAACTTGGTACATTCAGCCTGCCCACTAATGGTTCAAATCTTGGCCGGTTCCTGCTGAACCTGCTGAGATTCTAAATGTGTATGGCTGGCCTAAGTGTTCTTCACAACTAAAGGCTGCCATACATGTTTTGAATTTTGTTTGTGGGTATCCTGTCAGTACCACTAGGCTTGGCAAAAGTCAGTTGACCTCTCTCATCTTCATTCTGCGTACTTTCACTAACCGTTAGGTGCACACAGTCGCCATACTCACATTCCCTTCTGCTCACACACAAATCCTTTAATATGGCACTACTGAGACAGAGATCACAACCAGGACTGTAGTTCATTTTTTTCCCTCTGGGAGATTCAGCTTTGCAGCAGGTAGCATGTGAAGGGCACCACGACAAATTGTTGGTGTGGCAAAATTGTGCTTACAGTGGGGGGGGGGGGGGGGATTAAAACTTGAGCTATTTCACTGTGCATACAGTAACATATGGCTCAGTATTCATGCCCCAAAAATATTTTTTAACTACTTTCTCACAAGTGAGAGTCCAACAGATAGATTTAAACCTCAGCACAATCATTTGTAAAAAAATTAAACTCTTCCATTACATATGCTCACAGCCTACTAGTATATACTATAGAGTGCACTTGTCAGGAGTATGTCATATACAGCCCAACATCCAGAGCTCAAGGGTCAGTAGTAAGTAACACATAGAGGGAATGTGTAGAGCAGGGATCAGGAGTGCACAACAGAGTATATGTAAAAGAGCAGAAAAAGAGTGGAGGGAGAGAAAGTGCAACTGCCTAAGCGTAGTAATCATGAAAAAATATGTAATATGATGATAAATATTGCACTCACATATGAATAGATGGACGCAGCATATCAATACGTGATCTGTATAACATTAGCAGGTGGCGGCTTCTCCAATGGACATGGAATGATGAATAAAAAAAAAAAAGAAAGTAGTATTAGTTTAGTATTAGTTAGAAAATAGTGATGTGGATGTGTAAAATACACTCACATGCAAAAAAAAAGGAACATTACTCAAGGGATCCAGCAGGTGGCATCCTTCTATTTGTCCCTAGTGGAAGATGCATGGAAGGTGAATAGAGAGAGCTGCTCCTTGTGGATGACCTTGCCAACAGATACAAATACACTGCAATCAAGGCACAATGAAAAAATAATTAAAAACAAAAGGAGAGTGAAGTTTCAATATGAATCGATAAAATAATCCACGCACATGTAGTAAGTAAGGACATAGGCATTATTCAGAAGTTCCAGCAGGTGGTGTCCTAAAATTGGTCCCAATGGCAGGCACATGAAGGGTGAGTCAAGAGTATCTTTTGGTGGATGATTATAGCTGGAAACAGTGTAAGTTAACTATGGTCCAGGAACCAGGAAGAGCCAACTGTGAGTGTACTGTAAGGAAGCGAATCTCAGCTGTGATGTTGTCATGCGTCATCGTGAGAGAGAAGAGCTAGGCGTTTCCTGGCAGAGTCCCCGTTGTCAAGAACGTTCTATATTGGGAAGGATTGCATATATAGAGAAGGGGCAGCGGGCTTGATGGGCAGGCGGCACTACATAAGTGTAAATGCAATCAGCGCAATCTGAAATAATAAACAAAATATAATAAAAGTCTATTACACACAGTCAATAAACTGTAATATAATCACATAATCAAGTGACACACGTGAAGAAATGTCTAACTCTCCAAAAGTGCTGTGCATGCTTCCACCAAACTAGTAAAATGAATGTTCAATGTTTGACCTCATAAGAAAGGTCAAACAATGTTTAAGATCTTTCTCAGGGCAATAGCTGGGATTAGATGGCCAAATCAGCACACTTATATCACCCTCTCAAGGTCCTCCACCGGCTCCAGGAATTACTTGCTCTCTTATACTCGACAATACCACTCATCAAAAGGCATGGTATTCACCAATACATGTACTAGTATACATTCCCCAGCTCACCACACATAACTCTCAAAGATGGCCACGGGATGACATCATGGGCTCAGCTCCACCCCCCTAATGGGACATTTTTTCACCCATGTCAATGTGGTGATGTGATTATATTACGGTTTATGGACTGTGTGTGGTGGACTTTTATTATTAGTTGCGCTACACTATATATTTGTATATTAGGCGACATAACAATGTATGGGAGAAGAAGCCGACTTGATGAACAAGCAGAATTACAAGTCACAGTCACCTGACACATGCCGGATTATATCTAGGATGACAAACAATGAACAGCAATACAAAGTACAATACAAAAAATTGTCTGTGCAGCAGTATTTTGTTAGAGTGGAAGGCACATTAGGAGATAATTGAACATTTCAAGAGTGGGGAGAAGGGGAAAGGAATAATAAAAAATAAAACATGGTCATAAAAAGCAATGCTTAAATATGATCATGGCTAATTTTGTAAAACCATGCATTTCTGGCATTGTGCGCAAAGAAACACAAAAACACACTGCCATGAAGATAATACGAAATTCAGTTTAATAAATAAATAAAAAAAGTCTAAAAAATTATACATAAATATGCATAAAATGAATAGGTGTGTATATTTATGTATGCAAAGTTGCATTAAGGGAATAAAAGAATGACAAAGAGCATTTTGTTGACACCTACTTATTCAGAGATGTAAGGCAAATGTGCATCTACGGATTTATGGAGTTCTAGATTTCCACACCTTTGTCCAACAAACCCTTAAAAAAAGTTCCTCATAATGAAGGAGAGTCGCTTACACTAATATCAGATTCCACCATAGAAACAGAAGCTATAAATCCTCTGACTGCTGTTTCTAGTAAGGTTCAGTCACTGTTTTAGGGTCTCCCCCCTCTGGCATCCAGAACAGCAGTAACTACCTACACGCAGCCCATCCTCTGCTATCAAATTCTAGCACCTATAAATTACTTCCCTTAGAAACCTACACCATAGAACTAAAGGAACAAGACTCAGCAGAAAATTACAAGATTATCAATAAGAAGAAGGCAGCCTTTTTGGCTAAAACTTGCTTTCAAGTGCCATATTTTTACCATTTACCAATAATGCAATAATGAGAACCCACCCAGAAGACTGTTTGTTGCCTCCATGGACAGGGTCAAGAGTGGCCTGTCCTGTCATAATACATAGACCTTTCTGTAACCTATAGTATCTGAACCGCCCTATGTACGGGACTCCTCCCATCTTTTGGAGATTTTTAAGGAGTATATGTGGGAACCCAATAATTGCTGGCTGTCTTTAGCATTTGAGTGATGGTAAAACCATGGCTCTATTGAAAGGCAACCCCCCCCCCAACTTCATTTGTGAAGGAGCCGTAATAGTGCAGCCTGTCATAGTTGGTGTCCCTGATTGTCGCCTGAACTAACCCTGGCCTGTTTTTTCACCATGTTTCTGCCTGTTACCAGGACCGATCCTTTGCCTCTGCCTGCCCCTGAAATGACCTATCTGCACACCCCACTGACTACATTCCTGTGAGACACCAGTCCCAGCCATCCCCTGTGGACAACTGCACTCCTGGAACCAGAGGAACACCTTTGTCCTTCCTTTATTTAGCCTACTGTACTTCCTGGCCAGTGAATATGGCATTCCTGGGGCAGCCATGTACCAGTAGGCTAGGCCTGCTTGGGGACTCCTATAGGTGATGCTACACTAAGTTATATTTCATAACCACTCATATAGAGGTGACCATTACAGTACATTGGTTTTAATTGTTTTGTATGATACACAAGATACAATATCCAGTATATAATCAGTCCAAAAAGGGAAATAGTATCCCACATGTTGTATGGCCACACTTTGGAGGATTAACAGAATGTGTTTTGGGGTTTAATACTAAGGATGCCCATGCTGTGTGTGAGAAATATCCTTTTAAATTGACAACTTTGTGTAGAAAAAATAAGTTTCACTTGGCATTTTCCAAAAAACGTTTGGCAAAAAATTAGGTCTTCAAAAGACTCACTATGCCTTTTTAGAAAATACCTTGGGCTGTTTACTCTCCAAAATGTAGTAATTTTGTGGGTATTTACATTGTCCTAGTTCTCCATGGCCTCCTAATATGTGATAGGTAGAAATTTATGCCCCAAGAACGCATGAAGGTGCTCCTTGGATTTTGGGCCCCCCTGTGTGGGTAACCCCATACTCGAAAGGATAATGTGTTTTGTGGTATAATTTATAAAATAAAGTATGCCTTATGCCGCGTACACACAACTGGACTTTACGGCATACTTGCGAACCGGAGTCCGTCGGACAATTCAGTCGTGTGTGGGCTCCAGCAGATTTTTTTTTCTCAAAAGTTTGACGGACCTAGAAATGAAACATGTTTCAAATCTGTCCGACGGACTCGAGTATTTACCGTATTTATCGGCGTATAACACGCACTTTTTTCCCCTTAAAATCAGGGGAAAATCACGGGTGCGTGTTATACGCCGATCCCCCGCTGATTGTGAGCGGAGGAACGAGCCGCCGAGATCCATAGCCGAGTGTCCGCCGGAGGCTCTTTATCAAAATCGGTGGAGCGATGTGTCAGACTGACACACTGCTCCACCGATAGCCGCGATGCGTGCCCCCATGGGCTCGCGGCGGCATGTTATCCTGAAGGACGTCATATGATGCCCAGTCAGGATAACTGAACCACTGCCCGGCCGTCAATATGCTATAGGCCGGGCGGGAAGTGGTTAAACTTCCCTCCTAAAAGTTTTTTTCCCTAAAATTCTCTCCTAAACTTGGGGTGCGTGTTACACGCCGGCGCGTGTTATAAATGTGGTAATTGCAAAATTTTATAACAGAAACTAAGAAAAACTTTTTTCATTTGCAAAAAATTAACAAAACATGAGTAATTGTCATTCAAAGTGTGAAAGCACTGAAAACTGAAAAATGGCCTGGACTGGAGGGGGGTGAAAATGTATGGACTTGAGGTTGTTAATAATCCAAGTTTTGAAGGGAAATTGGTTGACAACTAGAGGTTAGGTCTGTGTGAGTGGAAAAAAAATGCAGCGCTAAGAAGTAATAGGAAGTTAGGGTGTAGTGAAACAATTAAGTAAGAGATGCTGTACTGAACAGTAAAGCATATGTGCAAAAACCATAAGTGAAATGAAATGAACAAACACAGTATAAAGTGTCCACATATGGTAAATGGATGATTCCAAACTCAAATTATTAAGAGGAACTGGTATGGACCAAAAAATGATGTGAAACTAGAAAATAAAGTCAATGGTGCACGGTGTGGATCTGTGACTGTGAGTCAACAACGGGGTACAGAACTTCCGTAGCTGTAAACCAACATCTCGATATGGGGCATCAGAATGAAAACATCAGGAAGTAAGATAAGATGGGTACTCTTACCAGATGACGTGGACTCCACTGTCATATGACATGGAGTCAATGGTGCATGGAGCCAAACCTAGGCTGGAAAACGATATCCGGAACGGTGGAACCTCTGCCTCACTTCTCGACTTCTCTGGTGGGGTGAAGAAACATCAGGAAGGGCCGCCAACTGGATATCAGCCAATAGACCTCAAGGATGTGTTCCAAGGAGAAGCCGGGGACAGATTTGATCCAGACCCCGTGATGGAAGTAGGGCTACTGGAAGGCAGTTTCTTGCATCAGGATAATATGCAAATAAAAAATAAAAGGCTTCTGCATAGTGCAGGTAAACCAGGGATTTTTATTTCTAAAAATACCGTACAAAAAATGGATAAAAGTGATCACAATTAAAATAAAATCTAAGCAGCGTAAGGAAGGGGAGATCGCCCGACGCGTTTCGACCAAGGGAGTCTTCAACAGGGGCAGGTTGTGTGAGGTTTGGGTATCATGGAAATTGTCACTGTACGAAAGTCATGGTCCTTAGGGATATTATTTAGTGCGTTGTTGAGAAGCTGTACAAGCAGGTTGGAGAATTTCTTGTAGTAACTGGCAGTGAAACCATCATGGCCCGGTCCCTTGTTAGGCTTCAAATGTTTGATCACTGAGAGGATTTCTTCAGGGGTGATAGCTTCCTCTAGTTTGGTGATGTAGGAAGGAGCAAGGTAGGCTAGAGGAGAGAGGATACTGCATAGCAGGTGGTCTATCAAAGCTTCAGGGAGCTGGTCTGGGTTCATATACAATTTTTAGAGCTATGAGCAAAACTCAGCGAGAATATGTTTTACCCTTCTGGTGAAGCCATGGGAGCCCATTTTTAGTGTGATAGGCTTATACTCTAAATCCTCGAATTTTAGTCTATGTGCTAATAAAGCATCTTGCTCATTTCCCTTAAGATAAAAAAAAGTACCTAACCCGCCTAATATGTTTTTTAGTATCTTCCGTTAAGAAAGTGTCATATTCCAATTGTGCTGTCTGGACCTGGATCACCTGGTGGTGGCATTGCACTTTCCAGAGCGGAAGGTTGTAGTTCTGGTGTGCATCAGTGATGCCTCCCAGCAGCCAGCAGATCCCAGTAATCACTCTCCACCTGTTGCTGGCTGCTGGGAGAGTATTTAGTCCCTCCTCTACATTTCCCTCTTGCTTCAATGTTTTGCCAGATTATGCTTGCTGACTTATCCGAGCCTAAATTCTGATTCTGCTCCTGCCCTGTACCTGTACCTTGTACCCTGCTGCCTTGTGTCTGCTCCCCTTGTTCCTGATTCCCAGTCCAGGTTCCCTTTCCTGACTTTTTCCTGCACGTCCAGTTTTACCCTTCTGATCAGTGCTCCCCTTTGGTCTGTATGTATTTTATTATAGTTAGTTTGTTACTTAGATTTTCGGTCACTTAGGTTGCTAGTAAGAGATTTTTTCACTTGGTTTATGGGTTTTCGTGTTTCCTGTGTATTCTGTTTGCTGGTGTTTGGATGTGTTTTGTTTCACTTTTAATAAACTTACTTTAATTATGCACTGTTCAGTTTATGCACTTCAGTTTCCTGAAGGCAGCTACATCCCTGCTGCTGGATGACTGCTCCGGTATCCCTGACATGTAATTTTTCGAAGGCCTGTTTGTTGTGTGAAGTATAAACAAGTAAAAAAGGCGGAAACCAAGATACCTCAATCAACTGTGCCTGTGAATGCAAGGGCAGAATCCACACAGACATATATAAACCATATATATGAGTGGAAAAATAAGTCCATCAAGGCAGCCACCAAAAAGGACAAAGCCAAGTCCAATGTACTAGAAGAAAAAACAAGGAAAAGAGGCGCCACTGAGTATATATCAAATAAATTTATTAATAAAAAGCAATATCCACTCACATGTAGGACTGAAGTGTAGAATTCAGATACATCTCTCACAGGAGGAAGAGCGGAGGACTACAAGTGGCAGCAAGTCCGGATTACTAACATCACATCTGATAGACTAAAGATGAGCTGCAGTAGGCCAATATAGTAGACCAGAGGCACACCAAATAGAGGATAGCAGGGGAGCCGTGGGTGTGGGTTCCAGGAAGAGGGAGATGGAGGCGTCAGAGCTGGTCTTCATCTGTGTAGCGGCAAACAACAATACCTCGTCCGGCGTCCGTGGTGGAAGATAGATACGGCCGTGTATTCGGAGCTGAAACGAGGCTTGGATCGCAAACACAGTGGCACCGATCTGTGATGTCACTCTAGTGCGACGCGTTTCCGAGTCAGCTCGCTACCGATGGCAGAGATAGCGGCACTCCTTTGTCAAGCATGGGGGAGTGATACTGGGCAATAACATTATATAATCAATCAAGGGGTGGGGCCAGGGAGGAGACTGTTAAAAACACATAAGTAAAAAGACTGGCACTCAGATGGACAAAATACTATAAGACATAGGAAGGAAAATTTTAGAAGAGCCAATCTAAATGCATTATTATATGAATAAATAGCTAAAAACAGCACAAATATATCATAAAATAAAAGGAGAAAAATAGATTTACAATTGAATCAAATCTAAATGTGCATTAGCCACAGATAGGTAACAAATAAAGCATGAATAGATCGATGTTGGATGAGAAGGCAAAAAGGCTCACATAGAATGTGTATATGTATGAAATATAATAGTTGAGAAGTATGATGATAATGAACTGTAAATGTGGGTAACTTTGGAATGAATAAAATAATAATAGAGAATGATAAAAAAATGTGATGAAAAAAAAAAAAAATAAAAAAAAAAAGTGATATAATAAAAAAACGAAAGATAGAAAATGGCATATTATAATAAGGGGCAATATATTGGAAATGGAAAAATAGGGTCCAAACCCATGTAAGGATGGAAAAGTAGAAAACACATGTGCAAAGGTCACCAAAAGGAGCTCAGCACTCTTATACCACCATATGATTCCGTGGATGTGCGGCACCAGGGATCTTTTCTTTTTTCCTTCCATTGAAAGGACATTGTTACCATGTGGAAATCTGACTCAAGACATGAATACACTCTAATGTTTAATTCTAGTAAAAAAAATCTGGTGTGGGCCATGTTAAAAATGCAGCCTAGTTAAAGTGTTTAACCACTTTAGTATCGTGCTATAGCCAAAAGACGAGTACAGCGCGGTACTATAGTTCTACGAGGGCATCCACGAATGCCTTTCCAGAACCCTGCCCCCAAGTGAACCTCCTGTGGCACACATTGGGCGTGCTCTGTGACCGCTGTGTCCTTAGGACACAGCGGATCACAGATCAGGGTAAAGGGCCAGCAGTTGATCACATGTAAACAGACTTGCCGGGTATCGGCAGTCCTTTCCTCACGCTGTGTCTGTGTGAAGAAAGGACTGCTGATAACTGACAAGCAGGGCCGGTTCTGGCCGGGGTGCACGGGGTGCAGTGCACCCGGGCGCCACAAAGGTGGGGGCGCTGAAGCGCCAGAGTGCTCCCCTCCCTCCTCCTCCTCCTCTCCATGTCCGCAGGTGGCTCTTTCCGCCGGTCACCGCAGCTGCCGCCGTCGATGTGTCTCTTGCCGAAGCCCAGCCATCCCCCTCCCTCCTCCTGTCATAGGAGGAGAGCGGAACCAGCCACAGATCGTAGCGGCTGTGTCTCTGTGTGCATAGAGACCAGCCGCGCAGTGACGTCACGGGGGGCGGTCTGTTCCCGACGTGTTCCAGCTCTCCTCCTCCTGTGTAACTCCGCCTGCTGCCCAAGCCTGAGCTCTGTTCTCCACCCCCGGCTGCACACTGTCCTCTCCTCTCCAGCTGCCGCCCAGGTGTTTTTTAATTAGCTCAATGGAGGGGGGGCTGCTTTGTCAGCGGTCTATACTAATGGAGGGGGGGTTTGTCCTGGGGGGGGTCTATACTAATGAAGGGGGGGGCTGTCCTGGGGGGTCTATACTAATGAAGGGGGGGTTGTCCTGGGGGGTCTATACTAATGAAGGGGGGGTTGTCCTGGGGGGTCTATACTAATGAAGGGGGGGTTTGTCCTGGGGGGTCTATTCTAATGAAGGGGGGGGTTGTCCTGGGGGGTCTATACTAAAGAAGGGGGGTTGTCCTGGGGGGGTCTATACTAATGGAGGGGGGATGGTTTGTCTTGGGGGGGTCTGTACTAATGGAGGGGGGTGGTTTGTCCCGGGGTCTGTACTAATGGAGGGGGTGGTTTGTCCTGGGGGTCTGTACTAATGGAGGGGGGTGGTTTGTTCTGGGGTTGGTCTGTACTAATGTAGGGGGGTGGTTTGTCCGGGGGGTCTGTACTAATGAAGGGGGGCGGTTTGTCCTGGGGGGTCTGTACTAATGGAGGGGGGTGGTTTGTCCAGGGGGGTCTGTACTAATGGAGGGGGGTGGTTTGTTCTGGGGGGTCTGTACTAATGGAGGGGGGGAGCAAAGAGGAGGATTGTGGGACATGTAGTCCCAAGGACTGGCAGCCCCACTATAACATGGAAACTGCAGCCCACACAGCATGCTCAGCTGAATGGGAGAGAGAGAGAGAGCCAGGAGCCTGGGGAAAGCTTTCAGGGAAGTACACCCAGGACTCCAGAGGGAGAGGACAGTGCTGAGAGAACACCATCAGAGAGAGAACCCTGCTGACGCGTGCCACCAGAGGGAAAGCCACACAGCCTGGCGCCATCCCTGGCGGAGAAAGGAATGGAGTCATTACAGGAATACAGATCTGGGTGCTACTCAGCGGACTCGCCACGGGCAATTCAGAGTGAGCTGACTCCTGATCAGAGGAACCGTTGTTGCTGTATCGCTGGGTCAGGTGAGAGGGCCGATCGGCCATTATCTACTAATGTCCATAAGAACTGCAGTCTCTGACCATCTCTTGTATCATGTCTGCAGTCTCTGACCATCTTTTGTACTATGTCTGCAGTCTCTGACCATCTCTTGTATCATGTCTGCAGTCTCTGACCATCTCTTGTACTATGTCTGCAGTCTCTGATCATCTCCTGTATCAAGTCTGCATTCTCTGACTGTCTCCTGTACTATGTCTGCAGTCTCTGACCATCTCCTGTATTATATCTCCAGTCTCTGATCATCTCCTGTAGTATGTCTGCAGTCTCTGACCATCTCCTGTAGTATGTCTGCAGTCTCTGATCATCTCCTGTAATATGTCCGCATTCTCTGACCATCTCCTGTATTATGTCTGCAGTCTCTGACCATCTCCTGTAGTATGTCTGCAGTCTCTGACCATCTCCTGTAATATGTCTGCAGTCTCTGATCATCTCCTTAATATGTCCGCATTCTCTGACCATCTCCTGTACTATGTCTGCAGTCTCTGACCATCTCTTGTAACATGTCTGCAGTCTCTGACCATCTCTTGTAACATGTCTGCAGTCTCTGACCATCACTTGTAACATGTCTGCAGTCTCTGACCATCTCTTGTAACATGTCTGCAGTCTCTGAACATCTCCTGTACTATGATTGCAGTCTCGGACCACCATCTCTTGTAACATGTCTGCAGTCTCTGAACATCTCCTGTACTATGATTGCAGTCTCTGACCATCTCCTGTACTATGATTGCAGTCTCTGACCATCTCTTGTATCATGTCTACAGTCTCTGACCGTCTCCTGTATTATGTCTGGGGGCTCTTTCTAACAGACTCTCTAACAGACAGCCCTCTGTGTGCATCAGAGAGACTCCCCTCCAGGTCTCATTAGTGTACACTCTTCCTGTATTTTCTTTATTGTTAAAAGATCATGGGAAGATCCTAGGGTAATGAAGACTTCTTAGGGGAGCATCTCTGTGTTTGAGTCGTTGCCATAGTAACATTTGTAAAGGGGAGGAGTTGGTAGGCGTCTATGACCCTAGGATCGGCCCTGCTGACAAGCCTGTTAGCACACTGTGTATACTGATAATCAGGGCACTGATCATCAGTGTCCTAATTATCAGTGCAGACCCACCAGTGCTGCTTATCAGTGCCCATCAGTGCAGCCTATCAGTGCCCATAAGTACAGCCTCATCAGCGCACATCAGTGAAGAAGAGAAATTACTTATTTGCTAAATGTTATAACAGAAACTAAGAAACGTTTTTTTTTCAAAATGATGTCTTTTTTCTTTTGTATAGCAAAAAATAAAAAACCCATTGGTGAGTAAATACTACCAAATGAAAGCTATATCAGTCTCAAAAAATTATAAATATTAAATATGGGTGCAGTGATGCATGAGTGTGTATATACAATATAAAGTAGGGACGGAAAGTATTCAGACCCCTTTAAATTTTTCACTCTTTGTTATATTGCAGCCATTTGCTAAAATCATTAAAGAGGGAGTCCACCTACATCAATCTAAAAAAAAAAAAATATTAAAAGCCAGCAGCTACAAATACTGCAGCTGCTTATTTTTAATACATGGCCACTTACCTGTCCCAGGGTCCAAGAGATGTCGGCAGCCGACGCCGATAACCCGCTCGATTCTCGGCAGCTGCCGCCGCCATCCTAGGTGAGGGAATCAGGAAGTGAAGCGTTGCGGCTTCACTTCCCGGTTCCCTACTGCGCATGCGCGAGTCGCGCTGCGCATCATAACTGGTCCCCGCTATCTCCTGGGACCTGTGTGTTTCCCAGGAGACAGCACGGAGGGACAGGAAGAGGCATAGACTCCCGTGGGAGTCTATGCCGAAAGTGGATGCAAATACCTGTCTTAGACAGGTATCTGCACCCCCCTCCCCCCTGAAAGGTGCCAAATGTGACACCGGAGGGGGGGAGGGTTCCGAAAAAAGCGGAAGTTCCATTTTTGTGTGGAACGCCGCTTTAATGTACACACAGCACCCCATATTGACAGAAAAACACAAAATTGTTGACATTTTTGCAGATTTATTAACCACTTCGCACCTGCGCTATAGCCAAAAGACGGCTACAGTGCGGACGCCAAGTGCCGGGAGGCTGTCCCTGGATGTCCTCCTGTTTACTTCCGCGATGTTCGCTCTCACGGGTGCGCATCGGGGAAGTTCTGTGCTGGCCGTGTCCCTTGGACACAGCCAGGGATAGATCGCTGTTCACATCGCGATCGGCGGTGCCAATGAGAGATGATCTCATATGTAAACATATGAGATCATCTCTCATTGCCGGCTCTCCCTCCTCACACAGAGACAGCGTGTGAGGAGGGAGAACTAACCGCTGCAGCGTGAGTGTAAAAAAAAAAAAAAGTGACATCAGTGCCATCTGTCCCCACAGTCATCTGTCCCCACAGTCATCTGTCCCCACTGCCATCTGTCCCCACTGTCATCTGTCCCCACTGCCATCTGTCCCCACTGTCATCCGTCCCCACTGCCATCTGTCCCCAGTGCCACGTATAAGTGCCATCTGTCATCAGTGCCACATATTAGTGCCATCTGTCATCAGTTCCACCTGTCAGTGTCATGTGCCATCTGTTATCAGTGTCATGTGTCATCAGTGCCACGTATTAGTGCCATCTGTCACCAGTGCCACGTGTCATCAGTGTCACATATTAGTGCCATCTGTCATCAGTGTCACGTGTCATCAGTGCCACGTATTAGTGCCATCTGTCAGTGCCACGTATTAGTACCATCTGTCATCAGTGCCACGTATTAGTGCTATCTGTCATCAGTGCCACATCAGTGTCATCAGTGCCACGTATCAGTGCCGTCTGTCATCAGTGCCACATCAGTGTCACGTATTATTGCCATCTGTCATCAGTGCCACGTCAGTGTCACGTGTCATTGTCCTGGTGCTCCAGGGCCTTCAAACATGTAATAGGTAGTCAACAATTTAGATGTGTAATTTATGCTCCTAGAGCACGTGATGGTGCTCCCTGCATGTTGGGCCTCTCTATGTGGCCAGGCTGTGAAAAAGTCCCACACATGTGGTATTGTAATACTCAGGAGGAGTAGCAGAATGTATTTTGGGGTGTTATTTGTGGTATATACATGCCATGTGAGAGAAATAACCTATTACAATGACAATTTTGTGTGGGGGGGGATCTTCATTTTGCAAAGAATTGTGGGAAAAAATGACATCAAAAAGCTCACCATGCATCTTACTAAATACCTTGGAATGTCTACTTTCAAATAAGGGGTCGTTGGGGGGTATTTGTACTTTCCTGGCTTGTTCGGGTTGCAATAACTGAGATAGGCCATCAGTACATCAGGTGTGATCAGTTTTTTATGATTTGCACCATAGCTTGTAGACTCTCTAACTTTCACAAAGACCAAATAATATCCACTAATTTGAGTTATTTTTACCAAAGATATGTAGCAGTATAAATTGTGGCCAAAATTTATGAAGAAAAATTAATAATTTGCAAAATTTTATCACAGAAACTAAGAAAAATGTGTTTTTTTCCCCAAAATTTTCGGTCTTTTTCATTTATAGCGCAAAAAATAAAAAACCCAAAGGTGATCAAATACCACCAAAAGAAAGCTCTATTTGTATGAAAAAAAGGACAAAAAAATCATTTGGGTACAGTATTATATGACTGAGTAATTGTCATTCAAGTGTGAGAGCGCTGAAAGCTGAAAATTGGTCTGGGCAGGAGGGGAGTTTAAGTGCCCAGTAGGCAAATGGTTTAAAAAGAAAAACTGAAATATCACATGGTCCTAAGTATTTAGACCATTTGCTGTGACACTCATATTTAACTCAGGTGATGTCCATTTCTTCTGATCATCCTTGAGATGGTTCTACACCTTCATTTGAGTCCGGCGGTGTTTGATTATACTGATTGGACTTGATTAGGAAAGCCACACATCTGTCTATATAAAACCTTACAGCTCACAGTGCATGTCAGAGCAAATGAGAATCATGAGGTTAAAGGAACTGCCTGAAGAGCTCAGAGACAGAATTGTGGCAAGGCACAGATCTGGCCAAGGTTACAAAAACATTCCTTCTGCACTTAAGGTTCTTAAGAGCACAGTGGCCTCCATAATCCTTAAATGGAAGATGTTTGGGAGGACCAGAACCCTTCCTAGAGCTGGCTGTCCGGCCAAACTGAGCTATCAGGGTAGAAGAGTCTTGGTGAGAGAGGTAAAGAAGAACCCATAGATCACTGTGGCTGAGCTCCAGAGATGCAGTCGGGAGATGGGAGAAAGTTGTAGAAGGTCAACCATCACTGCAGCCCTCCACCAGTCAGGGCTTTATGGCAGAGTGGCCCGACGGAAGCCTCTCCTCAGTGCAAGACACATGAAAGCCCGCATGGAGTTTGCTAAAAAACACCTGAAGGACTCCAAGATGGTGAGAAATAAGATTCTTTGGTTTGATGAGACCAAGATAGAACTTTTTGGCCTTAATTCTAAGCGGTATGTGTGGAGAAAACCAGACACTGCTCATCACCTGTCCAATACAGTCCCAACAGTTAAGCATCGTGGTGGCAGCATCATGCTGTGGGGGTGTTTTTCAGCTGCAGGGACAGGACGACTGGTTGCAATTGAGGGAAAGATGAATGCGGCCAAGTACAGGGATATCCCGGGCGAAAACCTTCTCCAGAGTGCTCAGGACCTCAGACTGGGCCGAAGGTTTACCTTCCAACAAGACAATGACCCTGAGCACACAGCTAAAATAACAAAGGAGTGGCTTCACAACAATTCCGTGACTGTTCTTGAAAGGCCAGAGCCCTTACTTAAATCCAATTGAGCATCTCTGGAGAGACCTAAAAATGGCTGTCCAGTGTCCACCAACGTTTACTATCCAACCTGACAGAACTGGAGAGGATCTGCAAGGAGAAATGGCAGAGGATCCCCAAATCCAGGTATGAAAAACTTGTTGCATCTTTGCCAAAAAGACTCATGGCTGTATTAGATCAAAAGGGTGCTTCTACTAAATACTGAGCAAAGGGTCTGAATACTTAGGACCATGTCATATTTCAGTTTTTTTTTTTTAATAAATCTGCACAAATGTCAACAATTCTGTATTTTTTTTTGTCAATATGGGGTGCTGTGTGTACATTAATGAGGAAAAAAAATTACTGAATACTTTCTGACCCCACTGTGTATATATATATATATATATATATATATATATATATAGGGCTGTGGGCTGCTGGTTTCTTCATTATCATTTTGTCAATCACTCCGCTTCCGATCCCCCATCGCATGCACACGACACCAAACAGTCAAAGTTCAAGTTTTATCACTCTTTATTCGTGGATTCAATCTGGGATTATTCAGAGATATGAGATACTCAATCAGACCCCACTAAATGATTGTGTAATCCATAGCTGTAGCTTTGATGTTGGACTTCCCTAAGCGATCCTTTCCTGGTTCTATTGCTTCCTCTTCTGCAGCACTCCCAAGTTAGACAAAAGGGGCTTTACTCTGAATAATTCCCTCTGCCTGACCGATAGATTTCCTTTGGGTGTTGAACTTAAAGCCACAGACCATCACTGCCTGTTTCCATGACTCCCACGCCAACGCCCATCAGTCTTTGGGAAGTTACTGTAATATGGTTTATACGGTGGTCCGTAGGCTCACAGTATGTCATTCCATTTACTTCTGCACTAGTTTCTTTGGGTTCCACTGACCTGTTCTCTCCCAATCCACAGTCCATGTTTCATTCACAGAATGTAGATCCCCAGTCTTCTTCCGCTTTACTTCTACTTCCTCCTCACTCGTCTGGCACATCCCCGCATGGGAATGTCCGGTTCTGTCCCCAGCACTACATGCTGGCTCCTCCCCAATCCAGGCGCCCGAACTGGACCTCCTGGAACACTCTTCTGACCCCCTGGCCCCTTTCCTCCTGTGCTCGGGCCCCAGGCCCCTCTCCTCCTGTGCTCGGGCCCGAGGCCCCTCCTGGCTCCTAAAGCATGTGACCTCTCTTTATATAAGAGACCTCCTTTCAACCAAACATTCATTTGAACGCGCGAACACCGTTAAAGTCTATGGGACACGAACATGAATAATTAAAAGTGCTAATTTTAAAGGCTTATATGCAAGTTATTGTCATAAAAAGTGTTTGGGGACCCGGGTCCTGCCCCAGGGGACATGGATCAATGCAAAAAAATGTTTTAAAAACGGCCATTTTTTTGGGAGCAGTGATTTTAATAATGCTTAAAGTGAAACAATAAAAGTGTAATATTGCTTTAAATTTTGTACCTGGGGGGTGTCTATAGTATGCCTGTAAAGGGGCGCATGTTTCCCGTGTTTAGAACAGTCTGACAGCAAAATGACATTTCAAAGGAAAAAAAGTCATTTAAAACTCGCAACTATTAATGAATTGCCGGTCCGACAATACACATAAAAGTTCATTGATAAAAACGGCATGGGAATTCCCCACATGGGAACCCCGAACCAAAATAAAAAAAAAAAATGACGTGGGGGGGGTCCTCCCAATGTTGAGGGCATGTGGCCTGGTACGGTTCAGGAGGGGGGCGCTCTCTCTCTTCCCCCCCTCTTTTCCTGCGGCCTGCCAGGTTGCGTGCTCGGATAAGGGTCTGGTATGGTTTTTTGGGGAGACCCTATGCCATTTTTAAAAAAAAATTTGGTGCGGGGTTCCCATTAAAATCCATACCAGACCTGAAGGGTCTGGTATAGATTTTGGGGGGAAACCCAAGCCATTTTTTTTTAAATTTTGGCCGGGGTTCCCCTTAATATCCATACCAGACCTGAAGGGCCTGGTATGGAATTTAGGGGGACACCCCACGTCAGTAGCTGCAAGTAGTTTTAAATTACTTTTTTTTTCCTTTGAAATGTCATTTTGCTGTCAGACTGTTCTAAACATGGGGAAACATGCGCCCCTTTACAGGCATACTATAGACACCCCCCAGGTACGAAATTTAAAGGAATATTACACTTTTATTGTTTCACTTTAAGCATTATTAAAATCACTGCTCCCGAAAAAACGTCCATTTATAAAACTTTTTTTTGCATTGATCCATGTCCCCTGGGGCAGGACCCAGGTCCCCAAACACTTTTTATGACAATAACTTGCATATAAGCCTTTAAAATTAGCACTTTTGATTTCTCCCATAGACTTTTAAAGGGTGTACCGCGGCTTTCGAATTTGCCGCGAACACCCCAAATTGTTCGCTATTCAGCGAACTGGCGAACAGCCGATGTTCGAGTCGAGCATGAGTTCGACTCGAATTCAAAGCTCATCCCTAGTCAGGACTCTCACATAAGTTCCCTGCCACTCAGGTCTCAGCCCATCCTCTCCTTCTGGAACAATCCACCATCAGGCAGAGGAGGCGTCTGAACCCAAGTGTAGGTGGCCACACCCCCCCACTATTCTGACACTTCCAACCCCAAACCAAAACAACCAGGCCTGGTGAAACACTGCAGGCCTGGCTAAATTTACCAGTAATAACTCCTATGCTACAAATTCTACAATATCCCACCTATCCTTAAGTAGAGGGCGCTACACATATATTATATATATTATATGAAATACACTGCCTGCAATAAATAACCTGCCTAATTTAGCTTCTCTCTCCGTTTATGCCAACACTACACAAGGCCGCTGCTGGAAGCAGGCTTATATAGTGTGGGGCATGGACTTAGTCCCCCTGAGCCATGATTAGCCAAAGACACCCTGCCTTTGGCCAATTATGGCTTCCGCAGCAGAGCGCGCTGTGATTGGCCAAAGCATGCAGGTCATGTGCATGCTTTGGCCAATCATCAGACGTCAATGCACTGTGATCTCGCAGTGCATTATGGGGCATTCCACGGCACTCGAATGTCCTGCAAACGCCCCATAATAGTGGGTATTCGCCGAATGGGCGAAACATCGTGCTCATCCCTAACTGATGGGAATATGATTCTAAAAGGTGCCAGGGACGCCAAATTTTATTAAATTTTGATATGGTATAGTGAAGTTGAGCCTTCAAATATTCCATATTATGAACATCATGGATGCATTTATGAAGGTCGGTTTGAGAGGGTGGCAATTGTTATTTGCACTTTAATGCTACTGAGCATCTTGCAGTGGTTAGGATATAACTGATAAATTTGACAGCTGAGTTAGCTGATTTGGTAGGGGAAGCCCTGAGAGGAAATGGACTGGATCTAAAGGAATTGGGGAACCAAAAAGAGATTCTAGAAGAGCTCCAGTAGACTGCCAAAAGGGATGTATTCTATGGCAACGTGTCCCTACAGACTCATGGCATCTCCTGCAAACAGAAGGTAGCATTGGATTAATAGTTTGTAAGGTTTCAGGCGTGAGATACCAATGAAACTAAATTTTGTATTGGTTTTGTTTATAGAATGTACATAAGGATGTTTTATTAGCATTAGCCCAGATGTCTTCCCATTCTTCCAGTTCTAGAGTCAGTCCCAAGATGTTCTCCCACTTTAGCATATAGCTATGTTTGGGAAATGGGGTTGTCACGTACCTGGTCAGAGGCCTAAACTCCTTCATCTTGGCTTGCAGCCCGTGCACGGTCCCCACCCCCCGTAGCAGACATTCCCTCTCCTCCTCCGGTACACTCCTGCAGACCGGCCACACCGACATCTCCACCCCAAGCTCCATGCTGGCGGGCGATGACAGGCAGTGATGGGGGCTTTGGGCTGACATCAGCTGCAGCGAGTGGCAATCACCATCATCCAGCGAATAACCTTGTCTGGTGCCAGGATCTCAGCTCACCTCCGCTGTGTGCAGGTGCACTGGTCTGTGCGAGGGAGGGACGATGGCTCTAGAGGTGACATCCACCGGGAATGAGGAGGTGAGAGGAGTGGAACGTGGCACTGGACAAGGCTGCACCCTAGGTGGCAGTGTGCCGAAGGCAGCTGCCTAGTTCGCCTAGTGGTAGCAACGGCCCTGGTTGCTTGAAGATCAGAGTAGATGAGGCACCAGAGGGAGACCATGCAGCAAATTCAGCAAGGCAGATAACAGACTAGGTGTGCAGATGAAGTGTTGACCGTGCAGAGATATCAGCGAGGAAGGTGACATCCTAGCTGTACTAGTGGATCTTGACAGATGAGTGGAACAGGAAGCGGAGTCAGGAGCCAGAATCAGGGTCATACATAGAAGGTCAGTCAGGAACAGAAGCGTAATCAAGATCAAGCTGAGGGTCATACACAGTAAGCAGGCAGTATGTGAAGTTTGTGTGTAGAATGCAGCAATAAAGAAGCACAAGATACAGGGGGCTGATGATCTACCAGCAACTTGTGGGCCAGACTGCTGTCTTTAAATGGGCCACTGGGCGCCAGAATCTGTCACTCTTTGTGTGCGCCATGGCGCACAAGCATGTGCGATTGCGCTCACACGGGCGTGCCCCCAAGCACCTGTACACAACGTCTGCATCCATTTCTGTGCACATTAGCGTGACCATGTTGAGTGTTGCCAAATATGTCATATGTTGTTCTGTGGTTCATCCTCTGACAGGCGTGGTGTCAATAGTGATAAGCAATCTAAATATCCATAATAGGATGCTGGCGTGTAGGGCCATCAACGCAGATTTTCTCAAATAGAGATAATTTAGAAACTCTAAGTTTGTCAGTAAATGGCTATGCATAATGTTTGATTTGGAAATAGGTAAATAACATTCTAGGTTCCATAAGATATTTAAATTGCATCTCAGCAAAGGTTAAACGTTTCCCAGTTGTGGAGTTTATAATGACTCAGAACTGAAGCAGAATAAGCAGAATAAACCTTTCTCTAAACAAGGATGAGTCATCTGTCTCTTAATAAAGGGCCTAATAAAAGTGTTTAAAGACTGTGCACATTACTTTTTTTTTTAAATACTTACACTCAGGGGCGGACTGACCATTCGGGCACTTGGGCACTGTCCGAGGGCCCCATGCCACTAAGGGGCCCCATCAGGGTTGCCAGCCTCAATAAAACCAGGGACAGTATGTAAAAATCTGTATTTTTAAAAAAAATCCCAAGATTATAGCTGTCCCGCCTCTCCAATACCTTTTCAGTGTGTATATGTGTATTCTGTGTGTGTATACTGTGTGTATATTGTGTGTCTGTGTGTGTATACTGTATGTGTGTGTGTATACTGTGTGGCCCCATAATCTCCTATTGCCTGGTGGCCCTATAATCTCCTATGAAAGGGAGGGACACAGGGAAGGGAAGGGAGTGCTGCTCACCCCTAGTGATCAAAACAAAAAGAAAGAATTCCCCAAGTGGGGTTTTTAGGCAGCAAAGAGGAGGGTAGGAGGCCAATATATAAAAGTAGATAAATTTTATTGTACAAAAGTAGCTTCAACACACTGGTTAAAAAATGAGCTCCAATACAGAGTGTTTACAAATCACACGACACTCAACATATACAATGTAAGCACGTATTCATAACAACATGGCATATGTGTTGACAAATATCTGGATTGTAGAACTGACGCGTTTCGACCTATATATTCCAGGTCTTCTTCAAAGGTCAATCTGCCAATGATGAGTGTCCTAGAGCGAAAAGCTTTCTGTTAGAAAGGTCCCCTTAAAATCAAAAAGTTGCCTGTTCACCTTCCCCCAGAGGTCCCATGGTACACCGCCGCAGCCCCCAATCCCAGGGGAGGATCCCAAAGATGTGGCTTACAAGAGATCACACTGTGATGCACCCCCTAACTATGGCATGGACTCCACGGTCAATCCGATGGGGAGGACACCTAATAGACAAGGTGAAAATAAGTGTAGAGACCGCACTGTGTTGCCCTAATATGCTTGCACTTGGGTGTGACCTGGCCCGGGATTGGTCACAACCTTGAACTGGGCTCAATAAACGCCCGTCCAAGTTAGCATTCAGCAAGTAGAGTGAAACTGCAGAGTGAACCACCAACCAAACGAGAAGATACTCAGCACTCTACACTTATTTTCACCTTGTCTATTAGGTGTCCTCCCCATCGGATTGACCGTGGAGTCCGTGCCATAGTTAGAGGGTGCATCACAGTGTGATCTCTTGTAAGCCACATCTTTGGGATCCTCCCCTGGGATTGGGGGCTGCGGCGGTGTGCCATGGGACCTCTGGGGGAAGGTGAACAGGCAACTTTTTGATTTTAAGGGGACCTTTCTAACAGAAAGCTTTTCGCTCTAGGACACTCATCATTGGCAGATTGACCTTTGAAGAAGACCTGGAATATATAGGTCGAAACGCGTCAGATCTACAATCCAGATATTTGTCAACACATATGCCATGTTGTTATGAATACGTGCTTACATTGTATATGTTGAGTGTCGTGTGATTTGTAAACACTCTGTATTGGAGCTCATTTTTTAACCAGTGTGTTGAAGCTACTTTTGTACAATAAAATTTATCTACTTTTATATATTGGCCTCCTACCCTCCTCTTTGCTGACTAAAAACCCCACTTGGGGAATTCTTTCTTTTTGCTATAATCTCCTATTGCCTGGGGGCCCCATAATCTCCTATTGCCCGGGGGCCCCATAATCTTCTCCTATTGCCCGGGGGCCCATAATCTCTTATTGCCCGGGGGCCCCATGAGTTGTCAGTCCACCCCTGCTTACACTCTAATACTGAGTTACTGATTAAAGCTGCATGGTGTGTCTCCTTTTCAACACAACCTCTTTAAATACACAGTACACCCAATGGGTTCCACATTTTGCACAAACGAGACTAATACATCTGAAAAAATGTACTGATGATGGTTATTGATGTGCTGTATATTCTGACAAAGTCAAGAAAGCTACATGGTGATGCCACCTCCGCACAATCAGTCACTCATGCTTAATATGTTACAGTACAGGGTCAATATATACACTGTCAATTGCAGTATACAACACAATCATACACAGGCGATGCAGCTATTTATATGAGCTTACTTAATAAAAAACAGTCACTGCCTCAAACTGTGTGAAGTGTGTGAAATTAGATTTATTCATTAGATTTCTTACTAGTAAGAAAAAATAATCTAAAACTAAAATGGAATAAAACAACACTTATTTTCACTGTCAGATCCCATTACTGCCACCAGAATGTGAGGATTATGTTCTCTGCCTCACCCTGCACAGATACTTTCCAGGTTACAGGACAACAATCTAAGCGCCAGCCAACTGGGAGTGATCGTACCATTCACAGGGGAGACTTTATACACATGATATGGCGCTGCCCAAAACGTACTAGATATTGGACAGAGGTCACACAGACTGTATCCGCTGTAGCACAAACACCCATACCATGTACGCCACTGGTGTGCCTCCTGGGTTTAGTTGATGCTGAAATGTATCCAAAAAAAAAATCTATATAATGGTAACTAGACTATTATACCTGGCCAGGTATAATAGTCTCATAGCACATAGCACACTACTAGCTGGTGACTAATGTGCCTACAAAGGCCCAATGGATCGCATATGTGAATTCCCTCCTCCTTAGCAGTGGCGGAACTACCGCCATAGCAACACACGCGGCCACTATGGGGCCCGCAGCTGTTAGGGGCCCCCCGGACCGTTGACAGGCGGCTCCGCGGATGACAGCTGGCGGCTTTGCGGGCCCGCGGGTGAGAGCGGGCGGCTCCGCGGGTGACAGCAGGCGGCTTTGCGGGCCCACGGGTGAGAGCGGGCGGCTCCATGGGTCCGCGGTGAGCGCACGCGGCTCCAAGGGCTGTCAGGCGGGGAGTCAGCTGGGCGGCTCAGCTCGAGTGTGAGCGGGCTGGCCAATCAGGGAGCTGGCAGCCGGGGGTGCATAGAGATGACATCATCTCTCACCGCCCGGCGCCCTCCCTGCATCCCTGCAGTGCAGTTCCCCCCTCTCTGTGCAGGCAGCCTCGGGAAGCAGAGAGATGACCTTATCTCTCTGCTGCCTGACTCTGGGACACAGCATGAAAGTGACACAGGCAGCAAGTGACAAGCCGTAATGTGTGACAGGTGAAGTGGCAAGTGACAATCCGGGACGTGGCAGCAAGTGACAATCCATAATGTGTGGCAAGTGACAATCCTGGACGTGGCAAGTGACAATCCGTAATGTGTGGCTAGTGACTATCCATAATGTGTGGCAAGTGACAATCTGTAATGTATGGCAGGTGACGTGGCAAGTGACAATCTGTAACATGTGGCAGGCGACGTGGCAAGTGACAATCCGTAATGTGTGGCAAGTGACAATCCGGGACGTGGCAGCAAGTGACAATCCGTAATGTGTGGCAAGTGACAATCCGGGACGTGGCAAGTGACAATCCGTAATGTGTGGCAAGTGACTATCTGTAATGTGTGGCAAGTGACAATCTGTAATGTATGGCAGGTGACATGGCAAGTGACAATCTGTAACATGTGGCAGGCGACGTGGCAAGTGACAATCCGTAATGTGTGGCAAGTGACAATCCGGGACGTGGCAAGTGACAATCAGTAATGTGTGGCAGGTAATGTGGCAAGTGACAATCTGTAACATGTGGCAGGCGACGTGGCAAGTGACAATCCATAATGTGTGGCAAGTGACAATCCGGGACGTGGCAAGTGACAATCCATAATGTGTGGCAAGTGACAATCCGGGACGTGGCAAGTGACAATCTGTAATGTGTGGCAGGTGACGTGGCAAGTGACAATCCATAACATGTGGCAGGCGACGTGGCAAGTGACAATCCGTAATGTGTGGCAAGTGACAATCCGGAAAGTGGCAAGTGACAATCCGTAATGTGTGGCAGGTGACGTGGCAAGTGACAATCTAATGTGTGGCAAGTGACAATCTGGGACATGGCAAGTGACAATCAGTAATGTGTGGCAGGTGACGTGGCAAGTGACAATCCGGGACATGGCAAGTGGACAATCGGCAACGTATGACAAGTGACAATCTGCATCTGGTGGCAGGCGACGTGGCAAGTGGACAATCCGCAACGTATGACAAGTGACAATCTGCATCTGGGGGCAGGAGACGTGGCAAGTGGACAATCCGCAACGTGTGGCGGGTGATGTGACAAGTGACATTCCGTGACAAGTTGCATCTGGTGGCAGGTGACGGTGGCAAGTGACACGCTCAGGGCTCCCACTGATTCTGCATTATGGTGAGTTGAACTATTTCATTTTATATAACAGAACAGAAATTGGTTAGAAGGCTGGAGGTCAGCAATGTGTGTCCTTTAGGGGCTGCATACAGTATACTGCATACTTTGTTGTTCAAAATTAATATAAGCTGTTGCCTGGGTACTGTGCCACATGGGTGCGGTAATCTGTTGTTCAATGGCATTAGTTCTTTTTTTTGTGGAGGGGGCGGTTTTCAGGGGGGGGCGGTTTGCAGGGGGGGGGCCAATACAACATTTTGCTATGGGGCCCTGTGATTTCTAGTTACGCCCCTGCTCCTTAGGGAAGAGTTGGCATACCGACACCGAAATGCGTCCAAAAAATTCAACCTTATGTGGCAGAACTGGTTGGACAACTCCAACCTTTCTCCCCCTCAGCTAATAATGGATAGACTGCTACGGTTATAGACCCTAATACTGTTGATATGATCTCCTCCTGAGCTCTTCTACAATGCATACGCTGTGCAGATGGTAACTCATGTGGTAAAAAGGCCTATAGACAAGCCTGGAGGAAGGAGCCTATTCTTTATATTATATTACCGTATTTTATTTTACTTTATCTTATTTTTTCTATTGTTTTGGGTTTTTTGTTGTGTTTATTCTATGTAAAACAAGTTTATATGTGCCTGATACTAGGTAACTGCATCATATGCACATACATGTTGAATCTGTGTACAATTCAGCTGTGGAGGGATATGTTTACCCTATTATTGTAACTCAGTTACCCATTATTCTTGTCAATAAAAAAAGTTTTGATTCAAACTGGGAGTGATCATCTCTGGGGCAGGTTAACTAAGTAGTCAAACCTTCACATGATAGCCACCACCACGTTTTAATGGAAACAAACACCGCTCACAGTATCTACAGTACTCCTGTGATTCAGACCCTTAAAATCTTGATAGGGTTTGCAAATATATAAAATGAAATATGAAAGGACAGCAGAAACCCCAGATATCAATCCATAAAAATGTCTATAGGAAGCACCCTACTAATATAATAGCATACCATTGCCGGTGAGCTCAACCGGCAAAATGTTGAAACACTATCACTATATACTAGGAATATATAAATGTATACATTCTCCCCGTATACAAAAAATAGTTACCCCCATGTACACACATTAGGCATGGGGACATTTGGTAGAGATGCACCGAAATTTCGGCAGCCGAAACACATCGGTCAAAAACTGTGTTATCGGCATTTTGCTGATAGTAAAAAAGGTGACGATAATGGCACCGAAAAAGCATGCGATGTTGCTGCGCCTTTACAGTGATTTTGCCGCTAATTTTACCACGATTTTACTATGCTTATGGTGTGTTTCATAGGTCATGTGATTTAAAAACTGCATCAAAAACGTAACTCGGGTGCTTTATTGATGCATTATTGATGCGTTCTTCCAATGCATTTCAACCGGGAGGTGCGGTTTTTTAACTGACCAAAAATGCAACAAGCAGGATTTTTAACACCAAAATGGAAGCGCAACAGACCAGTGTGAAGACATACATAGAATTTATAAGGATACATTTTTCTTAAACTTTTTATGTGCTGTAGGTGCCTATAATGGCCAACAATAAATTCATATTAATTTAAATTCATGATATTAATTAAAAAGGCAAATATAATACAATTTTATATAAAAATATATATATTTTTTAAAAACTGTAATTTTCAGCTTCGGTTTTTGGCCGAGTGCATCCTGCATTTTTCATTTCGGCACCAGAATTTCCATTCGGTGCACCTCTAATATTTGGTCAACATTAATACATAATCTATCATTAAAAACCAGCTACTTCTGTCAGTGGAAGCTCACCTTATTCCATAGAAGCATATATAAATAAAATAAGTAAGATACACTCACCAGTGTGCCACCATTGTGTGTGTTTATGGGGAATATACTGTATTTTCAAGGTGCTTTCTCTATTAATCTGAGTTCTGCCTGTCTGCTGGCCATCTCTTTTCAAAACTGGATTCTCTGCCTAATTTATAGCTTCTCCTCTGCTGTTTAGTTTCAATTTCTAAGGATAACATATCCATAGGTCCCAACTATCCCCGATTTCGAGGGACTGTTCCTGACTTGGAACAATGACCCTCTGTCCCTCTTTCCTCCTCATTTGTCCCTCATTTTGGTCTGGTCTATATAGCTGTATATAAAATGCACTACTTATCGTTCAAAAAGTGTTTCACAGTGTTAAACCTTTCATCCAAATTCTAAATTGCTGCATTTATAAATGTCAAAAGCCAATATGAAGGAATAATAGTGGTAAAAAAAAGCACTTGTGGGCTTAACACATTTTTTTGTATAATTCTTCTTTAACCGCTTGCCGACCGCCCGTCGTCATTTGACGGCGGCAGAATGGCTCCCCTGCGCGAATCGCCGTAGCTGTATGGCAGCCCCTTTAAGGAGTATAGGGGGGGTGCACATGCGCCTGCCGCGCTACTGAGGAGCCTATGCGCGTGCCTGGGAGCTGCATTATCTGCTGGGCACCCACGATCGCTCCTGATAGAGTCAGAATGAGGATCTGTGTGTGTAAACACATAAAACCACGTTCTGGCAAGGGAGAGGAGACAGATTGTGTGTTCTTAGTATATAGGAACACCGATCGATCTTCTTTCCCAGGCAGTCCCATCCCCCTTACAGTTAGAACACACTGAGGGAACACAGTTAACTCCTTGATCGCCCCCTAGTGTTAACCCCTTCCCTGACAGTTACATTTATATAGTAATCAGTGGCTATTATTATCTCTGATCGCTGCATAAATGTCAGTGGTCCCAAAAAAAGTGTAAAAAGTGTCTGATGTGTCCGCCGCAATGACGCAGTCCTGATAAAAATCGCAGATCGCTGTCATTACTAAAAATATATAAAAATAAATAAATAAATTAAAAAAAAAATGCCATAAATCTATCCCCTATTTTGTAGACGCTATAACTTTTGCGCAAAACAATCAATAAACACTTATTGCGATTTTTTTTTTACCAAAAATATGTAGAAGAATATATATCAGCCTAAACTGGGGAAGAAAGTGGTTCTTTTATTTTTAAATTTTGGGGATATTTATTATAGCAAAAAGTAAAAAATATTGTGTTTTTTTTTCAAAATTGCCGCTCTTTTTTTGTTTATAGCGCAAAAAATAAAAACTACAGAGGTGATCAAATACCACCAAAAGAAAGCTCTATTTGGGGGAAAAAAAAGCAGTGCCGTATAGCAAAAAATGGCACAGTCAGGAAGAGGGTAAATCCTTCCAGGGCTGAGGTGGTTAAGGGGGTGTGGCAGGATGTGTGTCCTATGCCTACATACTTATGCTAATAGGTGTCCCTCGTTCTCAACTCAAAAAGTTTGGAGGTATGTATATCCCATGGTACTTTGCTGCCAGCAAGCCATGATTCCTGTACCACCTCTGCCCTCCAAAACACCTGCTTCTAGTTCAGAAGGCAGTTTCTGTGATTTCTGTGACACAGTAATGCCTACTAATAGGGCATAGTGTGGGGATCTTCACAAAGTAAGCAAACTTTAAGGTCATTCAGATAGGCTAGAAATAATTGAAATACAATGTGAAAATGAATATATGATTTTACATTTTGACCATAGATACACTTTAAAAACACATTTTGTGGAAAACCTCCTGTGATTGCTCCTCCTAAGGTATACATACTCACCAAATAATATTCACCTTCACTGATATTGAAAGACTTGTAATGTTCTCGCCAGAGCATTCCCCCACAGGACACTCTGTCATCCAGATTTTTGCATAAGACTCTTCATTTCATGGTTTTCAAATTCATGGAAATAGACAGGTAAATTTATTAAAACAAAAAACATAACGAATCCTGGAGAGAAACGCAAATTAAACTACTTCACCGTGCCTATATACCCTTCCTATCAGAAAAACCCAATCCTGAGTCCGCTTCTTGTCCTCTTTGCTACCAGATAAGACTCTAACTCACCCCCCCCCCCCCCCGCCCCCATAAACAAACTCTGCAAGATAGATCTATCCAGTTTTTTTTCCGCTGTCCGTAGCATATGTTCTTATACTTTTCTTTTTACTCCCCTCCCCGCCCCCCCCAGTTAAAGGAGACCAGGGTACAATGAATCGTCCTATGCCCTAACCACTTATCAGCATTAAGGACCCTGTATACCCAAGAGTACTTCTCACTCTTTTTGATAGAAAAATGCATCTTTTTCTTGAAAGCTGTGCTTAGTGAAAATGTTTATTCCAGGTGACAGGGACACTGCCTTGTCACTTCTACCATGACTTTGTACTGTTACTTCTTTTAATAAATTCTTTTGAAAAAAAAAAAAAAACATTAAAAACACTCACAAATTCAAGTGCTTAAAGCAGAATTTAACTTCTCGCCAGACCATTCCCCCACAGGACACTGTCATCCAGATTTTTACATAAGACTCCTTATTTCATGGTTTTCAAATTCATAGAAATAGACAGGTAAATTTATTAAAACAAAAAACATAACGAATCCTGGAGAGAAACGCAAATTAAACGACTTCACCATGCCTATATACCCTAATCCTCAGTCCGCTTCTTGTCCTCTTTGCTACCAGATAAGACCTTCTCTATCTCACCACCTGTGGTCATACAA
Organism: Lithobates clamitans; assembly: GCA_037952925.1. Classification (NCBI taxonomy): domain Eukaryota; kingdom Metazoa; phylum Chordata; class Amphibia; order Anura; family Ranidae; genus Lithobates; species Lithobates clamitans. The sequence continues at coordinate 342,502 of JBBGZY010001565.1, forward strand.
GATCATCTTTACTTTCTGGGACCAAGTTATATCTTTCATATATGGCAGCCCTCAAATTTTCCACTCGCCTACTTGCATTTTACGAGTGGAAAATGAGGACTGGCGAGTGTGGGCTGCCTGGGGGCGGGGGGGGGGGCAAGCACTGCCAGCAGGCGGGGTTGAATGGGAGCTCTTCACCCAGCAATCGCCCAGAGGAAGAGAGAAGAGAGAGCTGGTCGGATCATCAGACCACTGAGTAACATCGCTGTAGCAGCTTTCATTTCAATTGAGTGTTTCCGCAGCTCGCTGGCACAAACAGCTCTGCCTCCTGGCCTGGGAACTTTGATAGACAGATCACCTGTCCAATTCCGGGATGTGTGACGTGTATAAAAGTCCTTGGACCAGGAGCAGGGCTGTATGTGACGGCGAGCGACGGGAACACACAGCAATTGAAATAAAAGCTGTTACAGTGATGTTCCTCGGCACTCTGATGATCCAGCCAGCAATCATCTTCCTCTCCTCTCTTCCCCTGCACAGGTAAGCTGCATTGATGGACACAGGCAGGCTGCTTTGATGGACACAGGTAGGCTGCATTGATGAACACAGGTAGGCTGCATTGATGAACACAGGTAGGCTGCATTGATGAACACAGGTAGGCTGCATTGATGGACACAGGTAGGCTGCACTGATGGGCATAGGTAGGCTGCATTGTTGGACACAGGTAGGCTACATTGATGAACACAGGTAGACTACATTGATGGACACAGGTAGGCTGCATTGATGGGCACAGGTAGGCTGCATTGATGGGCACAAGTAGGCTGCATTGATGGACACAGATAGGCTGCATTGATGGGCACAGGTGGGCTGCACTGATGGGCACAGGTAGGCTGCATTGTTGGGCACAGGTGAAGCAGCATTGATAGACACAGGTAGGCTGCATTGTTGGGCACAGCTGAAGCGGCATATTAATATTTATTTTTATAACTTAATTCTGCATAAAACATTTAAGTGTCATTTCATGTGATAATTTATGAGGGTGTGTTTAGAGGCGGAATTAGGGGTGGGGCAGGGTAGGGATTAGGTGGGGCAACTGGTGATGAGTAACCCTTGAGGCCTGGCTAGTAGCTTAGGACTTGAAATTTTGAGCCCTGATATATGGGATCACCTTGCTTCAACTTCCAAAAGATCCTCTCCTTCTAATCTTTGGCCATTGGGACAAACAAATTTTGACATGGTCCCCATCAAACACTAATTTCCAAAACACAAGGATTGGATCCTAATTTGCCTCTCAGTGGCCAGGAGATCTATTCTAAGAAACTGGACATCCTCCTCTTGCACTAAAATTTCACAAATTAAACAGGAACTGCTGCAGTTACTTTACGAGGAAAAATGAACACTGATTTCAACCATGCGGCTTCCAGTAAATGCTTCTACCTAAGATGGCAGACCTTCATGAACACAACATTATCTCAAGAGGAACTTAAGACCTTCGAAGGTTTATTCTTCCACTGCAAGGGGCTTCAAATACTCTTCGACAAGGAAGATCCCCCTTGAGAAACTCCCCTCCCTAATAAGTCTCCAGGGAGCCAGACATGAAAATATAAAATCTGCTCTTCTATTGTGCTAGCAAGCTAGGTAGTAATATTGATTCTCCTTGCAAATCATATTTAAAGACTAGGTATTTCAGTGCCTTATTACAGTCCCTTATTCAAATGTAGCAGGTTTGCACTCCCTTTAACACCCCCCCCCCCCCCCCGCCCCCATATACAAACCCTGCAAGATAGATCCGCTGTCCGTAGCATGTGTTCTTATACTTTTCTTTTTACTCCCCCCCCAGTTAAAGGAGACCAGGGTACAATGAATCATCCTATGCCCTAACCACTCATCAGCATTAAGGACCCTGTATACCCAAGAGTACTTCTTGGCACTCTGATAGAAAAATGCATCTTTTTCTTGAAAGCTGTGCTTAGTGAAAATGTTTATTCCAGGTGACAGGGACACTGCCTTGTCACTTCTACCATGACTTTGTACTGTTACTTCTTTTAATAAATTCTTTTGAAAAAAAAAAAACACATTAAAAACACTCACAAATTCAAGTGCTTAAAGGAGAACTTAACTGTATCTGAGCACTACAAACTGAAAACGTTGTTTAATACATTTTTAATATATAATACAAACTCACCCGTCCATCTATGTCGCCGAGTTTTTTTTTGCAGAGAAATCACTTTGAACCCTCCAGCTCCCCCCCCCCCGCTTTCATTTCTAGCTATGGGGCCATCGTGTAGCATTTACTTCCTGGTTTCCAACCACCCTTAGCTCAGGCATGCAGGTAGGTGGGTGTGCTTAGCTGAGAAAGCCCCTCCTTCCCTCCTCCAGATAAATAAAACAAAATGCCCATGGAGACTCCTGAGATGTATGCCATCATTTTGGCTTAGGCCAGAAACCAGAAAGCAACTGAAAAATTGTAAAAAAAAGTTTAAAACAAGTAAATATAATAAACTTTTCTAATTATTTATTAATGCTAGCATAATGATTACTAATACCTACTGTTGACTGAGAGAGTAAAGTTTTGCTTTAACAGCACTACATGTTGTGGTTGTATCAGTCCCACTCACTTCAGAACCTTCTGGTTCTGAAGAAGAAGGTGCTACCTTCGAAACGCGTCAGCCAGCAGCGGTCTGCACGTCTTGTCCATAGGTCTGGAGACTGCTACCATCATTTGACTATTATGCGTGATTTTTATCTACCCTTGTGAGTAGTACTTTTACGTTTTCTGTTTTAATAAACCTTTTTAAAGATAATGCACAAGGCCGGTGCGCCCTCTCTTTTCTGCTTTTTATTCAGAAGGCAATACTTTGGTCTCCTGAATGCCTGTTTTTTTTTTTTTTTTTTTCTTGACATCCAAATGGGTGAGTTAAATTGGAAGACTATGCTGCAAATTTGAGCCTAGCATTTAGGTTGCGGTTGCAGTATGGCCCCCTTCACATGAATGAATTGCTTTTGACTCCGGTGACAGAGGGGATTATTTTTGTTACATGGGGATGCAAAGAATTGCGGCTGTGGCATGCGCACAACCCTGTGCAGCTTAGGTAGGCAGTAAACACGCAGCTCAACTGCCTATTTTTACCGCAGATTATGACTAAGCAAATTTCGTTAATCTCTGCCAGGTCTGCATTGATGTCATGATGTCTACGATGTTGTCTGATGATTTTTATCTTCAATAAAGTCTTCACTTTTGCTTCAAACCTGTGAGTGCGGTCAAACCTTTTCCTGTTCCAGGGGCTCCTATTTTTACCACAACTACAAGTGTAGCCTGGATGGAAATACCACACCACAATCCTAGCGTATGGCTCTCGGTTGCATTGCCGCTCCATTTACATAAATATGTTGCAATCAGTGGCACTGCCCAAAATGAACGCAACAGGGGGAATATTTCTGCTGCTCCACGATGCAAGGTATTGTTGCTGTGGCATGTGTATACTCCCCTTGTGCTGCCTTTGCAACTTAAGGGGTTGATAAAAATGTGGCTCAACTACCTTTTTTTACAGCACCAACCACAAGTGTAAACTAAGCATGAATGGGAATTCTACGACACAACCACAAGCCTAGCATTTGGCTTGCAGTTGTGGCATGGCCACATTCACTTAAATATGTCACATTTGGTGGTGGTACTGCCCACTGAACATGACCAGGGGATCACTTTTGCCATACAGTGACATGTGTACACATTCGCCCATCTACCTAAGCAGCTTAGAGGGAGCAGTTGGGGTGTGGTAAAAACAGGGCTTAACTACCCAAAACCTTAAAGCAGAACTTAGCTGTATCTGAAACCACAAACTAAAAGGTCTATTTAATTCATTTTTAATATTCAAAGAAACTTACCATTTTCCAGGTGATCTCTGTTTATTAACTCGCTACAGATCTCTAATGTACGTAACTTGTTAATTGCCCATTAGCGAATGAGACTGTTTCTGAAATAGTATTTACTGGCCTTTAACTTTTTGAAATTTTGATGTCTTTACTGTTTTTATTCTGTGTATTTTTCTCTCCCTCTACTGTGATACTGATGCTTTGCTGCACCATTCTCCATCAGCCATCAGGGTAAGAGCAAAAGCTAAGCAAGCCCAAAGACGTTTATGCAGAGCACTGAAAATCCTGGGAGTTGTAGATTGAGACGGCAGCCATATGGGGCAAATATACTCCTTACACTAGGAGGAGTAGAGAGATGATTTTTTGTTAATGTGCCTGGGAAAGTTCTTCCTCTAAAAAGTATTACATTCAGTGATTTCCTGTGATACTGTATGTTTTGTACACTCAACCTGGTTTGTTAGAGAAGCTGAGGTTCTTGAAAAAGTCAACCCAAAGAACAGAGGATCCATCCTAATTAGCGGTTCCTACAGGAACCCCAACTACATGTGGGGGCTCATCCAGGATCAGTATGTTCTGGGTGTCAGTCATCTAGATGATGAGCCAGAAGAAGTCATTATGAATACGGCTAAAGCTGCCAAGTGGTGCTAAGAGCAAAATGGATGACTGCAACTGTGTGGGGTGATTGATGTGCCAGAAAACAAATGGACTGGGGAGCAGATTCCCCAAACAGTAAAAACACTAACCCCAGAGCAGAGAGTGTTCATGCTAGGCTTGAAGGTGGATCCAGCTTCTGCTTGTACCCATGTGCTATTAGAGTGGAGAAGGTACATTGCTGCCTGGGAGACTGTGGCCATCTAACAGAGGAAGCCGAAGAGCATTTAATCCAGCTGCAAGTGTCAGACACCAATCCTGAAAGCCCAAGTCAGACTGTGGCAGAGACCAAAACAAACCCCTCACTCCTGCATCTACTTCAGGACTGCCCCTGGCTTCCTTCTTCACTGATGTAGGGAAGCTAGTGGAGAACTTTATCAAGAATGGGTTTGTGCTCTTCTCAGAGAAGATGTGATGGGTGCGGCAGTGGTTGGAGCAGATAAGCAGCAGGGAGGAGTAGTAGAGAAGCGGAGGAGGTGGGGGAGCTGGTGGCAGCCAATGAGCATGCAGTCTCCGGCCAAGACTAGTGGTGACGTCAATGTGCACAAACCAAACGAGCGGAGTCAGGGCCTCTGCACTGTGGATGTTTACAAGCCTGATATTTTACTCTAATTTTAAGTGCAATAACTTTTTTATCTCAAAAAAATGTCACTCTTCTCCTTGCTTTAATATGTCCTAACGGATCTGTGTGGAGCTGGTCAGGAATGAGCTGTAACTGCCTTTAGGACTATATCTCAGAGCATTGTCTGATCTGGTACGGATCAGTGTTCTCCCAGTTTGAATTGTGTTTATTCAACGTGCATTTTTAACGTTTAGTGTGTCACATGGTCATTTGTATTTCGCACTGTATATATATTTCATTAATAAAATTGTTCGGACTTTGTATGAGACAACGAGTGCTACAGAGTTTGTATGTCTCCATCCCTGAATCATAGAAAAAAGAGGGGAAAGGAGAATGGTGGGACTTTATATAAGGCACAACACCAAAACCAGATGAATCAATTGGTAGATAATATTTCATATTTAATGGTGCACACGGATGCATGTGGGACAGTAAATAGCATGTAGCAAATAACATAATAATATAGTAATATAATAAATACATATAAATGTACACACATAAGTGTTAGACATGAATACATATACATAAATTTTCCTACATAGTAAATAGTAAATATTTTAAAATGTATTAAATGTAGCCCAAACTTGCATATAAACATGATTGATTGCACACATGATAATATAAAATTGATTCAAGGTTCTTCAAGGTAGTCGCATAGTAAATGCATGGTAGCTGTGACAATACATCGGTATATAGCTCTACGCATGTTTTGTGGATAAATTCCACTCATCAGGAGCAAATGCAATCTAGGGATGTCTGTAATAAAATATAAATACCAAATATTATAGTAACTAAAGTAACAGGAAGAGGGGGAACCACATCTTAATCCCAGCACTCTTACCTATAAGTAGGCTACAGTATTGAACAACATGGGTAGTATTAGTAGCTGGAGGCACCATGGGAAACAACATCCCTGGAAACTGAGGTGGTGGTGACTGCGGCAGCGGTGATAAAGCGGTATAAAGTCCCACCATTCCCCTTTCCCCTCCGTTTCCCTCTTTTTTTCACTGTATATATTGGTGGATGAGAAGCAGTTTCAGGGCATCATGCACTTCTATTCATTTCTGTATTGATTAATTTATTGCAATAGCTTTGCCTTGAGTAGTGGTAAGAATACTGCATGTAACATATATTTGGTTTTGAGGTGAAATATTTTAGGAAAAGCACGCCTATTTATTTATTTTTTTCTATAATAAGTCTCCAGCAGTGGCATATGCAGTGCAGAGGCAGAGTTGCCGTGTAGCCTGAGCTGGGAGAAGAAAAATGGCAATGTCACTGGAGCATGCTGCAGCCTAGCTCTATCCATCTGCTGTGGGGAAGCTGTGACCGTGGAAGTGCGGACCCAGCGGCGGGGGTGTTTGCGTCCCCCCCCCAGAAAATTGAGCACCAGCCACTGCTGACAAGGTCCAACCAGATGGAGTCTTACTAGAATCTCACCCAAATTACCCTATAGTGCAGCTTATTTGCAAGGGACCCAGATCTGCTCCATGCTCTCACCCCCAGGAAAAAGTTATCATTGCAGGGAAGCTGGCCATTTCAGGGCACAATGCCCTAAGAGAGAGATTGTGTCTGACCTAACTGCTGAAGTTCTGAAAGCATTACAGAAACTGTTTCCAGGGAAGCCGGAGCGAAACCTCATAGGAGCCAACTGAAGGCCCGTTCATCACAGAGAGCTCCAAAACGAAAGAAGTGAAAAAGTCACTGCGGGAGTCCAAAGTACCAAAGCAAACCTCCACTGTGACTTCTGACCAGCAGGCCAACTCACACTCTTTGTTTTCAGGTGGACAGGCACAGGAAGCCAATGCACACCACTCCTCCAGGATTGCCATGAAACAGCAAGGAAAACAGGAGCAAACTAAGAGAAAAGAAGAAGTCCAGACTGCTGAGCCTACTCCAAACAAGTTCACAGATCAATAGGTGGGTCCCTCGTCTATAGTCCTCTAGCAAAGTCCTGGGGCCCCTGAGGCCTAATGGTGACCTCCAGAGTTAAGGACAGCTGACATTTTTCTGTGTAAAGTGGGTTGCAAGACATGGTGGGTGTAATGCAAGATGAAATGGTGGGCGCCAGAAATTTTTATTATGCAAAGAGATTTATTGTCTCTTGAACAGAACTGGAGGAGAGAGGGTTAGGGCCAGGACACCCTTAAGTAGATGCAATGATAATTAGCAGTCCTATAGGTAGGACTGCTGTCTCCTATGGCAACAATCTTGTAGTAGTTATTAACAGCAGTTTTATTGAACTATTTGCAACACGAACAGTTCTCAGCTTACTCCACAATCACTCACTGTGGGCCTTCACTCAATGAACTCCCAGTCTTTCACTAGACTTCGGATCCAATAGCCACTGGATCCCCTGAGCTCTTTCACTGTTAGCACTCAGCATCTTGCTCAAGTGTCACCCCCGCTTCCCTGCTGGGTCCCTGGCTTGGCACTCACAAATACTCTTCAAGCGTCACCCCTGCTGACATGCTAGGTCCCTGGCTTGGCACTCCCTGATGCTCCACAAGGTTTTCCCACTTCTTTACCGTCCCCGGCTGATGAAAAGTCTGCTCTAGTCAGGGCCGGTCCCAGGCGGGTGCACGGGGTGCAGTGCACCCAGGCGCCAGAGAGGTGGGGGCGCTGAAGCACCAGAGTGCTCCCTTCCCTCCTCCTCCTCCCCTCTGTGTCCAGAAGTAGCTCTGTCCGCAGCAGCTCACCGCCGCGGAGCGGCCGCGCCGGCGCCGCTGTGCTTTACATTGCTAGAGCCTGTCCCCCCTCCCTCCTCCTCCTCCTGTCAGCGGAGAGCAGCCGCCGGAGATCGGAGCGGCTGGTCTCTGTGTTGAGAGAGACCAGCCGCGCAGTGACTTCGCTGGGGGGAGTGGGGAGGGGGGGGCGGCCCGTGCCTGCAGCCTGACACAGGTTCTCTCTCTCATCCGCTGTCTCTCACTCCCGCCTAAGCTGATGCCTGGAGCCTGTCTCGATCTGTTCACGGCTGCACACTGTCCTCTCTAGCTGCTGCCCGGCCGGGTGTTAATGTGTCTGTCTGTACTGATAGAGGGAGGTTTGTCCCTGGGGCGGTCTGTGCTAATGGGGGGGTTGTCCTGGGGGGGCGGTCTGTGCTAATGGGGGGGTTGTCCTGGGGGGCGGTCTGTACTAATGGGGGGGTGTCCTGGGGGCGGTCTGTGCTAATGGGGGGGTTGTCCTGGGGGGGCGGTCTGTACTAATGGGGGGGTGTCCTGGGGGCGGTCTGTACTAATGGGGGGGTTGTCCTGGGGGGTGGTCTGTACTAATGGGGGGGTTGTCCTGGGGGCGGTCTGTACTAATGGGGGGGTTGTCCTGGGGGCGGTCTGTACTAATGGGGGGGTTGTCCTGGGGGGTGGTCTGTACTAATGGGGGGGTTGTCCTGGGGGCGGTCTGTACTAATGGGGGGGTTGTCCTGGGGGGTGGTCTGTACTAATGGGGGGGTTGTCCTGGGGGCGGTCTGTACTAATGGGGGGGTTGTCCTGGGGGGTGGTCTGTACTAATGGGGGGGTTGTCCTGGGGGCGGTCTGTACTAATGGGGGGGTTGTCCTGGGGGGGCGGTCTGTACTAATGGGGGGGTTGTCCTGGGGGGGCGGTCTGTACTAATGGGGGGGTTGTCCTGGGGGGGCGGTCTGTACTAATGTGGGGTTGTCCTGGGGGGGCGGTCTGTACTAATGGGGGGGTTGTCCTGGGGGGGCGGTCTGTACTAATGGGGGGGTTGTCCTGGGGGGGCGGTCTGTACTAATGGGGGGGTTGTCCTGGGGGGGCGGTCTGTACTAATGGGGGGGTTGTCCTGGGGGGCGGTCTGTACTAATGGGGGGGTTGTCCTGGGGGGGCGGTCTGTACTAATGGGGGGGTTGTCCTGGGGGGGCGGTCTGTACTAATGGGGGGGTTGTCCTGGGGGGGCGGTCTGTACTAATGTGGGGTTGTCCTGGGGGGTCTGTACTAATGGGGGGTGTCCTCGGGGGTCTGTACTAATGGGGGGGTTGTCCTGGGGGGGCGGTCTGTACTAATGGGGGGTTGTCCTGGGGGGGCGGTCTGTACTAATGGGGGGTTGTCCTGGGGGGTCTGTACTAATGGGGGGGTTGTCCTGGGGGGTCTGTACTAATGGGGGGTTGTCCTGGAGGGTCTGTACTAATGGGGGGGTTGTCCTGGGGGGTCTGTACTAATGGGGGGGTTGTCCTGGGGGTCTGTACTAATGGGGGGTTGTCCTGGGGGTCTGTACTAATGGGGGGTTGTCCTGGGGGTCTGTACTAATGGGGGGTTGTCCTGGGGGTCTGTACTAATGGGGGGGTTGTCCTGGGGGGTCTGTACTAATGGAGGGGGAGTTGTCTTGGGGGGGTCTGTACTAATGGAGGGATTTGTCCTGGGGGTCTGTACTAATGGAGGGGGGGTTTGTCCTGGGGGGTCTGTACTAATGGAGGGGGGTTGTTCTGGGGGGGTCTGTACTAATGGAGGGGGGTGTTTGTCCGGGGGGTCTGTACTAATGGAGGGGGGGTCCTGGGGGGGCTGTACTAATGGAGGGGGGTTTGTCCTGGTGGGGGGTCTGTACTAATGGAGGGGGGTTTGTCCTGGTGGGGGGTCTCTACTAATGAAGGGGGGATTTGTCCTGTGGGGGTCTGTACTAGTGGAGGGGGGGTTCTCCTGGGGGGTCTGTAGTAATGGAGAGGGTTTGTCCTGGGGGGTCTGTACTAATGGAGGGGGAGTTTGTCCTGGGGGGGTCTGTACTAATGGAGGGGGGGGTTTGTCCTGGGGGGTCTGTACTAATGAAGGGGGGATTTGTCCTGTGGGGGTCTGTACTAGTGGACGGGGGTTCTCCTAGGGGGTCTGTACTAATAGAGGGGGGGTTTGTCCTGGGGGTCTATACTAATAGAGGGGGGGTTTGTCCTGGGGGTCTGTACTAATGGAGGGGGGTTGTCCTGGGGGGGTCTGTACTAATGGAAGGGGGTTGTCCTGGGGGGGTCTGTACTAATGAAGGGGGGCTTTGTCCTGGGGGGATCTGTACTAATGGAGGGGGGGTTGTCCTGGTGGGGGTCTACTAATGGAGTGGGGGTGGTTTGTCCTGGGGGGGTCTATACTGATGAAGGGGGGTCTGTACTGAGAGAGGGGTTTATACTTAGTGGGGGTCTATACTTAGTGGAGGGAGGTCTGTACTGAGGGGTGACTAAAGTTGGTGGAAGGAGGGTGACACCATGTAATACCGCACCTGGTGACACCAACCCTAGTGACGTCACTGCAGCTGCAGGCTCTTCTTTCGCCCCTTCCCCTCCCTCTCCCCCGCACGTGCACTGCTATACTAGTGAGCGGCACTGGCCAGCACAGCCTCCCACTATGTTTCTTCCCCCACCTTCATATCAGCCAGGGAAAAATAGAATAGAAAAAGGAGAAGAGGATTGTGGGACATGTAGTCCCGAGGACTGGCAGCCCCACTGTAACACGGAAACTGCAGTCCACACAGCAGGCTCAGCTGAATGGGAGAGAGAGATACAGGAGCCAGAGGGAAAGCCACACAGCCTGGTGCCATCCCTGGCGGAGAAAGGAATGGAGTCATTGCCAGAATACAGATCTGGGTGCTACCCAGCGGAGTCACAACGGGCAATTCAGAGTGAGCTTACTCCTGATCAGAGGAACCATCGCTGGGTCAGGTGAGAGGGCCAATCGGCCATTATCTACTAATGTCCAAAGGAACTGCAGTCTCTGACCATCTCCTGTATTATATCTGCAGTCTCTGACCTTCTCTTGTATCATGTCTGCAGTCTCTGACCATCTCCTGTATTATATCTGCAGTCTCTGACCTTCTCTTGTACCATGTCTGCAGTCTCTGACCTTCTCTTGTATCATATCTGCAGTCTCTGATCATCTCCTGTACCATGTCTGCAGTCTCTGATCATCTCCTGTACTATGTCTACAGTCTCTGATCATCTCCTGTACCATGTCTGCAGTCTCTAATCATCTCCTGTACTATGTCTGCAGTCTCTGATCATCTCCTGTACTATGTCTGCAGTCTCTGATCATCTCCTGTACTATGTCTGCAGTCTCTGATCATCTCCTGTACTATGTCTGCAGTCTCTGACCATCTCCTGTATTACATCTGCAGTCTCTGACCTTCTCTTGTACCATGTCTGCAGTCTCTGACCTTCTCTTGTATCATATCTGCAGTCTCTGATCATCTCCTGTACCATGTCTGCAGTCTCTGATCATCTCCTGTACTATGTCTACAGTCTCTGATCATCTCCTGTACCATGTCTGCAGTCTCTGACTGTCTCTTGTATCATGTCTACAGTCTCTGACCATGTCCTCTACTATGTCTGCAGTCTCTGATCATCTCCTGTACCATGTCTGCAGTCTCTGATCATCTCCTGTATTATATCTGCAGTCTCTGACCTTCTCTTGTATCATGTCTGCAGTCTCTGACCATCTCCTGTATTATATCTGCAGTCTCTGACCTTCTCTTGTACCATGTCTGCAGTCTCTGACCTTCTCTTGTATCATATCTGCAGTCTCTGATCATCTCCTGTACCATGTCTGCAGTCTCTGATCATCTCCTGTACTATGTCTACAGTCTCTGATCATCTCCTGTACCATGTCTGCAGTCTCTGACTGTCTCTTGTATCATGTCTACAGTCTCTGACCATGTCCTCTACTATGTCTGCAGTCTCTGACCATCTCCTGTATTATATCTGCAGTCTCTGACCTTCTCTTGTATCATGTCTGCAGTCTCTGACCATCTCCTGTATCATGTCTGCAGTCTCTAATCATCTCCTGTACTATGTCTGCAGTCTCTGATCATCTCCTGTACTATGTCTGCAGTCTCTGACCATCTCCTGTATTACATCTGCAGTCTCTGACCTTCTCTTGTACCATGTCTGCAGTCTCTGACCTTCTCTTGTATCATATCTGCAGTCTCTGATCATCTCCTGTACCATGTCTGCAGTCTCTGATCATCTCCTGTACTATGTCTACAGTCTCTGATCATCTCCTGTACCATGTCTGCAGTCTCTGACTGTCTCTTGTATCATGTCTACAGTCTCTGACCATGTCCTCTACTATGTCTGCAGTCTCTGATCATCTCCTGTACCATGTCTGCAGTCTCTGATCATCTCCTGTATTATATCTGCAGTCTCTGACCTTCTCTTGTATCATGTCTGCAGTCTCTGACCATCTCCTGTATTATATCTGCAGTCTCTGACCTTCTCTTGTACCATGTCTGCAGTCTCTGACCTTCTCTTGTATCATATCTGCAGTCTCTGATCATCTCCTGTACCATGTCTGCAGTCTCTGATCATCTCCTGTACTATGTCTACAGTCTCTGATCATCTCCTGTACCATGTCTGCAGTCTCTGACTGTCTCTTGTATCATGTCTACAGTCTCTGACCATGTCCTCTACTATGTCTGCAGTCTCTGACCATCTCCTGTATTATATCTGCAGTCTCTGACCTTCTCTTGTATCATGTCTGCAGTCTCTGACCATCTCCTGTATCATGTCTGCAGTCTCTAATCATCTCCTGTACTATGTCTGCAGTCTCTGATCATCTCCTGTACTATGTCTGCAGTCTCTGATCATCTCCTGTACTATGTCTGCAGTCTCTGATCATCTCCTGTACTATGTCTGCAGTCTCTGACCATCTCCTGTATTACATCTGCAGTCTCTGACCTTCTCTTGTACCATGTCTGCAGTCTCTGACCTTCTCTTGTATCATATCTGCAGTCTCTAAACATCTCCTGTACCATGTCTGCAGTCTCTGATCATCTCCTGTACTATGTCTACAGTCTCTGATCATCTCCTGTACCATGTCTGCAGTCTCTGACTGTCTCTTGTATCATGTCTACAGTCTCTGACCATGTCCTCTACTATGTCTGCAGTCTCTGATCATCTCCTGTACCATGTCTGCAGTCTCTGATCATCTCCTGTACTATGTCTACAGTCTCTGATCATCTCCTGTACCATGTCTGCAGTCTCTGACTGTCTCTTGTATCATGTCTACAGTCTCTGACCATGTCCTCTACTATGTCTGCAGTCTCTGATCATCTCCTGTACCATGTCTGCAGTCTCTGATCATCCCCTGTACTATGTTTACAGTCTCTGATCATCTCCTGTACCATGTCTGCAGTCTCTGATCATCTCCTGTACTATGTCTGCAGTCTCTGATCATCTCCTGTACCATGTCTGCAGTCTCTGATCATCTCCTGTACCATGTCTGCAGTCTCTGACCAACTCCTGTACCATGTCTGCAGTCTCTGACCATCTCCTGTACCATGTCTGCAGTCTCTGACTGTCTCTTGTATCATGTCTGCAGTCTCTGATCATCTCCTGTACTATGTCTACAGTCTCTGATCATCTCCTGTACTATGTCTACAGTCTCTGATCATCTCCTGTACTATGTCTGCAGTCTCTGATCATCTCCTGTGTCATGTCTGCAGTCTCTGACCAACTCCTGTACCATGTCTGCAGTCTCTGACCATCTTCTGTATCATGTCTGCAGTCTCTGACCAACTCCTGTATTATGTCTGTAGTCTCAGATCATCTCCTGTATCATGTCTGCAGTCTCTGATCATCTCCTGTACTATGTCTGCAGTCTCTGATCATCTCCTGTGTCATGTCTGCAGTCTCTGACCAACTCCTGTACCATGTCTGCAGTCTCTGACCATCTTCTGTATCATGTCTGCAGTCTCTGACCAACTCCTGTATTATGTCTGTAGTCTCAGATCATCTCCTGTATCATGTCTGCAGTCTCTGATCATCTCCTGTATCATGTCTGCAGTCTCTGACCAACTCCTGTACCATGTCTGCAGTCTCTGATAATCTCCTGTATCATGTCTGCAGTCTCTGACCACCTCCTGTACCATGTCTGCAGTCTCTGATCATCTCCTGTACCATGTCTGCAGTCTGTGACTGTCTCTTGTATCATGTCTGCAGTCTCTGATCATCTCCTGTACTATGTCTGCAGTCTCTGACCATCTCCTGTACCATGTCTGCAGTCTCTGACCATCTCCTGTACCATGTCTGCAGTCTCTGACTGTCTCTTGTATCATGTCTACAGTCTCTGGCCATCTCTTGTATCATGTCTACAGCCTTTGACCGTCTCTTGTATCATGTCTGCAATCTCTGACCAGCTTCTGTACCATGTCTGTGGTGTCTGACTGTCTCTTGTATCATGTCTGCAGTCTCTGACCATCTATTCTATCTTGTCTGTAGTCTCCGACCATCTCCTGTATTATGTTTGCAGTCTCTGACCTTCTCTTGTATCATGTCTGCAGTCTCTGACCATCTCCTGTATCATGTCTGCAGTCTCTAATCATCTCCTGTACTATGTCTGCAGTCTCTGATCATCTCCTGTACTATGTCTGCAGTCTCTGATCATCTCCTGTACTATGTCTGCAGTCTCTGATCATCTCCTGTACTATGTCTGCAGTCTCTGACCATCTCCTGTATTACATCTGCAGTCTCTGACCTTCTCTTGTACCATGTCTGCAGTCTCTGACCTTCTCTTGTATCATATCTGCAGTCTCTGATCATCTCCTGTACCATGTCTGCAGTCTCTGATCATCTCCTGTACTATGTCTACAGTCTCTGATCATCTCCTGTACCATGTCTGCAGTCTCTGACTGTCTCTTGTATCATGTCTACAGTCTCTGACCATGTCCTCTACTATGTCTGCAGTCTCTGATCATCTCCTGTACCATGTCTGCAGTCTCTGATCATCTCCTGTACTATGTCTACAGTCTCTGATCATCTCCTGTACCATGTCTGCAGTCTCTGACTGTCTCTTGTATCATGTCTACAGTCTCTGACCATGTCCTCTACTATGTCTGCAGTCTCTGATCATCTCCTGTACCATGTCTGCAGTCTCTGATCATCCCCTGTACTATGTTTACAGTCTCTGATCATCTCCTGTACCATGTCTGCAGTCTCTGATCATCTCCTGTACTATGTCTGCAGTCTCTGATCATCTCCTGTACCATGTCTGCAGTCTCTGATCATCTCCTGTACCATGTCTGCAGTCTCTGACCAACTCCTGTACCATGTCTGCAGTCTCTGACCATCTCCTGTACCATGTCTGCAGTCTCTGACTGTCTCTTGTATCATGTCTGCAGTCTCTGATCATCTCCTGTACTATGTCTACAGTCTCTGATCATCTCCTGTACTATGTCTACAGTCTCTGATCATCTCCTGTACTATGTCTGCAGTCTCTGATCATCTCCTGTGTCATGTCTGCAGTCTCTGACCAACTCCTGTACCATGTCTGCAGTCTCTGACCATCTTCTGTATCATGTCTGCAGTCTCTGACCAACTCCTGTATTATGTCTGTAGTCTCAGATCATCTCCTGTATCATGTCTGCAGTCTCTGATCATCTCCTGTATCATGTCTGCAGTCTCTGACCAACTCCTGTACCATGTCTGCAGTCTCTGATAATCTCCTGTATCATGTCTGCAGTCTCTGACCACCTCCTGTACCATGTCTGCAGTCTCTGATCATCTCCTGTACCATGTCTGCAGTCTGTGACTGTCTCTTGTATCATGTCTGCAGTCTCTGATCATCTCCTGTACTATGTCTGCAGTCTCTGACCATCTCCTGTACCATGTCTGCAGTCTCTGACCATCTCCTGTACCATGTCTGCAGTCTCTGACTGTCTCTTGTATCATGTCTACAGTCTCTGGCCATCTCTTGTATCATGTCTACAGCCTTTGACCGTCTCTTGTATCATGTCTGCAATCTCTGACCAGCTTCTGTACCATGTCTGTGGTGTCTGACTGTCTCTTGTATCATGTCTGCAGTCTCTGACCATCTATTCTATCTTGTCTGTAGTCTCCGACCATCTCCTGTATTATGTTTGCAGTTTCTGACCATCTCTTGTATCATGTCTGCAGTCTCTGATCATCTCCTGTACTATGTCTGCAGTCTCTGACCATCTCCTGTACTATGTCTGCAGTCTCTGATCATCCCCTGTACTATGTCTGCAGTCTCTGACCATCTCCTGTACTATGTCTGCAGTCTCTGATCATCCCCTGTACTATGTCTGCAGTCTCTGATCATCTCCTGTACTATGTCTGCAGTCTCTGATAATCTCCTGTATTATGTCTGCAGTCTCTGATCATCTCCTGTACCATGTCTGCAGTCTCTGATTATCTCCTGTACCATGTCTGCAGTCTCTGTTCATCTCCTGTACTATGTCTGCAGTCTCTGATCATCTCCTGTACTATGTCTGCAGTCTCTGATTATCTCCTGTACCATGTCTGCAGTCTCTGTTCATCTCCTGTACTATGTCTGCAGTCTCTGATCATCTCCTGTATTATGTCTGCAGTCTCTGATCATCTCCTGTACCATGTCTGCAGTCTCTGACCATCTCCTGTATTATATCTGCAGTCTCTGACCTTCTCTTGTACCATGTCTGCAGTCTCTGACCATCTCCTGTACTATGTCTGCAGTCTCTGACCAATTCCTGTACCATGTCTACAGTCTCTGTCCAGCTCTTGTATCATGTCTGCAGTCTTTGACCGTATCCTGTATTATGTCTGGGGACTCTTTCTAACAGAAGCCCTCTCTGTGTGGATCAGAGAGTCTCCCCTCCAGGTCTCATTAGTGTTCTCTCTTCCTGTATTTTCTTTATTGTTAAGAGATCATGGGAGGATTTCAGGGTATCAAAGACTTCTTAGGGGAGCAGCTCTGTATTTGAGTCGTTGCCATAGAATCATTTGTAAAGGGGTGGAGTTGGTAAGATGACCACGCCCATGTGGGGGCGCCAGAAATATTTCTGCACCCAGGCGCCGGTGACCCTAGGATCGGCCCTGGCTCTAGTACTATCCTCAGCTTACTCATAGTGGTCTCCGATAACAAGGTTGATGGGCCCTTAGTGGCGACAGGTTCCCCTTCTACCTCCGACCATAGCTGGTTCACCGTCCGGCTGAACTGCTACTTCTTGTTGGACTATAAGCCCGCAGTCCCAACCCTGCACTGCTCTCCTGCTTCTGGATAGGTCAAGGGGTTCAAAGAAACCCCTGGTAATTGGCTGGGACATCCCATTCAGTCATAATCTGTCCTTGCTATGCTCTTGTCTTATCCAATGTCACCAGCTACCAGGCCACCTAGTGACAGAAGAGAGAAGTGCAGCAATTCCAGAATTAGGGGGAAATCAATTGATCTCCTAACAATTGGCCAAGGCAACTATCGCCTGGCGACTACATTTGATAGCAACCCTGCCTAAACTTCAGGGTGCTACATCCTCCCCTGCCTAGGAAAACTATGTCTCGGAGTTTGCAGAAAAATAATTTGAACTCTCAAGCCTGAGAGTGAATGTTCTGGCAAAAACTGGGACAGGTGGAGAAACAAGAAAGGAACAATATTAACAATAACAATACATGTGGCATACCACATGAAGTAAATATACATAACATACACATATACATGAGCAAGTGGCATTTCACACATTTTACACAAGGGTAGATAAATAACAGACAGTCCAAACCTGACTTGCCACTTGCTGAGGTTTTCCCACTTCTTCACCGGCCCAGGCTGATGAGAAGTCTGCTCTAGTACTGTCCTCAGCTTACTAACAATGTTCTCAGGTAACAAGGTGGATGGTCCCTTAGTGGTGACAGCTTCCACCTCCGACTACAGCTGGTTCCCCGTCCGGCTGAACCGCTACTTCTGGTTGGACTACAGTCCAAACCCTGCGCTGCTCTCCTGCTTCTGGATAGGCCCTCAAACAGCCTAGCAGCCAGAAGCCCCCAGGATATGCCTCAGGCTTCGGGCCTAGCAGCCCAGGGCAGCATAACACGCGTCCACCCAGACAGCCATCTAGGTGGCACAGAGCACGGATCACCTGACTCCACCCAAATAATAGACTCTCCCAGTATGCCAAGGGGCTTAAAGAAACCCCTGCCAATTGGTTGGAACACCCCTTTCAGTCATAATCTGTCCTTGCTATGCCCTTGTCTTATCCAATGTCACCAGCTAATAGATCACCTAGTAACAGAAAAGAGAAGTGCAGCAATTCCAGAATTAGGGGGAAATCAATTGAGCTCCTAACAATTGACCAAGGCAACTATCGCCTGGCGACTAAATTTGATAGCAACCCTGCCTAAAATTTAGGGTGCTACAGTCCCAATTCAAGTAGAAGAGGTCTACACCAGTTGCTGCACATTTGAACACATTTGCGGCACAATTGAAGTTACTGTATCAAGACTTTTATGACAAGTATCTGAAACATACAGTATACCCCTACAGAAGTTGGAAGACTTGGAGATTTGGGGTATTGGAACGCAGAAGTTTCCATATGATGGGTACAGGGCCGTCTTTAATATTAATTGGACCCTGGGCAAAACTTTTCTTGGGGCCCCCTCATGCAGTTTCGCTCTCCACCTGCTCTGAGACATACAATAAATAGCAGCTAGACTCAAAATCAGTTTACTGAATCAGATCAGACAGCTATTGTGATTGGTTGCCAGAGGTTGCAGTGTATCATTACCGCTCACTGACTGGTTGCTAAAGGTTACAGCACACATTACGGCTCACTGATTAGTTGCGAGGTTACAGCACATGATTTCTGCTTGTTGATTGGTTGCTAGAGATTACTGTGGATATGACCTCAGGGGGGCATGATATACATATCAATGCCGCTGGCCGCTGCTATTTACATATGAATGGCACCACTACTTACATATGAATGCCGGTAATTTACATGTAAACACAAGGTCTGCAGGTGAGTCATCTGTACACAATAATAGGGCAGAGCTGGGCAGCATTAGTAGCAGCCCTTCACACTGAGATATTGGGACACAGCACGGGACTAAAACTTCAAGGGACGAGGAAATTTAAACCAGTATAGTTGGCAAGTATGTAGTGGATGTGATTATGAGTGCCATGATGAAATGCCTATTTCTAATATAATCGCATAGATATAAGTGCTTATCTCATATAACCAGCTATTAGCCTTAACCATGCTCAATTATATGTCTGCCAGCTTCCCCCTTTTTGTGGAACAGAATTGCAAGAGTTAAAAACAAGTTTAAAGAAGATTGCGCCTGTTTTCAAGAACTGGAAACAAGACACCCTATTTAGCTATGATAGTCTGCTATTCCCTTATATAGATATAACCCAGCTAAAAGCTTATACTTTGTCACAATAATGAATATGCATATCTTGTGGTCTGCATACGCTTGTCTTATTTGATATTTGATTTGATAACAAAATATCCGGCTCACGGTATATTACCTGGGGTCCAGGAAGTAATAAAAGCAGAAGTACCAATTTACTGAACGTTGTATGTGTCAGTGATTTGTGTCGAGTGTGCACACTTTTACATTGAAGGTTAATTTGGCCAGGGGGACAGAAACAAAAGTACCGAACGATTCTGGTTCGGTCCAAAACAAGTATGAGGCAGCTGCTTTGGGCCCAGCAACAATGACAGGGCCCTGGGCAGCTGCCCCTTTTCCCCTGCTTTAAAAACGGCCCTGGATGGGTACTTTCCAATCCGACTGACATTTGGTCCTTCTGCAGTTGTGAAAACAGAGACATGCGATACCTTAGCAGCCCTCCTAGGGCTGAACTCTTTGTTGATAGGGACAAACACCAATCTAATGAAAAAACTACTCATCCTTATAGCCATGACCAGCTCAGGCCCTTTGTCCTTGAAACCAAGAACACTAGGCTGGAGCTGATTCCTGAGGTAGCCATTGGAGAAATGCCAGTTCTATCATCCCTCAATCACCTATCTGTGGCATGTTTTTTTCTTGCACTGACCCAAAAAAGGTAGAAGATGTCACTTTTTGGGCTTGACCGAATAACATCACTGAACTAAGGTCATTCTTAGGAATCTGCTCCTACTACCAAGGATTTGTCGAAGGGTTCGCTCTAATAGCCTGACCCCTCAATGAGTTGTTAAAGAATGAGGAGGAAAACGTGGATGCACCCAAGCCAAATAAGCCAAGTAAAGGACCCAGAATGCCTTGAAAATCTATTTGAGATCAGTGGACAGATTAGTGCGAGTATGCGTTTCACCAGCTGAGAGTCTGACCAATGCTTCGATGCTAACCTATGCTCACTCCACTAAACCATATAAACTACATCAATGCTAGCAGAGATGGACTGGGCGGGGTAATATACCAAGAGCATGATGGACATCTGCAACCAGTCACTTATGTGAGTAGAATCTGACACCCAGCAATTGACACTACTCTACTCAGAAGTTGGAGCTTCTGGTCTTAAAGTTAGCGTCTTATGCCCCGTACACACGGTCGGACTTTGTTCGGACATTCCGACAACAAAATCCTAGGATTTTTTCCGTCGGATGTTGGCTCAAACTTGTCTTGCATACACACGGTCACACAAAGTTGTTGGAAAATCCGATCGTTCTAAACGCGGTGACGTAAAACACGTACGTCGGGACTATAAATGGGGCAGTGGCCAATAGCTTTCATCTCTTTATTTATTCTGAGCATGCATGGCACTTTGTCCGTCGGATTTGTGTACACACGATCGGAATTTCCGACAACGGATTTTGCTGTCGGAAAATTTTATCTCCTGCTGTCCAACTTTGTGTGTCGGAAAATCCGATGGAAAATGTCCGATGGAGCCCACACACGGTCGTAATTTCCGACAACACGCTCCGATCGGACATATTCCATCGGAAAATCCGACCGTGTGTACGGGGCATACGTCTTAAAGGACTATGTGTATTGTGCAGACTTCATGATCAAGACTGACAACAATCCACTTAGCTAAGTACTCACCATGGCCAAGCTAGATGCTACTGGGCACCAGTGGTTGACTGCTCTGTCTGGCCCAAATTTGCTCTAAAGTATTGCCGTGGAGACAAACAGGGATGCTGATACTCTCTCCAGAAGGCCTTATGGTTTAGATGTGCCCAGAGACATTACTAACTCCAGAAGGAGTACAAGCCCTTTGTCAAAGGGTGGAGCACCTCGCCAAAGGGGCGAGAGGGGCTAAAGTTGTTGGAGCCACCACAGCTAGTGTTCCCAAATATTACTGTGGCTTTTTCCAAATAAGAGGTGAAGGCCTGCCCAGGTTATCAAAGAAAGATCTATGGAAAGACCAACAAGAAGAACCCCTCTGCAATCTAATGCTGTTTGGGGATGGCCCCTTCCTATTCCAACATCACTGCGCACCGGTGCACAAAGCAAGGTCCATAAAGACATGGATGAGCGTGTTTAGGATGAAGTAACTTAACTGGCCTGCACAAAGTCCTAACCTCAACCAATAGAACACCTTTGGGATAAGTTAGAGCGGAGACTGCGAGCAAGGCCTTCTCATCCAACATCAGTGCCCAACCTCACAAATGTGCTTCTGGAAGAATGGTCAAACATTCCCATAGACACACTCCTAAACCTTGTGGACAGCCATTCCAGAAGAGTTGAAGCGGTTATAGCTGAAAAGGGTGGGCAAACTCAATATTGAGTTCTATGGACTAAGACTGGGATGCCATTAAAGTTCGTGTGCGTGTAAAGGTAGGCATCCCAATACTTTTGACAATATAGTGTATTACATTTATTTTCTAAAAAAACTAAATTTAGTGTCACTTTAAATAGTCATTTAGTGTAAGATGCCAGTGTGTTTTGCGTATTTACCACTAGATGGCAGGACTGTACAATCTACTCATCACGTCAAGGCCCTGACTACATGAATAACAGTTGACTTTTTAGCCACATTTTCTAAATCAGGGGTCAGCAACCTGCTTGGTGGGTATGCTAAGCCATTTTCAGCCTATACACTGATTTTATGTTTATTGTTAAAAAGTAACTGCATAACTATGTAACTATATAAAAGTTAATGTTTAACAATTATCTAATCTGTAGTGTACTAAGTTCTCAGACAAATTCTTATTTTTGAAAAGGGTAGCCTTTGCATTCATGTTTGGATAATTTGGCAAATGTATGGACAGATTTTTTCACACCTGAACACAGTTTATGCCCATCTCAATGCCAGCAGATAACTGAGAAGAGTGGGTGCAACAGAAATTAACATCCTTCAGGGCTGGTTAACACCATAATCACATAGGAACACAGATTCCTGCGTGTACCCATGCAGTGTGCTTTGACAGCCCATTCATTTGAATGTCCTGAAAAATGCCCTAAACTATGCAAAAAGTACTTTTAAGAATGCACTGCACCAAACCACATGGTGCTGTAGTACCATGCAACTTGGTGTCCGCAAACGCACTGTGTTTGCAATATGCTTTTGAGGTGCCATAAACAATACATTGGCACCTGCATGCAGATCACAAGGGCAGCTTGTTTGATTTCGGTGTGGAAAAAACTCATTCCGTGCGCTTTTCCCAGTTTCCGCATGGCATTCTGGTTTGACCTGCCTCTCAGGCCAGGCACAGCACAAGTAAACCAGTTTACTGTTCATGACATATTAACTGTAAAATTTAACATGTGCTCCTATTCTATAATAATAATGAGTTTAACTTGCCATTAGCAGTGCAACTTTGAGTGCAAGGATTGAAAATAAACTATACAATGAGGTATTTTTCACTGGCACATCACTAGTCAGATGCTTGTAAATTGACACTTGATTTGGAAAAGGCTGCTGACCCCTGCTCTAAAGTGTCATTGTCATTGTCTTCGTTCAACAGCCATTGTCATTTGAATGGTTGTCAAGCATTGCTAATGGTTATCACACCTCATTGTCTACACCTCGATTCTGGAGGATAAAATACAATAACCAGTTTTAGAGATGCTCAAGTACCAAAAAAGTATACATACATACAGTACATACATTGCTTGAAAAAAGTTATTATTGTTAAACAAAAAATGTCTACTTAGGTTGGTTGCCAGGTTCTTAAATTATCCAATTACTTTTAGTAAAAGTCAAATTATTGTGAAAAAAATCAGCCCATATAGACCACTAGTAATGATCTAAAAGGATGCAGCATGTTCTTCCGGCACAGTAGGGTTGCCACCTTTTCCTCAAGTCAAACCCGAACACTTTAGCGGCGCACAGCAATCTTTTTTATGGTATAAACTATACATATATTTTGCAATTAAATATTTCTAATCATATGCAGTTAATCACAAGGGTCCCTCTTTACATCTGATTCCACAGAGTTCCCCTTTTACATCTGAACTCGCAGAGGTCCCTTACACTGTAAGGGGGGACTCTGCAGACTCTGATGCAAGGGAGAACTCTGGGGACTGTAACATAAGGGATGCCCTGGGAACCCTGATTTAAGGGGGAACACTGAGGCTTCTGGTGTAAAGGGGAACTCAGATGTAAGGGGTGCTCTGAGAACTCTGATTTACTTTAGTGTACACACTCAGAGGCAGGAGAGAGAAGGGGGGAGACTTCTGTCACAGACAAGGATGTATGGTGAGCTCTCTCACCCCTTGGCAGTCAGCACCTCTCATCCAGATGTATCTGAGGCTGCTGGACTTCAAATTTCCAGCCCCCCCATATTCCTTTTCTAAGGCGCAGTGCTGGGGATTGGAGTGTGGGCAGACACAGAGGGGTAGGGGCTGAAGGAAGAGGAGCGAATCAAGCCCTCTCTCCTCTCCTCTCCTGTCTGTGTTGTGTGTATGGGGGGGATTATTAGTGCTGGCTTTGGACAGTGTGAAAGCGAGTGTAACAGACACTCTTGGGTTAGACAACTGCAGCCAGCACCCCTACTGGGAAGCCATAGTCCAGTCTTAATAATGTGTCCGGGTTTCAGGTAGTTTGAAACCCGGACACGATTCCAAACCCGAACCGATCCGGGTGAATCCCTGACAGGTGGCAACCCTACAGCACAGGGATACACAGGTGTTGCATGCATCCCTGTGCTGGTAGTCCCATAGATGTCTATTTGGACATGCAGCTGCACGAACACAGCCGCTATGTCTCAATATGATGTGTGTGGGTGCAAGGCCCCAAATACACCCTGGGTAGGTTGTTCAAAACATCTTGGAGAAATAACCACAGATCTTCTGTGAATGTGGGCTGCCTCAAATCCTTCTATCTCTTCATGTAATCCCAGACAATATCCATGGTGTTAAGATCAGGGCTTTGTGGCAGCTAAACCATCACTATCAGGATGCCTTGTTCTTCTTTACACTGAATATAGTTCTTAACCACTTGACCACTGGGCACTTAAACCCCCTTCCTAACCAGACCAATTTTCAGCTTTCGGTGCTCTCACACTTTGAATGACAATTACTCAGTCATACAACACTTTACCCATATGAAATTTTTATCCTTTTTTTCACACAAATAGAGCTTTCTTTTGGTGGTATTTAATCACCGTTGGGTTTTTTATTTTTTGCGCTATAAAAGAAAAAAGACTGAAAATTTGGTAAAAAAATGAATTTTTCTTTGTTTCTGTTATAAAATTTAGCAAATTAGTAATTTTTCTTCGTAAATTTTGCCCAAAATTTATACCGCTACATATCTTTGGTAAAAATAAGTACAACTTGGTGTATATTATTTGGTCTTTGTGAATGTTAGAGAGTCCAAAAGCTACGGTGCCAATATCTGAAAATTGATCACACCTGAATTACTGACGGCCTATCTAATTTCTTGAGACCCTAACATGCCAGAAAAGTACAAATACCCCCCAAATGACCCCTTTTTGGAAAGAAGACATTCCAAGGTATTTAGAAAGATGCATGGTGAGTTTTTTTGAAATTGTCATCTTTTCCCACAATTCTTTGCAAAATCAGGATTTTTTTATTTCTTTTTTTTTTTCCACAAAATTGTCATATTAGAAGGTTATTTCTCACACACAGCATATGCATACCACAAATTACACCCCAAAACACATTCTGCTATTACTCCTGAGTATGGCGATACCACATGTGTGAGACTTTTACACAGCGTGGCCACATACAGAGGCCCAACATGCAGGGGAGCACCTCCAGGCGTTCTGGAGCGCCCAGGCCAATTCTGACATTTCTCTCCTACATGTAAAAATCATCATTTATTTGCTAGAAAATTACATAGAACCCCAAAACATTATATATATTTTTTTTTTAGCAAAGACCATAGAGAATACAATGGCGGTTGTTGCAACTTTTTATCTCGCACGGTATTTGTGCAGCAATTTTTCGAACGCGTTTTTTTGGGGAAAGAAACAGTTTTGTGCTTTAAAAAAAAACAAAACAGTAAAGTTAGCCCAATGTTTTTGCATAATGTGAAAGATGAAGTTACGCCGAGTAAATAGATACCCAACATGTCACCCTTCAAAATTGCACACGCTTGTGGAATGGTGCCAAACGTCGCTACTTAAAAATCTCCATAGGTGACACTTTAAAATTTTTTCCTGGTTACATGTTTTGAGTTACAGAGGAGGTCTAGGGCCAAAATTATTGCTCTCGCTCTACCGATCGCAGCGATACCTCACATGTGTGGTTTGAACACCGTTTTCATATGTGGGCGGGACTTACGTATGTGTTCGCTTCTGCATGCGAGCACACGGACATGGGCGCTTTAAAATTTTTTTTTTTTTTATTGTTTATTTTACTTTATTTATTTTAGTTTGACACTTTTTCCCCCCCAAAATTTTTTTGATCACTTTTATTTCTATTACAAGGAATGTAAACATCCTTGTAATAGGAATATGGCATGACAGGTCCTCTTTACAGTGAGATATGGGGTCAATAAGACCCCACATCTCACCTCTAGGCTGGGAAGCCTGAAATAAAAAAAAAAAAAAAAACGATCTTGGCTTCGATCGTAGCGGTGAGTCGGTAGAAGCACCGGAGGGTGGCGGGAAGGGGGGGGGGCGTCCCCTCTCGCCTCCCATAAGAATGATCAAGCAGTGGAACAGCCGCTATGATCATTCTCATGGTATAGGAAATCGCTGGCTGAAAAAGCTGATATCTGAATGATGCCTGTAGCTGCACCCATCATTCAGATATACCCGCTCAAAGTCAAGGACGTCATATGACTGTGGGCGGGAACTGGTTAAAAATTGCGGAGTATTGCGGGCTATTGCAGAGTATTGCGGGCTATATTGCAGAGTATTGCGGGCTATATTGCAGAGTATTGCCGGGTATATTGCAGAGTATTGCCGGGTATATTGCAGAGTATTGCCGGGTATATTGCAGAGTATTGCCGGGTATATTGCAGAGTATTGTGGGGTATATTGCAGAGTATTGCGGGGTATATTGCAGAGTATTGCGGGGTATATTGCAGAGTATTGCGGGGTATATTGCAGAGTATTGCGGGGTATATTGCAGAGTATTGCCCGGGTATATTGCAGAGTATTGCCCGGGTATATTGCAGAGTATTGCCTGGGTATATTGCAGAGTATTGCCCGGGTATATTGCAGAGTATTGCCCGGGTATATTGCAGAGTAGTGCCCGGGTATATTGCAGAGTAGTGCCCGGGTATATTGCAGAGTATTGCAGGGTGTTATGCAGAGTATTACAGGGTGTTATGCAGAGTATTGCAGGGTGGTATGCAGAGTATTGCAGGGTGGTATGCAGAGTATTGCAGGGTGGTATGCAGAGTATTGCAGGGTGTTATGCAGAGTATTGCAGGGTGTTATGCAGAGTATTGCAGGGTGGTATGCAGAGTATTGCAGGGTGGTATGCAGAGTATTGCAGGGTGGTATGCAGAGTATTGCAGGGTATAGTGCAGAGTATTGCAGGGTGTTATACAGAGTATTGCAGGGTGGTATGCAGAGTATTGCAGGGTGGTATGCAGAGTATTGCAGGGTGGTATGCAGAGTATTGCAGGGTGGTATGCAGAGTATTGCAGGGTATAGTGCAGAGTATTGCAGGGTGTTATGCAGAGTATTGCAGGGTGTTATGCAGAGTATTGCAGGGTGGTATGCAGAGTATTGCAGGGTGGCATGCAGAGTATTGCAGGGTGGTATGCAGAGTATTGCAGGGTGGTATGCAGAGTATTGCAGGGTGTTATGCAGAGTATTGCAGGGTTGGCTGAGCATTGAGGGATGGATGGATGTGACTGCAAATGTCACTGAGCACCGCTGTGGGCACTACACATGCAGCCCACAGCGGTGCTGCCATCCGATCCCTCCCCCTCTCCCCTCGCACTGTACCGATCGGTACAGAGAGGGGAGGGAGGAACCGGCGTCATGAGACGACGCCGGTCTGTTGACATGTGATCGCTCCGTCATTTGACGGAACGATCACGTGGTAAACGGCCGCGATCAGCGGCTATTTACCGTAATCCGTGATGCGCCGGGTCCTCTGGACCCGGCGGTCACGGATGTTCCCGAGTGCGCGCCCCAGGGGGCGCGCGGGAGCATCATTCTGGAATCACGTCCATGGACGTCCACCCAGAACTAGCCGACCGCGCTGTTGCCGTCTTTCGGCAATGGCCCGGTCGGCAAGTGGTTAATGACATTGGCTGTATGTTGGGGGTCACTGTCCTGCTGCTGAATAAATTTGGTGCCAATCACATGCTTCTCTGATGGTATGGCATGATGGATAAGTATATTTTGACACATCAGTCCAGAGCACCTGCTGCCATTTTTCTGCATCCCGGTTCCTATGTTTTTTTTGCATAGTTGAGTCACTTTTCCATGTTTCCACGTCCTATGCACGAAAACATAGGAACTGGGGTGCAGAAAAATGGCAACAGGTGCTCTGGACTTATAAGTCAAAATGTGAAATATTTAGCTGTAGCAGAAAACAGTTTGTTGGCAAAGGGCTGGTGAGCGGTACAATAATGAGTTTCTGCAGGCAACAGTGAAGCATGATGGAAGTTCCTTGCAAATTTAGAACTGCATTTCTGCAAATGGAATTGGAGATTTGGTCAGTATCAATGGTGTCCTCAATGCTGAGAAATACAGCCAGATGTGTTCCATACAACCTTGACCATAGCACCTCTTCCATGTTTTTGCCCCCCCTTCTCTTTTCCGTTATGTGTCTCCTGTAAATTTTCCTCCCCCCCCCCTTTTCCCCTTATTTCCCCTTATGGATATATACAAATTCTATGTTTTTTGCATTACATAATTATTATTTAAATAATGGAAATGGACAAGGTCGCAGGGACACTGGACACTATGCAGGTTGTTCCTTTAACACTTGTTTTCTGGGCGGTCATCCTCTGCGGCATGATGCCGTTATAAGGAACAGCTAGAGGCCCGCCTATACATCCAGACGAAGCTACGTGATCTTCATTGCGAAACACGTTGACGTAACCAGCGTCACGTGACGTCTCCTTTCCATCGTGTCCTGGAAGTGCACCCACGGTGTGCACGAGAGGCTGGGGGAACCCGACAGCAGCTGCTCTATGCGGGGATTGTTTACAGCCGGAGGAATACTATGCACCGGATTAACGCCTGTATCGTGCATTACCGTGTGTTTTCGAGCATAAAGGAGGACAGATACTAAGCAGTACCTCGAATGTGGACCTGGTATAGATCGCATCATAATAGGAGGGTATCATATGCTAGATCTTTACTTTGTAAATTGCTTGTGACACTGTGCATGATAGAGACCCTGGAGTTGTTTTTGTGCACATCATACACTGGTTTGTCTGATTGCTATCCATGATACATCTAATGCAAAAGCATACCAGGAAGTGACTATATTTATGAACTACCTTAATCCCCCAACATCCAGGTGTATTACGGACTGGTAGTAACTTTATTCCCATTTTGCCATTATAGGGGTGTTGCCCCCATGACTTTGACACAGGACTTTGTTTTTATGTCAGTTTATATGGAATGATCACGGACCATTTCTGTTAATTTTTCAGCAATAACGCTTCTTTTCCCGATGCAATTATTTTCCATCCAGGCTGCTTTTTCCATCATCAGCAGATATTGACTGGAGTTTCCCGTATATATTAGTCAGTTCTCTCTTGAGGCACAGTTTCTTTCCCTTTCCTTTTCCCCTTCCCTTTTCCCCTTTCCCCCTCCCTTTCCATTTATACAGTGGGCTCAAGCCTCCTAGGGACCCTTATATGGATGCCCATGCCTTATCATTCACAATTGTGGTTTATTTTATACGTCATTGACGTGGCATGCGCATCCATATACAGATTCTTGGCGTCCAGACGATTGTTTATTTGTTTTTCATTTTTATGTGTTTTGTCAATGTCCTGTGCTGTTTGTAGTCACATCCAGAGATGACTTGATGATGGCGTCTCTGGCTGTTTGTCTAGTTTTTTCCGTATCCCCATTATTTTCTCCTATTAAGGAGTATTACAGTGATTTTTACTTTATCAATAAAATTCAAATCATTTTTCCTATACATTGTATACTGTGTCACTCATTTTGGTCTTCTGGTTCCTTTCAGTCTTGATTAGGACAACCCTACATATGATGGGCACACAGGCTACATATGATAGGCACAAGCTGCATATGATGGGCACAGTGGTTGCAAATGATGCCACAGTGGCTGCATTTGATGGCACAGTGGCTGCATTTTATGGGCACAGTGGTTGCAATTGATGCCACAGTGAGGCTGCAATTGAGGTTTTGTTTTTCAATATTTTTCAGTTTGTTTGCGCCCTCCCCCAAAAAATTGTGAGCACCAGCCGCCACTGGTGGGAATGGTGTGTTTAAGGTGATGTGCAGTGTTAGTTTTCCGTCACACATAGCGTTTTGCTTTTAAGCCAAAATGTTCAATTTTGGTCTCATCTGACCAGAGCACCTTCTTCCACATGTTTGTTTTGTACCCCACATGGCTTCTCACAAACTACAAATGGGACGTCTTATGGCTTTCTTCATGCTACTGTTCCATTAAGGCCAGATTTGTGGAATGTACGACTAATAGTTGTCCTGTGGACAGATTCTCCCACCTGACCTGTGGATCTCCTGCAGAGTTACCATGAGCCTCTTGGTTGCTTCTCTAATTAATGCTCTCCTTGCCGGGCCTGTCAGTTTAGGTGGACGGCCATGTCTTGGTAGGTTTTCAGTTATGCCATACTCTTTCCATTTTCGAATGATGAATTGAACAGTGCTCTGTGAGATGTTCAAAGCTTGGGTTATTTTTTTATAACCTAACCCCGCTTTAAACTTCTCCACAACTTTATCCCTGATCTGTCTGGTGTGTT
Organism: Lithobates clamitans; assembly: GCA_037952925.1. NCBI lineage: Eukaryota > Metazoa > Chordata > Amphibia > Anura > Ranidae > Lithobates > Lithobates clamitans. Next base: position 372,593 of record JBBGZY010001565.1, read on the forward strand.
CCTTGGCCTTCATGTTGCTGTTTGTTCACTAAGGTTCTCTAACAAACCTCTGTGGGCTTCACAGAACAGCTGTATTTATACTGAAATTAAATTACACCCAGGTGGACTCTATTTATTAATTAGGTGACTTCTGAAAGGAATTGGTTCTACTAGATTTTAGTTAGCGGTATCAGAGTAAAAGGGGCTGAATACAAATGCATGCCACACTTTTCAGATATTTATTAGTAAAAAATTTTGAAAACCATTTATCATTTTCCTTCAACTTCACAATCATGTGCCGCTTTGGTGTTGGTCTATCACATATAATCCCAATAAAATACATTTACGATTTTGGTTGTAACATGACAAAATGTGGAAAATTTTAAGGGGTATGAATTTCTTTTTTAAGGCACTGTATATAGTTATATATAAAATGCACTATTTATCTTTCAGATAGTGTTTCCCAGTGCTAAATCTTACATCCATATTCTAAATTGCTGCATTTGTAAATTTCAAAAGCCGGTATAAAGCAATAGTAGTGGTAAAAAAGCACTTTTAGGTTTAACTAGTATTTTTTTTGTATAATTCCCCTTTAAGGGGTCGGGGGGTCCTATGCCTACTTACTTTTGCTAATAGGTGTCCCTCATTTCCAATCTCAAAAAGTTGGTATGCCATTGTGTAGTGAGTGGAAGGAGACATCTTGCTGACACAGAGCTGGTGCAAGGCCGCTGGCCAATCCTGCACCACACCTTTATAACAGAGGGACAGAGTTGTCTGCCAGAAACTGTTTTATTGCCTGCATCAGCTCTTAAAGGGAGGGACACTATCCTGAGTGCTCCAACAATAACGTTGTGGGCTCTAACAAGCTGGCTAGCAGAATAGCAGAGTAGACTGTTACTGACTGTTCAGCTGACAGTCTAGTATATCTTCCTCTTAGTATTAGATACCCAGTATAGGGTGCAGAGGGGGTTGTGTTTTATACCTATCATTGTGGTTGCAGCACATTCCTGCACTTGTTTACTACCCAATTTCTGTAGTAGACAGTGTGTGTGTGTGTGTGTGTGTATATATATATATATATATGTTGTTTATTTGGTTGCAATTTACTTCTCACTATTGTCCAACCATTTAATGTGGTATTCCGGGTGCCTATACACCTTAAAGTGGTGTTCCACCCTAAAAAAAAAAAAATGCATGAATGTGCCTAAAAAAAATTAAAAAAAAAACATTTGGAATTTTTTTTTTCAACTTACCTCTAAATGCCTGTTGCTAGGGGGTCCCTCGTAGTCTGCCTCTTTCAGTGCCTGGGCTGGTGACATCACTTTCCCTCGGCACAGGAAAGGCTCAGCTCTGCTCCCTCCCTCTTCTCAATCATCTGGGACCCATTACAGGTCCCAGATGACTGAGCGGCCAATCACGGCACGAGGTGCCGTTCGCGCATGCGCAGTGGGTGCCCGGCTGTGCAGCCACAGCCCGGCGCCCACAGTTGCAATGCTGGTGCCGTGAAACAGAGGGGGAGATGAGCGGGGCTTCGATCCCCCGCATCGCTGGACCCTAGGACAGGTAAGTGTCCAATTAAAAGTCAGCAGCTGCAGTATTTGTAGCTGCTGACTTTTAATTTTTTTTTTTTAAATGGGAACCCCACTTTAAGTCAGTATTTCTAAACTCCAGTCCATAAGACGCCCCAACAGGTCATGTTTTTAGGCTTGCCATTATTTTGCACAGGTGGTTTGATCAATTTCATGCCTTAGTAACCACAGCTGTTTCATCTGAGGGAAATCCTGAAAACATGACCCGTTGGGGCGCCTTGAGGACTGGAGTTGAGAAACACTGCCTTAAGTCAATATCCAGACATCTGCAATAAATATTCTCCATCTCCCACATGTGTTTATGAAAGTGTGGTACTCTTCACAAAGTTGTGTGCCCTCAGGGGACCTAGTGCATTAAGCTGCTCCTTCGAGGGTAAGTGCTACAGAAGCCTCATTGGCACACCCAGTTAATTTCATGGAACTACAGATCAATTGTGTTCATAATATCAAGATAAAAAGGAAGGGCGTGATGCAGTAGTTTGGAAAAAGACAACAAGGCTGCGTGCTAGCTCACAACAGGATTTAGGAGCAGAGTGCATCTCTGACAGCTCAGTGGGTATTTATCTACTTGCAGGGTCTTTAACACTTTCCTGCTAAAACCCACGCCAGACCTCCCACCATGTATCCCAGGCTCTGCTGATCCTCCTAGGCACTCAGGATGGACATGGCTGGTGTCAACGGTGAGAGTGGAGGAATTTCTGCCTGATAGCCAAAAGGTTTAGATTGGTCCTAACAACTAGGAGCCCTGAGACGTAAGCTGTTACATTCAGTAGCAATTAGGGTTGCCACATCACCCCTTTAATCCATGACACATATTAATTACACAGGTTTTGAGGCTGATTTAACGCAGATAAGGCACCAAGTGAGTTTAATTACCTCCTTAATCAGCCACAGAACCTGTGTAATTAATGTGTGTCCTGGATTAAAGAGATGATGTGGCAACCCTAGTAGCAATAGCAATATGATTGCTAAATGTTTCACTACCTGCTGCAGGATTGCTTCAGATTGGCCAAACACTCATTTAATTTGGCTGTTCACTGAATCTCTGAACAAGCAAATTTTGGTCCTAACATGGATTTGAATACAGCTTACAGTTCACCTCTAATTTTGAATTGTTTGACTTTAGAAATCAACTTTTAGTAAGGCCAACAGAAGTTATTGAACCTTGCAAGAGCACAGGAGAGCTTTGAAATGTATGGTAATCACACAATCAGAAATTAATAAACTGCTCAGTTCACTCTGCAAACACAGGGGGGACATTATATAAAGCATATTAGTGACTAGTGATGGGCTCGGGCATGTTCAGGCCGAACCCGCCAGGAAGCCATCACTGTACACCTCCAATCATAGGCAGTGAGGCATTTTTCAACCGGAAGTTGCACATACACGTGCTGCCTATAATTGGCAGTGTGCAGTGCTGGCTTCCTGGCAGGTTTAATCCGAACACGCCTGAGCCCATTCTTATTAGTGACACAATTGGACAAAAATCATGCTGCCTCTCATTTATCAAAGTCTGTGCAACAGTTTTTCTGTGTACTTGCAAATCCTAAGCCTGTAATCCCGGGCATCTGTGACAGATTTGTAAAGTCCTGAGACAGATTTATAGAATAAAAAGAGACCCTCTGGTGGGATTTTGAAGGGCAAAAACTCCAATTGAGCATGATAAAAGTATACATTTTAATATCACAAAATATAAAAAGACACAGAGTTGATTATGTCAAGCAAAATACAATTAGACAGGTACATAAATACTGTGCATCAATGCTCATGAAATCACAACCACTAATTTAGGAATCAACCTTAAAACACGTTGGGTATCACTGTTCATGTGTCCAAGAGTGATTCTTAAATTAGTGGTTGTGATTTCATTAACATTGATACACAGTATTTATGTACCAGTTCAATTGTATTTTGCTTGACATGGTCAACTCTGTGTCTTTTTATATTTTGTGATATTAAAATTTATACTTTTATCATACTCAATTGTCATATGCTCAATTGGAGTTTTTGCCCTGTTTTGCCCTTGTTCTGTGTTTACTTAGGCATGTGGGCAAATTTTCCTACACCCCTCTAGAGTTGAACCATTTTTATCTTTCAGACAGATTTATAAACACATTGAGACAGAATTTCACTCTAATTATAGATGCATAATTAGGAAGTGGTCAAAGTCAGGTGTCCATCTGTCGTAGTGCTACTTTGGAGAAGTTGAGGGAGGAATTTATGAATTAAGTTGTAATCTTGTAGTAAACCATCACAACATCTGTCTTATTGACCCGTTTAGCAGTACCTGGCTGCGTGACAGAATATGTAGCACCCTCTAGTGCTAGAAGTGTAAGTGTAGGTAAATTTGTGCAGGCTTGGCTGGCAGCCAAGCTTGTCTGTTTTTCCTGGGTTGGGCAGAGATCTAGGGAAAGCTGGATGACTCACAGGCAGCATCACTGAGACCTCCCCCCCTATTTCTAGAATGTACTGGAACCTTCTAGAAAGATTGGAGGGGAAGTAAGGTGGAGCTGCCTGGAGTATTCTGAGAGCCCTGGCCAATGCCCAACTTGGGTTGGCAGGGGGCAGGCCCCCTCAAATACTCTGGGTCAACCCAGCTGGAGAGGAGAGTTTGGATGGAAGCTGGAGATGGAGTGTTAGACTGTCGTGGCCTTTGAGGGAGCTCCCCAGTCTGGGGGCGGTGACCTTGGGCCTGGGCTCGGGTGCGGAGAGCACCTTCTTAAAACGGAGGTGTCCTGGCCAGGAGGCACTGGGAGCAAGGAGAGGACAGTGGGAGAACACTGCCAGGCAGGTCTCCAGGAGACACAAGAACAGAAAAGGGGACTGGTGAGTGACATACAGTCAGGAGGACTGGGAGGCATGCCTGAGAGGACTGGGATGGAGCAGTTTTGGATGGGTGCAGAGCCATTCAGGAGGACTGTGGTGATACGGGCAGTGGAAAGGGGCAGCTGCAGCCAGGAGGGCTGGCAGTGCCCGAAGAGGTGGTACTAGGAGCAATAGCCACAGGTAGGACAGCTAGCACCAAGACTTCCATTGTTGCTTCACCATAGGGGCCCACGGTCCCTGCCTGCAGAGGGCATTCAGCCAGACCTAGCTGAGATGGTGCTGGGTCTGAAACCTGTGCTAGCTGGTCCTGGGAGTGATAGTCTACAAGCAAGTGTGTGCTGGAGGTAGAAGAGTAGAGAATGTGTATACTGGAGTGTTTATAGTTCAAGTCCCTACACTGATCAAATGGGCATCGCATATGCACCCTTCCCCATCCAAGTTAAAATCCCCCATTAACAAATTGCAAGGACTGTTTCTTGTCTTTGAGCGACTTGAAATTCATGTACATGGCTGTGCAGGGTGGGAGACGACCACATTCACCAGCAGCCTTTAGGGGGGTAGCGCTACAAATAGATAAATGTACTCAACAGTGGTATACAGTCAGCTAAATAAAGAAATGTGGCTAAATGTCTTTTTCTTTTAATGTGTGCTGTGCTGCAATTGGGCAAAAGGATCACACAGTAACTACATGTGTAAAGATGAGGAATATAGAATAAAATGTTTGTATTTATGCATAAGACTTGTGGGTATTTTTTTTTTAAACTTTCATTTTTTATTTACTTTGATTTGAGACTTGGTGATTTGCGAGGGGTACTGGTACATGCAAGGAGTAGAATAAATCCTTGGTGCACAACTTTTTGTTAAATACATGTAAATATTAAGTTCTTTACCACAAAAAAACTCTTAAAACAAATGGTTAGTTTTGCAGACAAGTGCAAAAAATACAGCCTGGCTAAATGGACTCCCTGTGCCACGACTAGTGTGAAAGTATCAGGCCTTTTGCCATAGTAAAAATCATCAAAAGTTAAGTGATCAGATGGTGATTTTGTCATAGTGAAAATAAAATGCCTTGATGCCTTTATTACTATGTAATCTTGTACCTTATTCTGCTTTCTATGTAAAATCAATAAAAATTTTTAAAACATAATTACACCATAGCCAAGTTAATAGCATATTTTCTCCGGGACACAGGTGTGAGGTGCAAAAGTGTCACTTCTGGAAAGGGACATATCGGTAAGGCTTATGCCGTGTACACACGATCGGACATTCCGACAACAAAACCGTGGATTTTTTTCCGAAGAATGTTGGCTCAAACTTGTCTTGCATACACACGGTCACACAAATGTTGTTGGAAATTCCGAACGTCAAGAATGCGGTGACGTACAAGGTGTACGGCGTGCCAAGAAAATTGAAGTTCAATAGCCAGTGCGGCTCTTCTGCTTGATTCCGAGCATGCGTGGACTTGTGCGTTGGATTTGTGTACACACGCTCAGAATTTCCGACAACAAGTTTTGTTGTCTGAAAATTTAAGAACCTGCTCTCAAACATTTGTTGTCGGAAAGTCAGATCGTGTATACGGGGCATTAGAGTGATATCAATTAGCTGTTGTGATCAAATTTTGGATTTGCCATTGCTTTTTGACTCAGGAGCAATGATTACCAGGGTGCTGGTGCTTACATCTTCTCACTGGCTTTGGCAATTTGACTGGTCAGCCCAGAATGATGTAACACCTGGTGCATATGCACACAAAAGTTAAAGTGATACTAAAGTCTCATTTTTTTTTGTTTAAAAATAACAAACATGTCATACTGTCAGAAACCATGAATCAGACTGAGACAGAAGTACAGTTAAATCACACTTGTTTAATAATAAAAATAATAATAAAAAAGGTAAACAGAGTAAATGTAGTCAAAACATAGCCAGAGTTCAAGAACCGGAATGGATAGTCAGACAAGCCAAAACGTCAGGGAGCCAGAGATGAGCGTAGTAGAACAGCAAGCAGGAGCTGGAGCCAGAAGGAATGTCAGCCAAGCAAGTATTTAACAGGAACACAAAAGAGCGTCTCCAGAGATGTGACCAAGGTGAAGGCAGAGATCATCTGGGCTGGACGGCTTAAGTAGGCAGGACTGATGAGCAGGATATCATCAACAGGAGAGTCACTGTGGAGAGAAAGGTGCTGGCAATTAGCCGATAGCTGAGCGACCAGCTTTGAGAAGGAAGGGCTGAGCCCAGCCCTGACAGTACCCCCTCCTCAATGACCCCTTCCCCTCAGAGGACCACCAGGCTTGAAGGAAAAACGTTTATGGAAATCACGGAGGAGGACATGGGCATGTACGTCCGAGGATGAGACCCAAGAGCGTCCCTCCGGATTGTACCCTTTCCAATGCACCAAGTACTGTATGCGCCCACGGAACCTACGGGAGTCAATAGACTGTACTTCATACTACTTATGGTTCTCAACCTGTACAGGGTGAGGGCGAGGCACCGAGGTGGTAAAGTGGTTGCAGACCAAAGGTTTTAATAAGGAGACATGAAATACATTTGAGATACGCATATTAGAAGGAAGGTCTAATGCGTAAGCCACTGGGTTAATCCTGTGAAGAATACAGAAAGGCCCAATAAATCGAGGTGCGAAATTCAGAGAGGGAACACGAAGTCGGAGGTTGCGAGATGACAGCCAGACCCTGGTAGGAAGGCACAGGCAGGCGTCTGCGGTCAGCATGGAGTCTGTACCTATCATTAGCATATCGCAAAGCCTCCTGGACTTGTGCCCAAGTGCAACAGAGATACTCCAACGCAGGAATACTCTGCGAAATAAACGAAGTCAGGCAACATGGAAGGTTGGAAACCATAGTTCGCATAAATGGGGACAAACGGGAAACAGTATTCAAGGCACTATTGTAAGCAAACTCTGCCCACGGTAAGAGGTCTGATCAGTTGTTTTGTAGGTCAGAAATATAGCAACATAGGAAATGCTCCAATGACTGATTGGCTCGTTCTGCGGCCCCATTAGAATGCGGGTGATACGCAGAGGAGAAAGCAAGCTGAATGCACAAAAGGCTTGCCAGAACCACTGACACAAACTGACGACCACTGTCCGAGACAATCACCTTGGGTAGCCCATGTAAGCAAAAGATCTCCCGAACAAAAATGGAAGCCAGTTCCTCCGATCAACCACCATAAGGAGAACTGTGTTGACCTGGGAGTTGGGTAACTCCACAATGAAATCCATAGACAGGTGGGTCCAGGGCCTCTCTCCATTGGGAATGGGTTGTAGGATGCCCACTGGAAGGTGTCGTGGAGTCTTACTCTGAGCACACACGAAACAGGCAGCTACAAAGGCGGTTACATCAGTACGTAGACTAGGCCACCAGAATTGCTGGGATATGGTCCAAAGGAGTTGATTCTTCCAAGGGTGGCCAGCAGCCTTAGGAGAATGGTAAGTCTGGAGCACGGCAATACAGACACTCTCTGGGACAAAGCAGCGGTCACAAGGTTTCTCAGGAGAAGCATGGACCTGAGCGGCAAGAATTTTGTAACCCAGAGGAGAAGTGAGACTGGTGCGAACTGTAGCCATAATACGATCAAGAGGAATCACAGGAACTGAAACCGACTCCATCTTGGAAGTGGAGGAAAATCATTGTGACAAAGTGTAAGCCCTTACATTCTTAGTACCAGGTAAGAATGAGACAATGTAGTTGAAAGTAGACAAGAAAAGAGCCCATCGCGCCCTTCTGGGAGAGAGGCGTTTAGCCTCAGACAAGAATGTGAGATTCTTATGGTCAATAAGAATGAGAACCGGCTCAGTGGTACCTTCAAGGAGATATCTCTATTCTTTCAGGGCTAAAATGATCGATAACAGCTCTCGGTCACCAATCTCGTAATTGCACTCCGCAGGTGACAATTTCTTGGAAAAGTAGCCACAAGGATGCATAGTGCTCTCAGAGGTAGGACATTAAGACAGAAGGGCACCAACTCCAGTCTCAGAAGCATCAACCTCAAGGATAAAAGGTAACGTAAGATCAAGATGTGCCAACACAGGAGCAGAAACAAAGGCAGCCTTAAGGCTCTCAAAGGCCTTAATGGACTCCGGAGACCAACTCTATGGGTTACCGTCCTTTCTGGTCATATCAGTCAGGGGCTTGACCAGAGACGAGAAGTTATGCATAAACGTCCGATAATAGTTGTCAAAGCCAAGAAAACGCTGCAGAGGATGTAAACCCATGGGTCGGGGCCACTGTGGGACTGCTGAAAGTTTCTCTGGGTCCATCGAAAAATCAGTAGTGGGAATGACATAACCCAGGAATTTAGCCTGTTCACAATGGAATTCGCACTGCTCCAATTTACAATAGAGATTGTTCTCTCTTAGTTTCTGAAGCACACGACAGACATCTGTGTGGTGGCTCTCCAGGGACTTGGAAAATATGAGGATATCATCGAGAGAAACCACGACGCATAACCGCAACAAATCTCGGAGGACATTGTTAATAAATTCCTGGAAAACTGCTGGGGCGTTACAAAGGCCATAAGGAATTACAAGGTACTCATAATGACCTGTTCTGGTATTAAACGCAGTTTTCCACTCGTCGCCCTCCTTAATCCTCACAAGATTGTATGCCCCTCTCAAATCAAGCTTTGTGAAAACCGCTGCTCCCTTGAGGCAGACAAATAACTCCGTAATCAACTAATCAGATAGGCATTCTTAATCGTGAAACGATAGAGACCCCTATAATCAATACAAGGTCTCAGTTCACCACTCTTCTTCACAAAGAAGAAACCAGCACCAGCAGGAGACGAGGATTTGTGGATGAAACCTTGAGAAAGTGCGTCTGCAACATACTCCTCCATGGCCCTATCCTCCAAGACCGACTAAGGATAAACCTGGCCACTAGGGGGTATGGAACCGGGTTGAAGGTTAATTGCGCAACCATACGACCGGTGTGGAGGCAAACTACCAGCTTGACCTTTGTCAAAGACATCATTAAAATCACGGTACTCCCCTGGCAGGGAGGAGAGTGAAGAGGTGCACAGGATCTTGGCTACCTTCTGGAAGCATGTCTTACTGCATTGTGGCAACCAGGAGAGAACCTCAGTACGGAGCCAATCAAAAGAGGGGTTGTGCCTCTGTAACCAAGGATAACCAATAACCAGAGGAAACTTAGGTGAGAAAATAAACTTTGAATTGGATTATCTAATGGCGAAGAGCCCCTACAGCCATGGACAACGGAACAGTCTCATGAGTCACATGGGCAGGCTGTAGAGGTCCCCAGTCAAGAGCCTCAATGGCAAGTGGAGTGTCACGCAGCTGCAGCAGAATCGAGTGCTTCAATACAAAGGCAGCATCAATGAACAGGCCTGTAGCCCCAGAGTCGATTAGAGCCTGTATCTCGACGGACGACTCGGCCCAAGAAAGGGTAGCCAGGGGCTTATCCTTCTGGATAACTAGGGACGAAACAACACCACCTAAGGTCTGCTTGTGACAGGACCTCAAGGTTTGGGCGTTCCCTGGACGGGTAGGACAAGACTTCAAAAAGTGACCTGCCTGGCCACAATAAAGGCACAATCTCTCCCTCCTCCTAAGGGTTCTGTCATCTGCAGAGAAACGCATGAAGCCCGAGTGCATGGGTTCATCTTCACAGACCGACTCAGTACCAGGAGGCATGGGAGGTGAGGGAGGCAAGGGTGGGACTGCCAAGTTCAGAGACAAATGTACAGGAGGCTTCCACAAACGCTCCTTAAAAGGAAGTCTTTCTCTGAGTCTAAAGTCAATGAGGATGGCAAACGTGATCAACTTCTCCAGCTCAGTGGATATATCTCAGGCTGCTATCTCATCCTTGATGGTATCCGAGAGACCATGAGAAAAAGCAGCCACAAGGGCCTCATTGTTCCAAGCAACCTCTGTTGCCAGAGTATGGAATTAAATGGCGTAAATCATCAACAGTTCTCGTACTCTGTTTGATGGACACGAGGCACTTGGCAGCAGAAGCGGAGCATGCGATAATGTCAAATACCCGTTTAAAAGAAGCCACAAATTCTGGGTAACTCAAGACAGCAGGTTTTTGCGTCTCCCATAGAGGGTTTGCCCAGACCAAGGCTCTCTCAGAAAGCAAATATATCATAAAACCTACTTTGCTTCTGTCCATGGGAAATGCCTGGGGCAGCATCTCAAAGTATATCGCCCAGAATAGCAGTGCCATGTTTTTGGCTGTTTAAACCAGTCACTGTTCCACATGATGTCACATCCTCTTTCACATGTTAAAATGAGGCTTGGAACTCTTGTCCGGGCGCCATTTTGGCAGAACCAGGAAGTAATCCTCCTCTACATATGAAAATGAGGCTTGGAATGCAAGCCCGGGCACCATTTTGGAGGAACCAGGAAGTAATCTCCATAATTTGCACTTTCAATCAGACGGAGCTGCCACTTGTTATGGGGGTAACCAGTATTTATAAATACTCAGCTAGTACAGTGGTCCAGCACCCCAGATGATGACTTCTAAGTCAAAACGTGTCGGGAAGATATGCTGAGACCACTGTCTTCTTTTATACAAGCGCTTGATTTTACTGCTAAACACGTGAGTGTATTTCCTTTGCTTTTCATGTATTAAAATTTCCATACAGAGTTACGCTATATGCCTTCCTCTTTCTTTTAATGGTGGGGCTGACTGCCTATATCTACTGAGTCCGTCCATACCTTACACCTGTTCGGAGGTCCATCTGGAGGTCATATCTGGATAGAGCATCTGATCCCCTTGGTATATTATACCACAAAGCTTGATTGACTCACTAGGTGTACACCTATTTGAGTTCAATCCCTCTGGTAAGCAGCTTCTGGTGTCTTTGGTGGTGGATCTACTATCAACTGTTATTACATCATACATATTTGAAGTTAAAGACGGTCACTATAACCACATGTGGTTGAGGATTATCATCACTCATGATTGAAGCTTGTCACTGATTTTTTTTTTCTTGGACATCACACGTCCAAGTTCCTCTTTTTATAGACATCACATGTCATAATAGAGGACTGCTTGGAGTATTTTTGAGCACATCATTTAATATTCACGTTTTTTGTACTCATATTATTTGTTATGGTTTATATGATCACATAAGCGCTGCACATTTCACCCAATCTGCTCTGTGTAGTGGTTTTGCACAGAGAGAGCAGCCTTGATCCTCCTCTTCTCGGGTCCCTCGCCGATGTTCCTGGCCCCTCCCGCCAAGCTATGGGGGCACCCGAGCCGTGCTGCTGCTCTGTGTGTCCATTCAGACACGGAGCCACAGCCAAGCCCCACCCCCTCTCTCTTCTCATTGGCTGACTAACTTTGAACAACTGTCTAAGCCAGTGAGGAGGGGGGAGTCCTGGACAGCTGAGCCTCTTGTGCAACATCGCTAGATCAAGATGGGCTCAGGTAAGTATTAGGGGGGGCCGAGGGGGGCTACTGCACACAGAAATTTTTATCTTAATGCATAGAATCTATTGGGATAAAAAACCTTCTGCCTTTAGAACCACTTTAATTCATTTTAGCACTTGGCAGAGCCCAGAATTGTAGAATGAGCTGCAAATACACAGCTCAGTGTACAGTGTGAAAGGTTTGTGAGGAGGAAGGTAAGAAACATTTTTCTGTTTACAAATTTGAAAAATTTGCCAAATGTTTTGCTATTAAATGGTTCTAAAGGTAAAAAGGTTTTTCTTACCATAATGCATTCTCTGTATTAAGGTAAAAAAACTTCATGTGTCTGTGCCTCCCCCATGCCCCTAAACACTTACCTGACACCACTCTTGATTCAGCGCTGTCCCCACCGGCAGACCTGGTCTCCTCTCTTCCTGCTTTCTCGAGCTGAGCCCGGCTCAGGATCGAGCCCACACAAGTGCCTCTATAGCAAGCAGCTTGCTATGGGGCCACTGGGAAAAGAGGTGAAGCCAAGATCAGTGATGGGGGACCCCAGAAGAGAAGGTTCAGGGCCGCGTTGTGCAATACCACTGCACAGAGCAAGTAAGATTAACATGTTTGTTGTTTTAGATTAAAAAATTGGCTTTACAATAACTTTGTTGGTTGGCAGTATATATTTTATGTTATTATTTTTGCTGTTTTATCCCTTATAGCAGGTCACAAGGGTCTGCTGAAGAAAGTTGTAAATGAGCTTTGTATGGTACGTTTAGGCTAGAGCTACAAGGCTTAGGCCCCTTTCACACATGTGGACCATTTATACATTTTTCATCCATCCGTTGACGGATGAAAAACAGACATCAATGCATCTTTATGGAAAAATGTCATCCATCAACATACGTTTTTTGAAACGGTTCAAAGCCGTTCTGACGAAAAACGGTTCGTTTTTGCATCAGTTTATACATTGATAGTGGATGTTAAAAAATTGATGTGTAGCACTAACTCATGGTGGAGCTGCTGGTTTAAGCGGGTCTGTTACCTTCACTCTGCTTCCCTCTGTTTCACTGGCACCGGGTCTAGGGGTTCCGTTGAGTTTACTTCTGGACGACACACGCACCAACACTGGAGTACGGTTTCAATGCTTTATTAAAACAAACGACTTAGGAAGTAGCAGGAAAGAGGTAGAAAGGAAACTTGCAGAAGAAACTCAAATATTCTCTGGTAGGGTTCTCTTGACAAAATGTCCTGGTAGAATTCAAACACTATTGGAAATGCGCTCCCTTCGTGGGACATACTCCTTGCTCGTCTGGATAGGCCTCTCTCACCGGTCTAGCAGCCAGCACGAATCAAAGTCTCTGCCACAGACTTGGTTGGGAATAAAATCTGTACGATCCTCTGCCACAAGATGTATAGATTTTCCTGCAGTGAAAGTCAGTCACAGTGCCTAAACCTTTAAGCTGAGTCGGCAACACTATGCTGTATAGTTACTTTTGGATACATCCTCCAACCCAGTCACCAAGCCCCTCTATAGACCAGCATGCCCCAAGACGGGTCCTCCCCTGGGATCTCCTCGGTTGTCCAGCTTCGTCACACAGGACCGACAGCTCAGGACCATTCCTTGGCCGCGGTGGTAGGCTCCAGGCAAGCCTCTGGACCCACCCCTGCGCCGCTGTATCGTGGGCCTTCGGAACGGAGGACCACGAGGTAGCTCCTTAACACATACCTGTCAGCCAGGAGGGCCAGCAGGTGGCTGTAAAATGAACCCCAAAATATGGCGTCTGTCCCATAAATACCCTCGCCCAGAATGCAACTCTGAGGACCACCTCCACCAAGCATGCCTCCGGGACAGAGGAGCATCCATTCGCTTCAATATGTTGCCTTTCCAACCCTGACCAGTGGCAACAGCGACACCCACTGGTCAGCACAGAAACACACGCAATGTCAGCCAAGCTGGGACAGAGGCAAACTTTTAACCTTACTAACGCACAATTTACTAAATTTACCTAACATGCGGTAGATTGCAAATCATACCAGTGCTACAGATGTAAAAACTGATGAGACACTGATGAAAAACTTCAACTTTTTTGAAAAAATGTGACATCCAGTGGTGTTGGTGAGTGGGCCGCTGACCCATCTACACTTAACACCTGACACATAGCTGAGAGCAGGATATCTATCCCTTTTCCTTTCTCTACCAGAGAAAGCCAGACCTGTACGATTGTGGCTCTTAACTCTTGACTCTTTCCTTATATCACTACCTCAAGATATAGTTCCATCACAGTCCATTAAGCTTTCCCCTGGCTAATAAGTGGTGCATCATTTCAGAATGGATTCAGAAGGTCGATAGAGTGGCTGAAATGGAAAACCTCATCCATCAAGCTTCAGACACTCCATCCAAATACAAGAATATCTGGGCCTGTTGGTTTCATTTTAAATCATCTCAAGCTCCGACCAATTCTGCCAGTTCCTCCCTCACGGGTTCAGAGGAGAACACAAACACAAATACGTGAATAACTTCATGAACTAACACATAGCAGACCATCAATCTCCATCCCCCTTCCCTCTTTCGTTTCCCTTCCTCCCCATCATTACACTCCCTACAACCTAAAAAGGTAAACTAGAAGCCACTCCATATTTGGGGAGTCACCTCAGAAATTATAATAATTTGCATGGCCAGAATTGACACGCTACAGACCTGACTTTTCATACACTCCCCCCACTGGGCACAGACAGTTCCCAAAAGGGGTGCCCGGGGACGGGAGTGGAGCTGCTAAGGCCAGATAAACCAGAATTGTCACCATGCACCACAGGGCTAGTGCTGAAATTTTGAAATTCTCACTTAAGATTTTCAATCAATCCCATCTTCTTTATCTACTGGTGATAACAGACACAAAGTATACCAGTTATTTTTGTTATTAACATTGTGCTATATACTGTACAACGTAGACCTTTACGATTTACCTGTTAACTTTATTTCCTGTTATGCTGTGACATGTGCCTTTGTTTCACTTGATGTACTTTTGTGAAAAACTTAATAAAATATAATTTGAAAAAAAAAAAGTGGTGCATTGCACAGTCAAAGGAAAGCAATACTGCCCTTTCACTGCCTGCAAGAGACAGCCATCATCTTATGTGCACCAGCGGTCGTCTACTGGGCCCCAACGTTAGATCCCTCTCAGACACTGCTCCTCTTGCTCAGTTTACAATTCCCTTTCCTAGGTTATTCATGCTGTTCTGTTTGGAGTAAGACCTCCTAACCAGTCTAGGCTAGCACAGCCACCATAAGATCACACAGGCAATATAGTTCTCGCTTTTGTTTTCTAAAATCTCTCCCATTGCCTGCCAGGTACTCAGGGTGGTGTTACTACTGCTTATGCTGATTTGGGTCATCACAATAACTACTACGCATGCGTTATGTGTATCACTGTTTCTGCTGTAACTATAGTGCTAACTTGGGATATGGTAACAAAGTTGTTAGATGAAGACTTTGGTAATTAATAACTAATAAGGTGATTTATTCCATGCCTATTGTGTCTCTTTACAGCTGCTGGATACAGAGTGTTGAATTATTTGTGTGTGTTCAATCTCCTGTCCAAAAGAAGGAGAGAAACTAAAACCCAGGTGTGACAGTAGGATAAGGGCTCAAAAAGTGTGTGTCAGTGATCAGAGAACCAGTTTCACCAGAGGCTCATTTGGTGGTAGCGCTACATAAACTACACAAGTAGCATGCAGTAGTGTTAAATCTTAGATGACTGTACGTTGCACTAATTGAGTGTGATTAAGTAATACTGCATGCTTCCTTGAATACACAATAGGAAGCTATTTGCTTAAACAGGTATAGTGTATGTAAAGGCAATTTTTTCCATTCTGGGTAGAATGGGGAAGGGTCAGACACTCTGTCAAGTTTTAATTGCTGTCTGTGACCCTGCTGGAGAGATTCACCCTCTATTGGTTCTGGTGTCTGAGACGGAAAGTAAGGGGGATTGAGAACAATTAGTGGGGGGAATTCTTCCAATGGGAACAAATGTTCTGGTGACAAATTGGTAAGATTAGGATTACTTTTACGAAATGATCTCTCCCTTTCTGTTTCTCTCCCAAGATAGGAAAACTGAAAATTGAATTAAAATACTTACTGTAATTTTCCTTTCCCGACGAGCTCCATGGCAGCACAGCTGGGTATAGGCTCCCCCATGCCTCTAGAACTTAACTCATATAAATTTGACCCCACCTACAGCCTCCGTGTTCTGTAACTAGACTTACCAAGCTGGATGGCATCTGTGCTGCCATGGAGCTCGTCAGAAAAGGAAAATTACAGTAAGTATTTGAATTCAATTTTCCGTTTTCCTGACAGCTCCATGTCAGCACAGCTGGGAACTAACTAGCCAAAACAGGGGAGGGATAATGCTACACACAACTCAATTCTGACAAAAAAACAGAAGCCAGGATGCCTCTGCAAAACTCAACTGTCATTAAGCCATAAATATGAATATTTTGGTGCCCACGTAGCTGCCTTGCAGAAAGTTTCAGACACTCGGCCTGCTGCCACTCTCAAGGTCGAGACCTTTCTCGTGAGGGTGCCGTGATTCTCCTGGCACGGCCAACCTTTTCAACTTGTAGGCCAAGGAGATGAGCTTTACCAACCAAGAGGCAATAATCTTGCTGGAAGTCGTAAAATCATTATAAGTTCTACCTGGAATGACAAAAAGATGCTCTGACTTCCTGATGGCAGAAGTCACCATGAGTAAACATTTTAAAGCTTGGCCCATATCCAATGGGCTAATTTCTTGAGTACTCCCCAAAAGGAACGTAGGAGGACAACCTCTTGTGTGATATGGACTCTGAAAGTCAGTTCAGGCACAAAATTTGAGCATTGGCATTAGACTTGTGCACAACGGGAAATTTTGTTTAGTTTTGGTTCGTTGTCATTTGTAAAATACATAATTTCGTTATGTTCATTATGTTACGTTAATTCGTTATTGGATAATTCGTTATTATTCGTAGAGTGTCGCTATTCGTTATACTGAATCTCGAATCATGTTGAATTCATTCGTTATATCCACTATTATTTCTTTCGTATTGGTTGAAATTTGATATTTATGTATGTATATATATTCGTGATAATGATTCGTAGTTTGGAAAGTCGTTTGTTTTTTGAATCTATTAACACACACAATGACAATATCTCTTCTCCTCTGCTCAAATACAAAACAACAACCTTCTCACTCAGTTCTCAGGAATGCACTTTGCCAGTATTCCAACCTCCAGCACCAAAATTAATCAGCTGATTGGACTGTAAGATTTACTTTGAGTAGACCTTTTGTTTCATTAGATCTTTAACAAACTACCGAATCATGTCGAATTCATTCGTTATATATTCGCTATAATTTTTCGTATTAGTTGAAATTCGATATCTTTTTATTCGGACATTCGGATGCATCCAAATGTCCAAAAGATGCAAAATTCGGCCGAATTTCAATTTGTTATGAAACTGATTGCACATGTCTAATTGGCATGAGTACCACCCTGTCTGGGAAGTACACGAGTATGGGTTCTTTAAACCCCAAGGCCACCAATGCTGACTCTTCTGGCTGATGTTATTACAACCGGTAAAGCAGTTTTCAGTGGGAGGTACCACAGGGTGATTGAAGGCATCTGATGCATTAACATCCAAAAGCAATGGGAGATGCCATTTCGGAAACAATTCGAGGTTCCAACCAAATTGCATCTTGAAAAACAGTATAATTTGGTGTTGGATGCCCACTGTATGCCGGTGAAGGCAGAGATAGCCGAAATGTGTGCCTATAGCATACTTGCGCATATACCTAAATCAAGCCATGCCTGCAGGCATTTCAGAGCAGACTTCTGAAGAGTCCAGCGTAAAATCTTGATCAGCAATTATACTGGAAATTTATGCCATATTCTACTATAGGCACGGTTAGCACTGTCTTTGTTTTCGTAAGAGTATTTACAATGTTCACAGAGCATTCAAATCCATTAGTCTCTGCCTCTCTAGACCCAGGCCATCAGCCTGTCAGATGCTGGATGAATGGGACTTTGGAGAAGATTTGATCTTACATATAAGTGTCAAAGATTGACTCCCTCTGTAAGGATGAGCAAAGGGTACCAAGGCCCCTTCAGCCAATCTGGGATCATCACCAGAACTGTCACCTTCCCCTGCCACAGCCTCAGCTGGAAGTTGAGAATCAGAGAGAGTAGCAGAAAAGGCATAAGCTGTCTTGGAGATCCACTCTGCAGTCAGCACCTCTACCCTGATTGCTTGCGGATTCTGGACACTGGAATGGAACTTCAGCAACTTTGTGTTGACTGGGGATGTGAGCGGTCTACCTCTGGAAGAAAAATACCAAGCTCTGTTAGTTCTCAAAAGACTTGCAGTAGTCTGGACCATTGATTGTCGTCCAGACTTCGTCCTGGACAAATAATTTGCCTGAAGATTCTTCTGACCAGGCACATAGGCTGCAGATAGCTGCAGAAGATTGACTTGGGCAGATTCCAGAATTAGAGAAACCTCCTTCAGAAGGGAGAGACTGAGCATTGTTTCCAGATGTAGGCCACAGTCGTTGCGCTGTCCAACTTCACCAGGACAGGCTTACCCCGCAATATTGCAGACGATTTAGTTTCTGCAACCATAAGTTTAGGCCACTGGTCCAGAAACCCTACTTGAATGGGAGTGAGAGTTAAGCTGAGCCTGCCTGAGCTGCTGGAGCGAGGCGATTTCTATGGCTCAATCTGAGACATGAAGGATGAAAGATCTCCAAATATGGCCTAAAATGCTTGCCCTAATGGATCACGTGTCAATCACCAAAGCCGTACCCATGTCCACAGAGGTGCCACATAGTGACCATTAGGCATGTATGGGTCGCACAATCCCAAAATAACAGAAAGCATCCTGACATAGAACTCTTTACTGACTTCTTGGTTTATGTGTTGGCTTCCCAGTTTTTGCTGGACTCCCAGCGAGAAATGCAGAAGCTAACCTCTCTGGAGTGAGAGTGAGCAAGGAAACTGACTCTTGAGTTTTTCGGTCTCCTTTAACTCAGCAGACATTCATCTTGAGACAGGAAGCCAAACTGACCACTATTAAACTTAGGTTTGACCTTCTACGATCAAGAAAAATGCAGTGATAGCGTTTGCCCTTGAAGGTCACAACATCTTCTGATGGCAAGGTCATGTATATGGCTAATCCCACAAGGGACACACACTGACCAGAGGGGTGATCCCAACCCCTGGACATGTTTCAGTTCAAAAGGGCATAATTTTGACATCTTGATGTAACAACATACTCCAATCTTGTAGAATGAGCACTTGATCCATCCAACATAAGGGGATTGTCAAGCGGTCCCCTGGAGGTACTTCAAATACTTCCAAATTTTCACTTCTATTTAAAGGCATTTCACCAACCTTACCAATCTGGACAAAGGTCGTCCTCATCTTTCTGTTCAGAAGAGACTGAAGAGGATCGATTGACTTGAGAAGGCCCTGAATAGGAGACTGGACCTTGCCAGAATAGATGGCCCTTGCAGAAGATGAATTCAGCAATTCCTTTAGTCTTGACCATAGGCTTAATTGTGACAACTTGGTCACCATCTTAATCACAGCCTGCCCCAACAAAATAGGAATCACATGTTCATTTACCTCTACTTGGGAAGAAGCTGACAAGGGTTAATTTGCCTGAGGAAGTTCTGAGACTACTCATTGGCACCATATATGACCCCGTCACAATGTGATTGGAAACGACTCCTTTAGAGTGTATTGACCACACGCTTAATGAATGTGACATTCAGTTAGGTGTCGTCCTCATCTTTTTCCTTGGTCGCTTGAACAAGGGAACATTCTTGCAGTCATGCTAGTCTGTCTTCTCTTTGGAAGAATCTGAAGCAGATTGTTTGCCTGGGAAGGCTTGAGATTGCTCGGTAGCCCTTTTACAGGGTGAGTGGAAACACTCCTTTAGAGTGTATTGACCACAGACTTATTGAATGTGACAACCTGTTAGGTGTCATCCTTATTCTTGGTTGCTTGAACAAAGCAGAATTCTGCAGTCATCTCCATTCGGAAAATCAGAAAATGGGTTGTTTCACCTGGTATGGCTAGGCAGCTTCTCATTGCCCTTTCAAAGGGTGAGCAGAAACCACTCCTTTAGAGTGTATTGACAATGTGTTTATTGTATGTGACATCCTATTAGGTGTCATCCTTATCCCTGGCTGCTTGAGCCAGTGGGATACATACTGTCATGCCCATCCATGTATTCCTCTTATAGAGTCTGAATAGGGATGTTTGCTTGGGAAAGTTGTGAGACTGCTCCTTGCCAGAGAATTCAACCTCTTCACAGGGTAAGTGGGAATAACTCCTTTTGAGTGTATTGGCCACTTGTTTAATAAATAAGACAACCTGTTAGGTAACATCATCCTCATCTCTGGTTGCTTAATCAAAGCAAGAGTCACACAGTCATGTTCATCCACATCTTCTTTATTGAAGAGCTTGAGGAGGGCTGTTTTGTTCGGAGACTGGTAATTACCAATAGATAACCTTTCAACAGGGTTTTGCCTGCCAATTAACAAATCAGCCCATAAAAATAATTAAATACAGTAAAATAGTTAGTTTAGTAACTTAGTAGTGCTTAGTAACAAACCTTAACCGCTTGCCGACCAGCGCACGCTGATTTACATTGGCAGAATGGCACTGGTGGGCAAAAGGGCGTACAGGTACGTACTTTTTAAGAAGTGGCGCTGCGGGTGCACCCTTCGCGGACTCCATGACCGTGGGTCCCGCGGAGCGGTAGAACGGGGAGATGCTTTTGTAAACAAAGCATTTCCCCCGTTCTGCCTAGTGACAGGACAGAGATCACTGCTCTCTGTCATCAAGAGCAGTGATCGCTGTCATGTGAGGTGTAGCCCACCCCCCAGTTAGAATCACTCCCTAGGACACACTTAACCCCTTCACCGCCCCCTAGTGGTTAACCCCTTCACTGCCAGTGTCATTTACACAGTAATCAATGCATTTTTATAGCACTGATCGCTGTATAAATGACAATGGTCCCAAAATAGTGTCAAAAGTGTCCGATCTGTCCGCCATAATGTCGCAGTCCTGATAAAAAAAAAAAAGAAAATCGCAGATCGCCGCCATTACTAGTTAAAAAAAAAAGTATAAAAATGCTATAAATCTATCTCCTATTTTGTAGACGCTATAAATTTTGCGCAAACCAATTAATATGCGCTTATTGCGATTTTTTTTTTTTACCAAAAATATGTAGAAGAATACATATTGGCCTAAACTGAGGAAAAAAATTGTTATTTTTATATATTTTTGGGGGATATTTATTATAGCAAAAAGTAAAAAATATTGCTTTTTTTTTCAAAATTGTAGCTTTTTTTTTGTTTAAAGCGCAAAAAATAAAAACTGTAGAGGCGATCAAATACCACCAAAAGAAAGCTCTATTTGTGGGGGAAAAAAAGACGTTAATTTTGTTTGGGTACAACGTCACACGACCGCGCAATTGTCAGTTAAAGTGCGGAATCGCAAAAAGTGCTCTGGTCAGAAGGGGGTAAATCCTTCCGGGGCTGAAGTGGTTAAGGGGTTAACCACTGCTAGAGAGAGACTGAGGCCAGGTTCACACTGGTGCGACACAACAGCCATCCTTCTTTGGATCCAACTTTGCCCTGCAACTTGAAGCCGACATGCCTCCGACTTTCAATGAACGGGGATCCGACTTGGATCCCCGCCAATACCAGGCACTGTGTTTAGTATGAATCTTGAGGGGGAACTCCATGCCAAATTTTAAATAAAAAAACCGGCATGGTTCCCCCTCCAAGAGCATACCAGGTCTGGTATGGATTTTAAGGGGCACCCCCTACGCTGAAAAAACGGCGTGGGGGTCCCCCCCAAATCCATGCCAGACCCTTATCTGAGCACGAAGCCCGGTCAGGAAAAGGGGTGGGGACGGATGAGCGCCCCCCTGAACCGTACCAGGCCGCATGCCCTCAACATGGGGGGTGGGTGCTTTGGGGCAGGGGGGCAGCCTGCGCCCCCCACCCCGAAGCACCTTGTCCCCATGTTGATGAGGACAAGGGCCTCTTCTCGACAACCCTGGCTGTTGGTTGTTGGGGTCTACGGGCAGGGGGCTTATCAGAATCCAGGAGCCCCCTTTAATAAGGGGGCCCCCAGATCCCAGCCCCCCACCCTATGTGAATGAGTATGGGGTACATCGTACCCCTACCCATTCACCTAGGAAAAAAAATTGTCAATAAAAAAAACACACGACAGGTTTTTAAAGTAATTTATTAGGCAGCTCCGGGGGTCTTCTTCCGACTTCGGGGGTCTCTTCCTTCTTCTCTGCGCTCTCCGGTTCTTCTCCCACTCTCCTCCGCTATCTTCTGCTCTTTTGCTAGCGGTGGTCCAGTCTTCTCCTCCGTCTTCTTCCCTCTTCTCTTCTTCAGATGTTGACACGACGCTCTCTCCCACTGTAATGCCGTGTGAGCGGTCCGCAACGACTTATATAGGGATGGGGCATGGTCACTGGGAGATGTCACCCGGTGACCCCGCCCCTTATTATGTCACATGTCGGGCATGATGGGACTGTAACGTAATAAGGGGCGGGGTCACCAGGTGACATCACCCAGTGACCACGCCCCATCCATAAGTCGTTGCGGACCGCGCACATGGCCTTACAGTGGGAGAGAGCGTTGTGTCAACATCTGAAGAAGAGAAGAGGGAAGAAGACGGCGGAGAAGACCGGGCCACCGCTAGCAAAAGAGCCGGCAAAAGAGCAGAAGATAGCAGAGGAACCCGGCAGAAGATACCAGAGAGCGGGAGAAGAACCGGAGAGCGCGGAGAAGAAGGAAGAGACCCCCGAAGTTGGAAGAAGACCCCCGGAGCTGCCTAATAAATTACTTTAAAAACCTGTCGTGTGTTTTTTTCCTAGGTGAATGGGTAGGGGTATGATGTACCCCATATTCATTCACATAGGGTGGGGGGCCCCCTTATTAAAGGGGGCTCCCGGATTCCAATAAGCCCCCCGCCCACAGACCCCGACAACCAACAGCCAGGGTTGTCAGAAAGAGGCCCTTGTCCTCATCAACATGGGGACAAGGTGCTTTGGGGTGGGGGGGCCGCAGGGTGCCCCCCTTCCCCAAAGCACCACCCCCCCATTTTGAGGGCATGCAGCCTGGTACAGTTCAGAAGGGGAGGGCGCTCGCTTGTCCCCACCCCTTTTCCTGACCGGCCGGGCTGCGTGCTCGGATAAGGGTCTGGTATGGATTTGGGGGGGACCCCCATGCCGTTTTTTTGGCATAGGGGGTACCCCTTAAAATCCAATTTAAGGGGTACCCCCTACGAAGGGCCTGGTATGCTCTTGGAGGGAGAACCCATGCCGTTTTTTATTTAAAATTTGGCGCTCAGTTCCCCCTCAAGATTATCTGAGCAGCATGCCAAAGTCTAATAATGCGAGACGGCAATCCGACTTTGATCCGACTTCAATGATAGTCAATGGGCTGAAGTAGGATCAAAGTCAGACCAAAGTAGTACAGGGAGCATTTTCAAAGTCGGACCGACTTGTGTTGGATCAGTTAGGACGGCTCCCATAGGGAAACATTGATTTTCACACCTTCAGTCGATTCAGTTCGCATTTGCAGCACTTTACAAATCATTCATTCATTCATTCATTCACACATTCCCAATGTCGGAGCGTTTGTCGCACTAGTGTGAACCCAGCCTGAAGCCTCGATCTACAGCCCTGATTTACCAGGTGGTTAAAGTGGGGTTCCACCCAAAAAAACAAAAATACCTGAAAAATTCTAAAAAACAAAACAAAAAAACATTAAAACAAATATTTATTTATTTTTTTTACTTACCTTTAAATGCCTGTTGCTAGGTGGTCCCTCGTAGTCTGCCTCTTCCTTTGCCTGGGCTGGTGACATCACTTCCCCCTCGGCACAGGAAGGGCTCGGCTCTGTACCCTCCCTCCTGTCAATCATCTGGGACCCATTACAGGTCCCAGGTGATTGAGTGGCCAATCACGGCGCGCGGCGCTGCTCGCGCATGCGCAGTGGGTGCCAGGCTGTGAAGCCACAGCCCGGCGCCCACAGTTGAAGTGCCGGCGCCGACGAGCGGAGGGGGGGGGACGAGCGGGGCTTTGATCCCCCGCATCGCTGAACCCAGGGACAGGTAAGTGTCCAATTAAAAGTCAGCAGCTGCAGTATTTGTAGCTGCTGACTTTTAATTTTTTTTTTTTTAATGGACCCCCTGGGTGGAACTCCTCTTTAATGAGATAAACCTTGCCCTGCCAGGAATCAGGACATAATGAAAAATTTTGTTCAGAACAGCAAAAAGGTAGGAATTTGCAACAGAATTACACTAGTATTCTGCAATGTACACAAACCAAGGGAATTGTAGACATCATAAACATGCTTCTCCCCTTTTTTTTTAATGAAAAACTGGAGAGCACATAGAAATATAAAAGGATATCCCATATCTCAATAGGCCATTGCTGGCTCCAGTAGTCATTCACAGGTGACTCCTGTACCTTCTGCTGGTCTTTTGAGGGGGTTGGCATAATGGCACAACAGTAAAGCAAACATGAGAAGCCACCAACAGGTTATTGCCATGTGTGAACAGACAAAGGGGGTTATTTACTAAAGGCAAATACACTTTGCACTACAAGTGCACATGAAAGTGCACTGAAAGTAAAGGAAGTAAAGTCGCTGTAGATCCAAGGGGGACATGCAAGGAAAATAAAAAACAGCATTTTAGCGTGCACATGATTGGATGATAAAATCAGCCGAGCTTCCCCTCATTTCAGATCTGCCCTTTAGATTTAGAGCGACTGCACTTCCAAGTGCACTTGTATTGCAAAGTGGATTTGCTTTTCGTAAATAACCCCCAAAGTGTTACTTTGTGTACCTGTTATGCAGAGTATTCCCTGTGGAGGAGCTCAGGCTATGCATAGTGGCTGCAGGGAGCAAGACACCACAATACCCAGCAACGCAGCATTCATTTGGATACAAAGCATTTTTCAAATTTAGCTCACCATCCTCCGTCATCCGACCATAAACACTGGCACAGCGTGGGTGCGCGTGCATAGGGGAGACTCTGCCAACACCGCTGCCCACTTGGGCCCAGCGGACCCCAGACAAGGCCGTTAGCCCTGATAAAAGCCGAACCGAGGACTAACAGCAGGGCTCCCTGGATTATGGGTCATTTAGCCGAGACACCAGGGACTGTGTCCAGCCTAATCCACATGCATGGACGGACGGACGGACAGCCAGCCCTTTAGACCAGCCAGGTAGAGGAGCACACCTAGGTCCTGCGCATAGGAGGAAAAAATAAGACCGCCGAGGCTGTAGGTGGGCTCAAATTTCTATGAGTTAAGTCCTGGAGGCATGGGGGCAGGTGGAGCCTATACCCAGCTACGCTGGAATGGAGCCGTCAGGAAATAAATGTAAATCTCCTCAGCTGGACACAGACTGCAAAAACTCTGATAAGTGATTTAACCTTTCCTCCCCTAAACAAAATGAAAAGAAAGTTTTGGTTGTACAGTTTATTCACTTTAATCGATTACAATGCTCATGTATCTGTAGCTATGCAACAACACTGTCCTGATCTTGCCAGGAAAATGGATATATACAGGTCAACATTTAAGAATTCATTATAAGATTTATACAAAAAGATACATTTTAACAATACCGTGTATAATGCTAGCTTTTGTGCAATAAAATAATTAATATTGGTAAAAATTGCAGGGTACAAATAATAGGCGGCTGATTAAGCTGTGTGCATAATTAATCTGACTCAGGGCTTTGTATTTTATAGTAATTCATGTTGATTGTCTACTTCTACAGGAGAGAATTCATGAACACATCAAATATGTGAAATCCAAAGAACGGAAGTGGCCCGATCACTTATCAACACATTGAGGGTCTGTTGTGTTTGATCTTCTGTTCCATCAACTTAGTAAGAATAGATGGAATAGATATCCTGGGACATCATATGTTTTATAGATTTTTATATATTTCATAATTTATTATATATTTTTATATTGTCTGGGACATATATTGCTTCTGGTGTTCTTGGCAGTGCTCTTCATCTGGGCCTTTTTTAATTGCTTTCTATCAAGGCTTTTACTATATGAGCTGTAATGGCTGGTCTGGATGGGCTTGGCTGGTCTACATTTCAATGAAATTCAATGCTTTCGCTAGAGTACATCAGAATGGCATTTATTGCAGCTGTGTGTAGGTATACGCTTAACAAATACAGCAAGAGGCTATTTATGTAAGCCAATGCTTTCACCAGAGCAGAGCAGCTGCTGATTTCACCTGTGTGTAGGTTTGCCCTACAAAAGCAGCGTGCAGCAGATGACCAGTGTGTTGTTGGTAAAGCCAGAGGAAAAACAAAATTAAAGGCTTTCTATTGCTCATGAAATAGGGCATTTAAAGTGGATGCAAACCTGATTCATGAAATTTGAGCTGGGCACATAAATTTGTAGTGTTTTCTTATTTCTCTCCAAAGCACTGTGTCCCGTAGCTGTCTCTTGCTCCGTAGCTCTGTTATCAGCCAGATAACTTCTCACACTTTCTCCTCCACGGGAGGTAGTGTGTGTTGGGGGAGGTTGCTATAAATAGATTAGCAGTCAGTTTGCCGTTGAAGAGCAGAGCTCTGCACATTCCTTTCTTCCTTTGCCAATGAGGGGAGGGGGTGTGTGCCTTTCCTCCAATCAGCTGTCTTGGCTGTATGCCCAGGCTTCTCTGCAGTGTTAACCAGGAAGAGAAAATCTCCTAACATGAAGAGCACTTTCTAAAGGATATATATAGCTGAAGACCGCAGATATACATGTAAAACATAGGGAGATTTGTTTCATCTCTGTGTATCATCTGAGGCAGTTCACTTCACTGGGTATATGTGGGGGTTTACATCCACTTTAAGCATACAAACAAAAATGTAATATAGTCAAGTTTGCCAGTCCTTAGATGTAGTGGCTGCATTTGTTTTCTTTTTCCAAGCTTTTTTCACGTTATTTTTACCTAGTATTCTTGCAAATAACATGCTCCCTATCCCTCCATGGTTACTCTTTTTTCCCCATTGTTTCTGTTTAAGCAGCCATAGTTGTCAGAGGCTGTACTTCAAATATGTTTGCCTTTGTTCATTACATGGTGGATTGATGGCATTAGTAGTGTAACAGGTAAAAGGAATTGGCCAATCTTTCACACAGAGGGTACCTTTAAGTTGAACGTTACTAAACAGGTGCAAAGTGGGATCAACAATGCAAACAAAGTCAAAATGGCAAAAAAGTTTGCATACAATACTGAACAATTTAAAGTGGAAGAAAAAAAAACAACACTATTATGCTTAAAAAAACTTCCTTCCACCCCTTCTCCTACCTATCCTGCATAGTCTGTGTAAAAAAGATGTGCATACCTTATTTGAACTTGGTCTGGTCATGTGATCCTGCACTTCTGACTCCTCTATATAAGGGAGTGCTTGCCAATGACTGTGAATTCCGGGAGCCTTGACGTCACCCATAAGCTCCCATATCATAGCCATTAGTGGTGCTCCCTTCTCTCCCTGGCATCAGCTGGGTATACAGTATAGGAAACATTTGTAATAATAGTTAGTGTTAAGCCTAGTACACATGGGCCGAATGTTGACCGGCATTAACTGGTTCTAAAGAAACCGGCTGGGATTTTAAGGGCAACTGATTATAATGGAAAAAAACAATGAATATAAATATCAATATAAATATCAATGTATTTTATTAATGTATAAGCATTAAAGTCAGTGCATAGCAATAATACAACTAACTCGTTAATAACATATGATAAGGCATAAGTATACAAACAAATACAGTCTCCTGCTTATGAAAAATAGACCCGACGCGTTTCAGGAACTTGTCCTTTCTTCAGGGGCTTGTTATACATGGAGACAGGTGTACATCTATAAGAAAAACACATCCGTCAAGAGTGGGACACATGGGGACAAGAGCATAAGGGGAGCATCGTTAAGGACAGAAAGGCAAATCCACCATGAAAGGGAAAAACAAAAAATTATTGAAAAAATTGAAATGGATAAATAAGGACAAAAATAAAAATGCAAAAAATAACCTGATGCCAGAAACAAATGTATTTGCTGTTAGATGTTCAATGGAATGGAGACAGGTCCAAGAAGAAGATTGCAATGATCCACTACGATCAAGCAGTATATGACAATGCTCGAATAGCGTATGTCGTATACAGCCAAAACTGTGCGGTGTAACATTAGGTAACAAACTACCATAAGAGTTTCAGAATCCAAAGTGGTATTCCTGTTTAACCAATAAAACAGAAATCCTCTTATGGGGGACTCCTGTCTTACATTCATGTACACGGGATGTTGGCAACATCAGAGTCCAATTTTGGTGAACAATTCCTTTTAGAGTAAAGAAACCGGCTGACATTTGGCCCGTGTGTATGGCAGCTGGTCCAACAGAAGCTGGCCGAATGGCCATGATTGAAGTGTTCTGGTAGGGGGGCCGTCCCCCTGTCAGAACACAATAGCTCAGCAGGGGAGATCGCTGTACTAACATCAAATTGTTAGTACAGCAGCTTCGACCTGAGCTGATAGCTTTTTGGTTGTGCACAGAGCAGCTCTGACCCTCCTTTTCTTGGGTCTCCCACCGGCGCTCCTGGCTCTTCCTGCCTGCTGAGTGCCCTCATAGCAAGCCGTTTGCTATGGAGGCACTCGTGCATGCTCACTCCCAAGCCCAGCTCTGTGTGTTCATAAAAATAGAGCGTGCCTCAGTCCTGCTCCCCAATCCCTCTTCACTGGCTATGATTGACAGCAGCAGGAACCAATGGCTCCATCTGCTGTGTCTGAGCCAATGAGGAGAGAGAGAGAGCTGGGAGAGATGCTGCTCTTGTGCACATTGCTGGATTGAGAATGGGCTCATGTAAGTAAGATGGGGTACTGGGGGGAGCTACACACAGAAGGTTTTTTACCTTCATGCATAGAATGCATGAAGGTAAAAAAATCTTCAGCCTTTAGAACTACTTTAAGTTTAGCATCAGAAGGTTTGGAGGTCATTTACAGTTCATTGACAGGTGCATTTGACCTGCATGTGACCTTCAACTCTTCAGCACCTGTTATAACCACTTGACCTCTGGAAGATTTACCCCCCTTCATGACCAGGCCATTTTTTGTGATAATGCATTGCGTTACTTTAACTGACATTTGCGCTGTCATGCATGTGCCCAAATAAATCTGATGTCCTTTGTTCCCCATAAATAGAGTTTTCTTTTGGTGGTATTTGATCACCACTGCATTTTTTATTTTTTGCACTATTAAAAAAAAAACTTTATTTTTTACTTTCTGCTATAAAACATATCTAATAAAAAAAAGTGTAAAAAAAAATTCTTCATAAATTTAGGCCAAAATGTATGGAACTACAGTGTACCATGAAATTTCTTCATGTTTGACTGTTTTTAAAAAAAAAGTCTGTATACATTTTTTATGAAGTCTGCTCACATAATTTGTAAAAAACATCTTTGTCATTCTGAAGCTTCCCTCCAACCATTTTGCATATTTTATATACCGGGATTCTGTATTTGCCAAATATGCTGCCAAATATGCTGCAGAAATCTCCCTCCACTAAAGGCCCGTACACACGATCGGACTTTTGATGCAAATTAGCTGTTTTGGAGCAACATCCGACCGTGTGTACGCTCCATCTGACAAACTTTTTCAGTTTCCATCAGACTTTTGTTGGCTGTGCAAACGGACAAACTTTCCGGCAACAAAAGTCCGATCGTGTGTACACAAAGCCATCGGACTTTTGTACAAACTACAGTACGCAGCCGCGAGAATGTTTCCAGCGCGATCGGATCACGCTGGTTCTCGGCGACAGGGTACTATACATCTCGCGCTGGCTGCAATAGGAAAAACACATGAGGCAGATGCTCACAGGCCACTAAAAGAGGGCAAGCAGGCTCTGTGTCTACAGTTGACAGTGCTGGTTGTGGACACGGTGCATCCTCAGCAGTCATGTTCCCCGAGCTGCAGCATACTGCCAAGTTTGCTCCAGTGACGAGGAGGGAAGGGATGATGAGGTCACTGACTCTACTTGGGTGCCTGATAGAAGAGAGGAGGAGGAGGAAGAGGAGGAGGAGGAGGCACCTATCCAATGAGGCAGGATGCCCTCCAGGGGGCAGCTTAAGGGCAGCCACCCTATTGCATCACACCACAGAGCTAAGCAGGAGCAGGGCGCTACTGACTCCCCACATATATTTTGAAAAGTTCTTTGGTGTGGGCCTTTTTTGACACGTATGCAGCAGATCGCACCGTTGCTGTTTGCAACATATGTTTGAAGCGTATCAAGCGTGGCCAAAACAGCAGCCGCTTGGGCACCACATTCTTGACCAGACATATGACTACCTCCAATGCAGTCCATTGGCAACAGCACTTAAAAGACCCACATCAAAGAACAAGGCGGACCTCTCCTTGCTCCTCATCAGCTGGGATCTCCAACCCCACTATACCTCCAGTCCTCTCAGAAACCTGCACTGAGAGGAATGAAGGTATAGAAATAGGTGTCTCAAGTACTTGCGGCCAATCTGCTAGCGGTACACCAACATCGGATTTTACCAGGCAAATTTCCCTACCCCAGTTGCTAAACCGTCGAAAGAAATTCGGTCCCAGCCATCCACATGCTCAGCGTCTGAATGCTAGCTTGGCCAAATTGCTAGCACTGCAACTGCTGCCTTCTCAGCTGGTAGACTCTGCCCCCTTTCGTGAATTTGTGGAATGTGCAGTACCTCAGTGACAGGTTCCCAAACGCCATTTCTTTTCACGGAAGGCCATTCAGGCTCTCTACCAGCATGTGGAAGGCAATGTCTTGGCCTCATTGGACAGGGCGGTCAGCAGTAAGGTGCATATTACTGCTGACTCATGGTCCAGCAGGCATGGACGTTACCTTTCTTTCACGGCGCACTGGCTAACTCTGCTGGCACCTGGGAGGGATGCAGGACAGGGTTCAGTATTGTTGGAGCTTGTTCCACCACCACGCCTCCAAAATGCTAGTGGTGATTCTGCCACACCTCTCTCCTCCACCCCCTTCTCTTCTTCTTCCTCTATGGCCTTTCCTCTGCACATTTCTCCTCTGAACCAGCGATGCTCCGTAGGTGTTCAAGTAGGCTCCGTAGGCGTTCAAGGGGCTACGCAAGCACGCAGGCAAAAAGATGCCATGTGGTGCTTGAGTTGGTCTGCTTAGGGGACAGGAGCCACACTGGGGCAGAGATTCTGTCAGCTCTGCAGGGGCAGGCTCAGAGGTGGTTGACGCCATGCCAGCTTCAGCCAGGAATGGTTGTATGCGACAATGGCGCCAACCTTCTCTCTGCCCTCTGACAGGAACACTTGACCCATGTTCCCTGTTTGGCTCACATTCTGAATTTGGTGGTGCAGCGGTTCTTGAGCAGGTACCCTGGCTTACAGACTCTCCTGAGGCAGGCCAGGAAAGTCTGTGGTCATTTCCACCAGTCATATAATGCCAGTGCTCGACTGGCTGGCATTCAAAGAGAACGCAACCTGCCCAACAACCGCCTCATTTGTGACATGCCCACCAGGTGGAACTCAACATTGGCAATGCTGCAGTGGCTGCACACACAGCAGAGGGCCATCGATGAGCACCTGTGTGAGTATGGCACCAGGACAGGGTCAGGGGAGCTTGGCTTTTTTTTGCCACGCCAGTGGCTACTGATCAAGGATGTATGCACTGTTCTGTCACCATTTGAGGAGGCCACGAGGATGGTGAGCAGTGACAGTGCATGCATCAGTGATACTGTCCCTCTTGTCTTCCTGTTGGAGTACAAGCTTCGTGGAATAATGGACAGGGCACTTGAGGCAGAACAGCGGGAGGAAGAGGAGGGCTTCATTACCTCTCAAGGCCCCCTTTATCCAGATACTAGTATTCCTGCAGGCCCGCCAATCACACAGGAAGAAGAAGAGGAGGAGGAGGAGCGGGATTGTGTCAGCATGGAGGTGGAAGATAACACTCAGCATCAGCAGCATTCTTCAAGGGATGGTTTGCAGTCCCCAGAATCCCATGGATTTGTACGTCCCTGGGAGGAGGTGGTTGAGGATCATGTGATCCTTAGTGACCCAGAGGACTCAGGATCGAATGCCTCTGCAAACTTACGCTGCATGGCCTCCCTGATCCTGCAAAGCCTGTGAAAGGACCCTAGGATTCGTGCTATCAAAGAAAGCGATCATTACTGGCTGGCAACCCTTCTTGATCCATGTTACAAGGGTAAGGTTGCAGAACTTATCCAGCCTTCACAGAGGGAGCAGAGGATGAAACATCTTCGGGAGGCCTTGCAGAAAGGTTTATGCAATGCATTTCCGGAGCCGCCTGGGAGGTTACAATATCCTGGTGCTGGACAACGTGTTGCTGAGGCTTCGTTCAGTCACAGAAAGAGCGGTGGAGAAGGTGGCTGGCTGACCAATGCCTTCAGTCAATTCTTCAGTCCTCAGCGCCCAGGTCTGATTGGTTCCAGCAACCATGGCCAGCGTCTGAATTACACGTGCAGGTATGTCTAGGGGCAAGAGCAGACTTGGAGACCTTTCCACCAGAACATCCACTGGGTTACTGGGTCTTGAGGATGGACCACTGGCCAGAGCTTGCTCAATGTGCAATTGAGCTACTGGCCTGTCCTGCATCCAGAGTTCTTTCTGAACGCACATTCAGTGCTGCTGGAGGCTTTGTAACTGATCAGAGTGCACCTGTCAACAGACTCTGTTGATCGTCTCACATTCATAAAAATGAATCAGTCTTGAATCACCAGCTACCAAGCACCTGATGCTGATGTAACCGATTGATTTTTCTATGGATGTGGGATCCCTTGAAGACTGCATATGCTGAGTGACTATCCTATTATGCTGTGTGACTATCCTATTCCTCCTCAATTTTCATGATGATAGCTTCTAGGGTTATTTTCGGTTCAGGGCACCATCACCACTGCCTAAGGCCCAATTTTCCTGCCCCTGTTTAACTGGGGCGTGTAATTACAATTTTTGATCTACTATTTTACAGCAGGGCCTGTTCCTGCGCTCATCAAAAGTATCTGTGAGGCTTTACAGTGTTGTGCCACCACCACCACCACTACCTAAGTCCCAATTTTTATGCCTTTGTTTAAAAGGGGCGCGTAATTACAATTTTTGATCTAATATTTAAATAAACTAAATTGCGCTAGCAAAAAAAACTTTTCCTTAGTAAAAAATAAATTAAAAGTGCTTAGAGAACACAATATGTGTATAAACAATAAGTGCATAAAGTGCTTATACAAAGGTGGAGAAAATATATTAAAAATCAGTGATCATAGGTAAAAAGCCACTCATAATCCGTCCATAATAATATGAATCATTTTGACCAGAAAACAAAAAGTCCACTTCATGTGTTTCATCGCCACACACTAAGGATTGGTACACCAAGATACTTCAGATCAGATGTGCATTGGTAGCGGTGAAGGAAGTAATAGATGTGCGCTTACCCCAAAAGATGGACCTCCCCTGTGGCAAGGTCTTATCAGCTTGCAGATTTCGCCCTCTGCAGGGACCAGCTGTTAGTCTCCTGGTCTTGGCAGCGTGTACTGCCGACTTCCGTATGGCCGGGATGGTCCAACTATCCCAATCTCAAAGGGGGGGACTCAGAAATGGAAAAGTCCACATGCAGGAAAAAACGGCATAAGGAGAAAAAAAACTCCAACAGTGTGATAACGTTTAGAGTATTTATTGGTTAAAGCAAACCACAAGTGAACATTAAAAAATCCAGATATAAAATTCTATTTAAAAAGCCGGCATAATCAAAGGCAGAACGCCCGTGCAAAATAAACTTTACAGAACACGTGATGGCTAGCACTGCGAGGCCACGCCTAATATTTCACAGCGGGGCCCGTTCCAGCGCCCACCAAGAGTAATGCCGCACATACACAGAGTGATTATCTGACGGGAAATGTTCGATGGGAGCATGTTGTCGGAAATTCCAACCGTCTGTAGGCTCTATCGGAGATTTTCCATCAGAATTTCCGACAAACAAAATTTGAGATCTGGATCTCAAATTTTCCAACAACAAAATCAGTTGTCGTAAATTCCGATCATGTGTACACAATTGCGATGCACAAAGTTTCACGCATTCTCGGAATCAAGCAGAAGAGCCGTACTGGCTATTGAACTTCATTTTTCTCAGCTCGTTGTACGTGTTCATGTCACTGCGTTCCTGGCAATCGGAATTTCCAACAAGATTTGTGTGACCGTGTGTATGCAAGACAAGTTTGAGCCAACATCCGTCTGAAAAAATACATGGATTTTGTTGTCGGAATGTGCGATCATGTGTACGCGGCATAACTGTGAGGGCTTACAGTGTTCTGGTACCACCAACACCTAAGGCCCAATTTTCCGCAGAGTGTATAGGGCAGGCCATATAGTATAAGTATATACAGGCAGTCCCCTATTTTCAAACATCCGACTTACAAACGACTCCTACTTAGAAACAGGGGGAGACAACAGGAAGTGAGAGGAATAGGGATGAGCCGAACACCCCCCGGTTCGGTTCGCACGAGAACCTGTGAATGGACCGAAAATTCGCACGAACGTTAGAACCCTATTGACGTCTATAGGACTCGAACGTTCAAAATCAAAAGTGCTCATTTTAAAGGCTAATTTGCATTGTATTGTCCTAAAAGGTTTTGGGGACCCGGGTCCTGCCCCAGGGGACATGTATCAATGCAAAAAAAACTTTTAAAAACGGCCGTTTTTTCGGAAGCAATGATTTTAATGATGCTTAAAGTAAAAAAAAAAGTGAAATATTCCTTTAAATATTGTACCTGGGGGGTGTCTATAGTATGCCTGTAAAGTGGGGCGTGTTTCCCGTGCTTAGAACAGTCCCTGCACAAAATGTCATTTTTAAAGGAAAAAAAGTCATTTAAAACTGCTTGCGGCTTTAATGTAATGTCGGGTCCTGGCAATATGAATGAAAATCAGTGAGATAAACGGCATGGGTACCTCCCAGTCAATTACTAGGCCCTTTGGGTCTTGTATGGATATTAAGGGGAACCCCGCACCCAAATTAAAAAAGGAAACAGCAGTATACAGGCTCTGTACTCTGAACTGCAGTATACAGGCGGTGCAAACAAGACAGGGACTTTAGGTTTGTTTTTAAGTAGAATCTGTTTGTAATTTTGAACTGGTACATTTTTAACGTGTTTAGCTCCCACCAAAAAATCTATTTTAAGCTTTTTAGAAAACATAGGGAAGGGTTATCACCCCTGTGACATTTGTTTTGCTGTCTGTGCTCCTCTTCAGAAGATTTCACCTCACTTTTTGTCCCAATGACAAATGTTTTTTGAAAATTTTGGGTTTTTTGTGAAACAAGGATTGGTGATAAAGCATCACTGGAAAGGAGAAATCTTTTTCCCATATTAACTCTTACAGGAGAGATTTTCCCTTAATAGGGGTAGATTTCATCTCACTTCCTGTTGTCTCCTTCCGTTTGCAAGTAGGAGTCGTTTGTAAGTTGGATGTTTGAAAGTAGGGGCCTGCCCTATATACTCAGCAGAAATTTGGGCCTTAGGTGTTGTTGTGGCCACAACACTGTAAGCCCTCACAGGGCCCTGCTGTGAAATATTAGATCAATAATTGTAATTGCATGCCCCTATTGAACAGGGGCTGAAAAATTGGGCCTTAGGCACTGGTGCTGGTGCCACAACACTGCAACCCCTCACAGATACTCTAGTTGCAATGCAGGAATGAGCCCTGCTGCAAAGTATTGCATCAAAAATTGTAGTTACATGCCCCTGTTAAACAGGGGCTGAAAAATTGGGCCTTAGGCACTGGTGGCGGCGCCCAGAACCAAAAATGTTCTTACAAGCTATCAGCGTGATCATTGAGGAGGAAGAGGATAATTACTCAGGATAGTCACTCAGCATCAGCATAGGCAGTCTTTGAAGG
The DNA here is from genome assembly GCA_037952925.1 of Lithobates clamitans. NCBI lineage: Eukaryota > Metazoa > Chordata > Amphibia > Anura > Ranidae > Lithobates > Lithobates clamitans. The sequence goes on from JBBGZY010001565.1 coordinate 408,351, forward strand.
GATCTGAGATTTCAAAAAAAAAAATTTGGTTACATCAGCATCAGGTGCTTGGTAGCTGGTGGTGATCCAAGACTGATTCATTTTTATGAAGGTCAGTCGATCGACCGAGTCGGTGGACAGACACACCCTGCCTCCAGCAGCACTGAATGTGCATTCCGAAAGAACGCTGGATGCAGGACAGGCCAGTAGCTCAAATGCATACTGTGCAAGCTCTGGCCAGTGATCCATCCTCAAGACCCAGTAACCCAGAGGATTTTCAGTGGGAAAGTTGTCCAAGTCAGATCTTGCCCCTAGGTATTCCTGCACCATGTAAAACAGACGCTGGCGATGGTTGCTGGAACCGATCATACCTTTGGGCTGCGGACTAAAAAATTGTCTGAACGCATCGGTCAGATGGCCACCTTCTCCACCGCTCCTTCTTTGACTGACCGAAGCCTCAGCAACACGTTGTCCAGAAACAGGAGTTTGTAACCTCCCAGTCTCTGGGAACACATTGCACAGACCTTTCTGCAAGGCCCCCCGAAGATGTTTCATCCTCTGCTCCCTCTGCGACGGCAAGATAAGGTCCGCAACCTTACCCTTGTAACGTGGATCAAGGAGGGTTGCCAGCCAGTATTGGTCCTTCTCCTTGATACCACAAATACGAGGATCCTTACGCAGGCTTTGCAGAATCAGGGAGGCAATGCAGCGTAGGTTTGCTGAGGCATTCGGTTCGGAGTCCTCTGGGTCACTAAGGACGACATGGTTCGCAGCCACCTCCTCCCAGCCACGTACAAGTCCATGTGTTTCTTTGGACTAATCCCTTAAAGACTGCTGCTGATGCTGAGTGCCAGGCTCCACCTCCATGCTGACACAATCCTCCTCCTCCTCCTCGTCCTCTTCCTGTGTGATCAGCAGGCACGCAGGAACACTGTCTGGATAAAGGGGGCCTTGAGAGCTAAGGAAGTCCTCCTCTTCCTGCCTCTGTCCTGCCTCAAGTACCCTGTCCATTATTCCATGCAACGTGTGCTCCAACAGGTGGACAAGGGGGACAGTGTCACTGATGCATGCACTGTCACTGCTCACCATCCTCGTGGCCTCCTCAAATGGTGACAGGACAGTGCATGCATCCCTGATCATGGCCCACTGGCGTGGGAAAAAAAAACAAGCTTCCCTGACCCTGTCCTGGTGCCATAGTCGCACAGGTACTCATTGATGGCCCTCTGCTGCGTGTGCAGCCACTGCAGCATGGCCAACGTTGAGTTCCACCTGGTGGGCATGTCACAGATTACGCGGTTCTTGGGCAGGTTAAACTCCTTTTGGAGGTCTGCCAGCCGAGCACTGGCATTATATGACCGGCGGAAATGCACACAGACTTTCCTGGCCTGCCTCAGGACATCCTGTAAGCCCGGGTACCTGCCCAAGAACCGCTGCACCACCAAGTTAAGGACGTGAGCCAAACAGGGCACATGAGTCATTTGTCCCTGTCGGAGGGCAGAGAGGAGGTTGGTGCCATTGTCACAAACCACCATTCCTGCCTTAAGTTGGCGTGGCATCAACCACCTCTGAACCTGCTCCTGCAGAGCTGACAGAACCTCTGCCCCAGTGTGGCTCCTGTCCCCCAAGCACACCAGCTCAAGCACCGCATGGCCTCTTTTGGCCTGCATACTTGTGTAGCCCCTTAAACGCCTACGGAGCACCGCTGGTTCCGAGGACAAAGCACAGGAAGAGGCCATGGAGGAAGAAGAAGATGAGGGGGTGGAGGAGAGAGGTGTGTCACAATCATTAGTAGTGGCATTTTGGAGGTGTGGTGGCGGAATAACCTCCAACACTACTGCACCTTGTCCTGCATCCTTCCCAGCTGCCAGCAGAGTCACCCAATGCGCGGTGAAACTTAGGTAACGTCCCTGTCCATGCCTGCTGGACCATGAGTCAGCGGTAATATGCACCTTACCGCTGACCGCCCTGTCCAGCGAGGCATGGACATTGCCTTCCACATGCCGGTAGAGAGCCGGAATCGCCTTCCATGAGAAAAAGTGGCGTTTGGGTACCTGCCACTAAGGAACCGCACATTCCACAAACTCACGGAAGGGGGCAGAATCTACCAACTGAAAAGGCAGCAGTTGAAGTGCTAGCAATTTTTGCCAAGCTAGCATTCAACCGCTGGGCATGTGGATGGCTGGGAGCGAACTTCTTTCGGCGGTGCAGCAGCTGGGGCAGGGAAATTTACCTGGTACAATCTGACGTTGGTGCACCGAAAGCAGATTGCCCACAAGTACTTGGCTGTGACACACCTAATTCTACACCTTCATTCCTCTCAGTGCAGGTCTCAGAGAGGACTGAAGGTATAGTGGGGTTGGAGATCTCAGCTGATGAGGAGCAAGGAGAGGTCCTCTTTGTTCTTTGGTGTGGGTCTTTTAGATAAGCTTGCCAACTAACTGCATGGCAGGTCAACATATGTCTGGTCAAGCATGTGGTGCCCAAGCGGGAGATGTTTTGGCCTTGCGAGATACGCTTGAGACATATGTTGCAAATAGCAGCGGTGCGATCTGATGCACTCGTCTCAAAAAAGGCCCACACCAAAGAACTTTTGGAATAATGCACAGAGACAGCAGCGCCCTGCACATGCAGAGCTTTGGGGTGTGATGCAGTCAGTGTGCTGCCCTTAGGCTGGCCCCTGGAGGGCATCCTGCCTCGTTGGTGATGTGCCTCCTCCTCCTCTCTCCTATCAGGCACCCACGTTGAGTCAGTGACCTCATCATCCCCTCCCTCCTCATCATTGGAGCAAACCTGGCAGTATGCTGCAGCAGGGGGAGCATGACTGCCAGATTGCTGTCCTTCTTGGGCACCCCCTCTGTCTGTGCTCACGTTACTGCCTTCACCTAGCTCAGTATCATCATCAGAGCCTTCTAAACGCTGGGCATCCTCCTGGAGCATGTACCCAACACTGTGGTCAAACAGTTCGAGGGACTCCTCAGGAGGACATGGTGGGGTTAGGGAAGGAGTCACTGATGCCATTGAGCCGAGGGAAGAGGCCGCGTTGGCAGCTGCTTTGCCAAACAAAGTACCCTGAGCATGGGTGAGAGAGGATGAGGAGGATGAGGACGGCTTGGTCATCCACTCGACCAAGTCTTCTGCATGTTGCGGCTCAACATGGCCAGCTGCCGAAAAAAAGGCCAAGCGTGTCCCATGGCCATGTGCTGATGAGGATGCACCGTCTCTTTACGACCAGCACTGTTGCCTCTAGACACAGAGCCTGCTTGCCCTCTTTTATTGGCTTGTGACTGTCTGCCTCTCCTTGTTGGCTTCCAGGCATACTAATGGCCTGTAGCTGCACTAAGCTGGGATAATATATATATATATATATATATATATATATATATATATATATATATATATATACTGATACTGCAGCTAGCAAAATCAACTGCCTGCCTGTAGTATGAGAACACCACCAACCTTCTACAGGTAGCTTTAGCTGAACACTGTGCAGAGCTCGCAAAAAACTAACTTGTAGCTTATTTAGCTGCCTACGGTAGTGATAGGATCAGGAAAACACCACCAACCTTCTACAGGTAGCTTTAGCTGAACACTGTGCAGTGCTCGCAAAAAACTAACTTGTAGCTTATTTAGCTGCCTGCGGTAGTGATAGGATCATGAAAACACCACCAACGTTCTACAGGTAGCTTTAGCTGAACACTGTGCAGAGCTCGCAAAAAACTAACTTGTAGCTTATTTAGCTGCCTGCGGTAGTGATAGGATCAGGAAAACACCACCAACCTTCTACAGGTAGCTTTAGCTGAACATTGTGCAGAGCTCGCAAAAAACTAACTTGTAGCTTATTTAACTGCCTGCGGTAGTGATAGGATCAGGAAAACACCACCAACCTTCTACAGGTAGCTTTAGCTGAACACTGTGCAGAGCTCACAAAAAACTAACTTGTAGCTTATTTAGCTGCCTGCAGTAGTGATAGGATCAGGAAAACACCACCAACCTTCTACAGGTAGCTTTAGCTGAACACTGTGCAGAGCTCGCAAAAAACTAACTTGTAGCTTATTTAGCTGCCTGCGGTAGTGACAGGATCAGGAAAACACCACCAACCTTCTACAGGTAGCTTTAGCTGAACACTGTGCAGAGCTCGCAAAAAACTAACTTGTAGCTTAGTTAGCTGCCTGCGGTAGTGATAGGATCAGGAAAACACCACCAACCTTCTACAGGTAGCTTTAGCTGAACACTGTGCAGAGCTCAATCTACACTAACTTGTAGTTTTAGCTGAACACTGTGCAGAGCTTGCAAAAAACTAACTTGTAGCTTATTTAGCTGCCTGCGGTAGTGATAGGATCAGGAAAACACCACCAACCTTCTACAGGTAGCTTTAGCTGAACACTGTGCAGAGCTCGCAAAAAACGAACTTGTAGCCTATTTAGCTGCTTGCGGTAGTGATAGGATCAGGAAAACACCACCAACCTTCTACAGGTAGCTTTAGCTGAACACTGTGCAGAGCTCAATCTACACTAACTTGTAGTTTTAGCTGAACACTGTGCAGAGCTTGCAAAAAACTAACTTGTAGCTTATTTATCTGCCTGCGGTAGTGATAGGATCAGAAAAACACCACCAACCTTCTACAGGTAGCTTTAGGTGAACACTGTGCAGAGCTCGCAAAAAACAAACTTGTAGCTTATTTAGCTACCTGCGATAGTGATTGGATCAGGAAAACACCACAAACCTTCTACAGGTAGCTTTAGCTGAACACTGTGCAGAGCTCGCAAAAAACGAACTTGTAGCTTATTTAGCTGCCTGCGGTAGTGATGGGATCAGGAAAACACCACCAACCTGCTACAGGTAGCTTTAGCTGAACACTGTGCAGAGCTCGCACTACACTAACTTGTAGTTTTAGCTGAACACTGTGCAGAGCTCGCAAAAAACTAACTTGTAGCTTATTTCGCTGCCTGCGGTAGTGATAGGATCAGGAAAACACCACCAACCTTCTACAGGTAGCTTTAGCTGAACACTGTGCAGAGCTCGCAAAAAACAAACTTGTAGCTTATTTAGCTACCTGCGATAGTGATTGGATCAGGAAAACACCACAAACCTTCTACAGGTAGCTTTAGCTGAACACTGTGCAGAGCTCGCAAAAAACGAACTTGTAGCTTATTTAGCTGCCTGCGGTAGTGATGGGATCAGGAAAACACCACCAACCTGCTACAGGTAGCTTTAGCTGAACACTGTGCAGAGCTCGCACTACACTAACTTGTAGTTTTAGCTGAACACTGTGCAGAGCTCGCAAAAAACTAACTTGTAGCTTATTTCGCTGCCTGCGGTAGTGATAGGATCAGGAAAACACCACCAACCTTCTACAGGTAGCTTTAGCTGAACACTGTGCAGAGCTCGCAAAAAACGAACTTGTAGCTTATTTAGCTGCCTGCGGTAGTGATAGGATAAGGAAAACACCACCAACCTTCTACAGGTAGCTTTAGCTGAACACTGTGCAGAGCTTGCAAAAAACTAACTTGTAGCTTATTTAGTTGCCTGTGGTAGTGATAGGATCAGGAAAACACCACCAACCTTCTACAGGTAGCTTTAGCTGAACACTGTGCAGAGCTCGCAAAAAACTAACTTGTAGCTTATTTAGCTGCCTGCGGTAGTGATAGGATAAGGAAAACACCACCAACCTTCTACAGGTAGCTATAGCTGAACACTGTGCAGAGGTCACACTACACTAACTTGTAGTTTTAGCTGAACACTGTGCAGAGCTTGCAAAAAACTAACTTGTAGCTTATTTAGCTGCCTGCGGTAGTGATAGGATCAGGAAAACACCACCAACCTTCTACAGGTAGCTTTAGGTGAATACTGTGCAGAGCTCGCAAAAAACTAACTTGTAGCTTATTTAGCTGCCTGCGGTAGGCATAGGATCAGGAAAACACCACCAACCTTCTACAGGTAGCTTTAGGTGAACACTGTGCAGAGCTTGCAAAAAAACGAACTTGTAGCTTATTTAGCTGCCTGCGGTAGTGATAGGATCAGGAAAACACCACCAACCTTCTACAGGTAGCTTTAGGTGAACACTGTGCAGAGCTCGCACAAAACGAACTTGTAGCTTTTTTAGCTGCCTGCGGTAGTGATAGGATTAGGAAAACACCTCCAACCTTCTACAGGTAGCTTTAGCTGAACACTGTGCAGAGCTCGCACTACACTAACTTGTAGTTTTAGCTGAACACTGTGTAGAGCTCGCAAAAAACTAACTTGTAGCTTATTTAGCTGCCTGTGGTAGTGATAGGATCAGGAAAACACCACCAACATTCTACAGGTAGCTTTAGGTGAACACTGTGCAGAGCTTGCAAAAAACTAACTTGTAGCTTATTTAGCTGCCTGCGGTAGTGATAGGATTAGGAAAACACCACCAACCTTCTACAGGTAGCTTTAGGTGAACACTGTGCAGAGCTCGCACTACACTAACTTGTAGTTTTAGCTGAACACTGTGCAGAGCTTGCAAAAAACTAACTTGTAGCTTATTTAGCTGCCTGCGGTAGTGATAGGATCAGGAAAACACCACCAACCTTCTACAGGTAGCTTTAGCTGAACACTGTGCAGAGCTCGCACTACACTAACTTGTAGTTTTAGCTGAACACTGTGCAGAGCTCGCAAAAAACTAACTTGTAGCTTATTTAGCTGCCTGCGGTAGTGATAGGATCAGGAAAACACCACCAACCTTCTACGGGTAGCTTTAGGTGAACACTGTGCAGAGCTTGCAAAAAACTAACTTGTAGCTTATTTAGCTGCCTGCGGTAGTGATAGGATAAGGAAAACACCTCCAACCTTCTACAGGTAGCTTTAGGTGAACACTGCAGAGCTCGCAAAAAACTAACTTGTAGGTTTAGCTGAACACTGTGAGGAGGACGCACTACACAAATTTGTAGCTTTAGCTGAACACTGTGCAGAGGTCACACTACACTAACTTGTAGTTTTAGCTGAACACTGTGCAGAGCTTGCAAAAAACTAACTTGTAGCTTATTTAGCTGCCTGCGGTAGTGATAGGATCAGGAAAACACCACCAACCTTCTACAGGTAGCTTTAGGTGAATACTGTGCAGAGCTCGCAAAAAACTAACTTGTAGCTTATTTAGCTGCCTGCGGTAGGGATAGGATCAGGAAAACACCACCAACCTTCTACAGGTAGCTTTAGGTGAACACTGTGCAGAGCTTGCAAAAAAACGAACTTGTAGCTTATTTAGCTGCCTGCGGTAGTGATAGGATCAGGAAAACACCACCAACCTTCTACAGGTAGCTTTAGGTGAACACTGTGCAGAGCTCGCACAAAACTAACTTGTAGCTTATTTAGCTGCCTGCGGTAGTGATAGGATCAGGAAAACACCACCAACCTTCTACAGGTAGCTTTAGGTGAACACTGTGCAGAGCTCGCAGAAAACTAACTTGTAGCTTATTTAGCTGCCTGCGGTAGTGATAGGATTAGGAAAACACCTCCAACCTTCTACAGGTAGCTTTAGCTGAACACTGTGCAGAGCTCGCACTACACTAACTTGTAGTTTTAGCTGAACACTGTGTAGAGCTCGCAAAAAACTAACTTGTAGCTTATTTAGCTGCCTGCGGTAGTGATAGGATCAGGAAAACACCACCAACATTCTACAGGTAGCTTTAGGTGAACACTGTGCAGAGCTTGCAAAAAACTAACTTGTAGCTTATTTAGCTGCCTGCGGTAGTGATAGGATCAGGAAAACACCACCAACCTTCTACAGGTAGCTTTAGGTGAACACTGTGCAGAGCTCGCACTACACTAACTTGTAGTTTTAGCTGAACACTGTGCAGAGCTTGCAAAAAACTAACTTGTAGCTTATTTAGCTGCCTGCGGTAGTGATAGGATCAGGAAAACACCACCAACCTTCTACAGGTAGCTTTAGCTGAACACTGTGCAGAGCTCGCACTACACTAACTTGTAGTTTTAGCTGAACACTGTGCAGAGCTCGCAAAAAACTAACTTGTAGCTTATTTAGCTGCCTGCGGTAGTGATAGGATCACGAAAACACCACCAACCTTCTACAGGTAGCTTTAGGTGAACACTGTGCAGAGCTTGCAAAAAACTAACTTGTAGCTTATTTAGCTGCCTGCGGTAGTGATAGGATCAGGAAAACACCTCCAACCTTCTACAGGTAGCTTTAGGTGAACACTGCAGAGCTCGCAAAAAACTAACTTGTAGCTTATTTAGCTGCCTGCGGTAGTGATAGGATCAGGAAAACACCACCAACCTTCTACAGGTAGCTTTAGCTGAGCACTGTGCAGAGCTCGCACTACACTAACTTGTAGGTTTAGCTGAACACTGTGAGGAGGACGCACTACACTAATTTGTAGCTTTAGCTGAACACTGTGCAGAGGTCGCACTACACTAACTTGTAGTTTTAGCTGAACACTGTGCAGAGGTCGCACTACACTAACTTGTAGTTTTAGCTGAACACTGTGCAGCGGTCGCACTACACTAACTTGTAGCTTTAGCTAAACACTGTGCAGAGGACGCACTACACTAACTTGTAGTTTTAGCTGAACACTGTGCAGAGCTCACACTACACTAACTTGTAGCTTTAGCTGAACACTGTGCAGAGGACGCACTACACTAACTTGTAGCTTTAGCTGAACACCGTGAGGAGGACGCACTACCCTAACTTGTAGCTTTAGATGAACACTGTGCAGAGGTCACACTAAACTAACTTGTAGCCTTAGCTGAACACTGTGAGGAGGACGCACTACCCTAACTTGTAGCTTTAGCTGAACACTGTGCAGAGGTCACACTAAACTAACTTGTAGCTTTAGCTGAACACTGTGAGGAGGACGCACTACACTAACTTGTAGTTTTAGCTGAACACTGTGCAGAGGTCACACTAAACTAACTTGTAGCTTTAACTGAACACTGTGAGGAGGACGCACTACACTAACTGTAAATAGTCTAGCTGCCTGACTGTGGTACTAATAGGATCAAAAGAACACCAGCAATTTTCTTCAGGTAGCTGTAAATACTGTAACAAGACTGTAACAAGACAAGCCTGCATGTCAGTAGGAAGATAACAGGAACGGATCTAGCTAAACTGAATACATTGTATATATATATATATATATATACACAACACCTGGGATGCATATATTTATACACAATACACTGTAAGTGCAGCTAACTCACTGACTGTCCTGCCTAATCTAGCTAACTCAAATGAAATGACACTGTCTCTCTCTCTCTAAGCACGCCGGAACACACTACACAGGGCCGCCGTGCAGGCGGCCTTATATAGTGTGGGGCGTGTTCTAAACCCCCTGAGCCATAATTGGCCAAAGCCACCCTGGCTTTGGCCAATCACAGCTCTCTATACTGACGGCGCTGTGATTGGCCAAGCATGCAGGTCATAGTGCATGCTTGGCCAATCATCAGCCAGCAATGCACTGCGATGCCGCAGTGAATTATGGGCTGTGACGCGCCACACAAATTTGGTGTGAACAGCCCATATTGTTCGCAATTCGGCGAACGGGCGAACAGACGATGTTCGAGTCGAACATGGGTTCGACTCGAACACGAAGCTCATCCCTAGAGAGGAAATCTATCCCTAGGAAGGGAAATTCTCTCCTGTAAGAGTTAATAATGGAAAAAGGTGTCTCCACTGATGCTTTATCACCAATCCTTGTTTCCCTAATAACCCAAATTTTTCTATATCCAGTTGTCATTGAGACAGAAAGTGAGGTAAAATCTTCTGAAGAGGGGCACAGACAGCAAAACAAATGTTACAAGGGTGATGATAACCCTTCCCTATGTTATCCAAAAAGCTTAAAAATAGATTTTTTGGCTGGAGCTACACTTACAAAATGTACCTGTTCCAAATTACAAACAGATTCAGCTTAAGAACAAACCTACAGTCCCTATCTTGTTTGTAACCCAGGGACCGCCTGTATACTGCTGCTGTCCAGAGTATATAGGGCCTGGGGGCCCCAGGCCTTTTTTTAAAAAATTGGGTGCGGGGTTCCCCTTAATATCCATACCAGACCCAAAGGGCCAGGTAATGGGCTGGGGGGGGGCAACATTACATTACAGCCGCAAGCAGTTTTAAATGACTTTTAATACTTTAGAAATGACATTTTGTGCAGGGACTGTTCTAAACACAGGAAAAATGCGCCACTTTACATAGTCACCCCCAGGCACGATATTTAAAGGAATATTTCACTTTTTTTGTTTCGCTTTAAGCATTATTAAAATTACTGCTCCTGAAAAAACATCAGTTTTAAACCTTTTTTGCATTTATACATGTTCCCTGGGGCAGGACCCGGGTCCCCAAACACTTTTCATGACAATAACTTGCATATTAGCCTTTAGATTAGCACTTTAGATTTTTCACGTTCAAGTCCCATAGACTTTAACGGTGTTCGCACTAATTTTTTGCCTGTTCGCATGCTTTGCCGCAAAGCTAACCGGAGGGTGTTTGGCTCATCCCTAGTTACGAGGGACCCCTTGGTTCCCATCTGAAGGCGGAGGTTAGGGAGAGGATCTGGAAAAAGAGGAGTACGTGGAGATCTTCTTGCTGCTTCCGCTGGAAAAGTTTAACCTGGACAAGGTTAAGCAGGATGAGAGCAAAAAAGCGGAGGAAAAAAAAACGGCGCTATAGGCTTATCCCGAGAATGTTTGCAAATTGGTCGCAGGCGTTTCACATTCTGGCAAGCGTCATAGGGGAGAAGGCTCCGGACAATTGTTCGGGGGTTATTCTGCTACCTGGATTCCATCAGTGAAGCGCAAAGGTTTTATGGAGGTGTGGCTTAGGTTCGGTATGATGAGCATTTCCGGCAGCGAAAGGCTCTTCGGCCGTCTTTGCGGTGGGACCACAAAGATATCGGGTTGAGGTTGAAGCTCATGACACAAGCCAGGACTGTGCCGCCACCCTTTCATGGAGGGGATGGGGGTGCCAACGCGCCGTCACCATCGGCCGCAAAGTGCATGGGGTTCTGCTGGCAGTTTAATGAAGGGACCTGCAAATTTGGGGGAGCCTGCTGTTTCCGACATGAGTGTTCGAGTTGCGGAGGTGCCCACCCTTGGTCCAAGTGCTTCCGAAAAGGTAAAAAACCGGCCAACGCTAGAAAAAGGGATGACTCCAGTGAAGGTGGAAAAAATGGCGCCGTACCTAAGTAGGTATCCTAACAGGGGGGCCGCCCGGACGTTGTGGTTGGGTTTTTGGGAGGGCTTCCCCATTCCGAGCACGTTAAATATGGCCCCCCTGTTTACGCTAATCTTAGATTGGCGTACGGGCATCCGGAGGTGGTGGGGAGTAAGTTGCGTAAGGAGGTTGCTTTGGGGAGGATGGCTGGCCCATTCGATAGGCCGCCGGTGGGGAACTTGGTGGTTTCCCCCTTGGGTGTTGTGCCAAAGAGGGAGCCAAATCAATTCCGGCTGATCCACCATTTGTCTCATCCAAAGGGGGGATCAGTGAACAATGCAATCAATCCGTCGTTGTGTACTGTGTCTTACGCCTCGTTTGACGAGGCGTTGCGGTGGGTGCAGATATTTGGAAAGGGGGCGCTCATGGCCAAGACCGACATTGAGTCCACTTTTCTTCTGTTGCCGGTTCATCCGGATAGTGTTCGTTTGTTGTGCTGTTGTTGCCAGGGCCAGTTCTTCGTGGATAGGTGCCTACCTATGGGCTGCACTATCTCTTGTTCCTACTTTGAGTTGTTCAGTTCCTTTCTGGAATGGGTCATCAAGGACTTGTCTGGCCTTGGTTCTGTCTTGCACTGTGGACGATTTCTTGGTGATAGGTCCACCGGGGGAGCGGTCTTGTCTCATTCTGTTGGCTACTTTGCAGCATATCTTTCAGGTTTTTGGGGTTCCCCTGGCTCGAGAAAAATTGGAGGGCCCGACCACGGTCTTGAAGCTTTTGGTTATCATAATTGATACTACATTGATGGAGTGCAGGTTACCAAGTGATAAATTTGAAGATCTTCGGGTGACTGTGGCTGCGGTCGCTCAGCATTCTAAAAAGATGCCATGCGGTGCTTGAGCTGGTGTGCTTGGGGGACAGGAGCCACACTGGGGCAGAGATTCTGTTAGCTCTGCAGGGGCAGGTTCAGAGGTGGTTGATGCCACACCAGCTTAAGGCAGGTATGGTGGTTTGTGACAATGGCACAACCTCCTCTCCGCCCTCCGACAGGGACAACTGACCCATGTGCCCTGTTTGGCTCACATCCTTAACTTGGTGGTGCAGCGGTTCTTGGGCAGGTACCTGGGCTTACAGGATGTCCTGAGGCAGGCCAGGAAAGTCTGTGTGCATTTCCGTAGGTCATATAATGCCAGTGCTCGGCTGGCTGACCTCCAAAAGGAATTTAACCTGTCCAAGAACCGCCTAATCTGTGACATGCCCACCAGTTGGAACTCAACGTTGGCCATGCTGCAGCGGCTGCACACGCAGCAGAGGGCCATCAATGAGTACCTATATGACTATGGCACCAGGACAGGGTCAGGGGACCTTGTTTTTTTTCCCCACGCCAGTGGGCTATGATCAGGGATGCATGCACTGTCCTGTCACTATTTGAGGAGGCCACGAGGATGGTGAGCAGTGACAGTGCATGCATCAGTGACACTGTCCCTCTTGTCCACCTGTTGGAGCACACGCTACGTGGAATAATGGACAGGGCACTTGAGGCAGAACAGAGGGAGGAAGAGGAGGACTTCCTTACCTCTCAAGGCCCCCTTTATCCAGACAGTGTTCCTGCCTGCTCGCGATCACACAGGAAGAGGAGGAGGAGGAGGATGAGGATTGTGTCAGCATGGAGGTGGAGCCTGGCATTCAGAATCAGCAGCAGTCTTCAAGGGATCATTTACAGTCCGAAGAAACCCATGGACTTGTACGTGGCTGGGAGGAGGTGGCTATGGATCATGTCGTCCTTAGTGACCCAGAGGAATCTGGACCGAATGCCTCAGCAAACCTACGCTGCATGGCCTCCCTGATCCTGCAAAGCCTGCGGAAGGATCCTCATATTCGTGGTATCAAGGGGAGGGATCATTACTGGCTGGCAACCCTCCTTGATCCATGTTACAAGGGTAAGGTTGCAGACCTTATCTTGCCGTCACAGAGGGAGCAGAGGATGAAACATCGTCGGGAGGCCTTGCAGAAAGGTTTCTGCAACGCGTTCCCAGAGCCTGGGAGGTTACAATTTCCTGGTCCTCCTGGACAACGTGTTGTTGAGGCTTTGGTCAGTCAAAGAAGGAGCAGTGGAGAAGGTGACCGTCTGACCGATGCGTTCAGACAATTTTTTAGTCTGCAGCCCCAAGGTCTGATCGGTTCCAGCATCCATCGCCAGCATCTGATTCACATGGTGCAGGATTACCTAGGGGCAAGATCAGACTTGGACACCTTTCCCACCAAAAATCCTCTGGGTTACTGGGTCTTGAGGATGGATCACTCGCCAAAGCATGCACAGTATGTAATTGAGCTACTGGCCTGTTCTGCATCCAGCGTTATTTCGGAACATTCAGTGCTGCTGGAGGCTTTGTAACCGATCACAGGGTGCGCCTGTCCACCGAATCGGTCGATTGACTGACCTTCATAAAAATTAAGCAGTCTTGGATCACCAGCTACCAAGCACCTGATGCTGATGTAACCGATTGATTTTTTTTTAAATGTGAGATCCCTTCAAGACTGCCTATGCTGATGCTGAGTGACTATCCTGGTATGCTGAGTGACAATCCTCTTCCTCCTCAATTTTCTTTTCAATATTTTTATTGTTTTAAAATTGTACAAAAATACATGTTCATTTCAAATACAGGTAAGGCAAGTCAGGTGAGAATACAAAACTGATACAGGTGTACAACAACCACAATTATCTATGATTGACCACTAGATAAAATAGGTATGCGATCACCCTGCCCAGGGAAGGAATTACCTGGGACTAATACTAGATCAGGGAGACTAGTTCATTCGAACCCGCTGTCCGAATGCAGCGGGAAGTTGATCCTGTTCAAACGACTAAAGATCGAATCGGTGAATGAAAATGAGTATGACTGATCATGATAGGACGTCTCTCCACCCCAAGGGGAACTCACTGTGGAGTGGACAGACCTGGTTAATTCCTCCAGACAATGCAAATGGTTGTTTGAATGGGAGAAGCGTGTCTGCCCTGATCTGCCCCTGAAGTTTTATTATGGGGGATATGTGGAGTTATGTGGACATAGAAACAAATAATCAGCTCTTTATGGTATTGAGTGTTCGGTTCTGGGTACCTTACTCTATGGCCAAATCCATTTCCGTTTAAGAGGCTATTCGAATGATATCGGCCGACATCCACCTGGAGGCAAAAAGACAAGGGAGATGCTTCATCTCCACGTGAAGAGATATAGGGAAGGGAAGAGAAGAGAGAAAAGAAAAGCGAGTAAGTGTAGGATGAAAAGCGTCCTCAGGAAGGAAGGTCACCTAGAGAGTGTGGGAATAATCGGGGTCAACTATGAGCCTGGAAGCAATGGCATTCCTACGTATTTCGCCCAAGGCTCCCAGATTAATTCAAATTTGTGGGTTTTGTCCAGCAGCTTGCTGACAATCTTCTCTCGGGCCATGATCCAGGAGATTTTACGTTTCATCTCAGCTAACGGTACAGAGTGCCTTTTTGCAGTTCCTGGATATGGTGATTTTGGCTCCTAAGAGCATATACAGTTGCAATAAAAAGTATGTGAACCCTTTTGGAATGATATGGATTTCTGCACAAATTGGTCATAAAATGTGATCTGATCTTCATCTAAGTCACAACAATAGACAATCACAGTCTGCTTAAACTAATAACACACAAAGAATTAAATGTTACCATGTTTTTATTGAACACACCATGTAAACATTCACAGTGCAGGTGGAAAGAGTATGTGAACCCCTAGACTAATGAGATCTCCAAGAGCTAATTGGAGTGGGGTGTCAGCCAACTAGATTTCAATCAATGAGATGAGATTGGAGCTGTTGGTTACAGCTGCCCTGCCCTATAATAAACACACACCGGTTCTGGGTTTGCTTTTCACAAGAAGCATTGCCTGATGTGAATGATGCCTCGCACAAAAGAGATCTCAGAAGTCCTACGATTAAGAATTGTTGACTTGCATAAAGCTGGAAAAGGGTTATAAAAGTATCTCCAAAAGCCTTGCTGTTCATCAGTCCATGTTAAGACAAATTGTCTATAAATGGAGAAAGTTTAGCACTGCTGCTACTCTCCCTAGGATTGGGTGTCCTGTAAAGATGACTGCAAGAGCACAGCACAGACTGCTCAATGAGGTGAAGAAGAATCCTAGAGTGCCAGGTAAAGACTTACAAAAGTCTCTGGCATATGCTAACATTCCTGTTAGCGAATCTACAATATGTAAAACACTAAACAAGAATGGATTTCATTGGAGAATACCACAGAGGAAGCCACTGCTGTCCAAAAAAAACCATTGCTGCATGTTTACAGTTTGCACAAGAGCACCTGGATGTTCCACAGCAGTACTGGAAAAATAATCTATGGACAGATGAAACCAAAGTTGTTTGGAAGAAACACACAACACTATGTGTGGAGAAAAAGAGGCACAGCACACCAACATCAAAACCTCATCCCAACTGTGAAGTATGGTGGTGGGGGAATCATGGTTTCGGGCTGCTTTGCTGCGTCAGGGCCTGGATGGATTAATATCATCAAAGGAAAAATGAATTCCCAGATTCATCAAGACATTTTGCAGGAGAACTTAAGGCCATCTGTCCACCAGCTGAAGCTCAACAGAAGATGGGTGTTGCAACAGGACAACGACCCAAAGCATAGAAGTAAATCAACAACAGAATGGCTTAAACAGAAGAAAATACGCCTTCTGGAGTGGCCCAGTCAGAGTCCTGACCTCAACCCGATTGAGATGCTGTGGCATGACCTCAAGAAAGCGATTCACACCAGACATCCCAAAAATATTGCTGAACTGAAATAGTTCTGTAAAGAGGAATGGTCAAGAATTACTCCTGACTGTTGTGCACGTCTGATCTGCAACTACAGGAAATGTTTGATTGAAGTTATTGCTGCCAAAGGAGGTTCAACCAGTTAATAAATCCAAGGGTTCACATACTTTTTCCACCTGCACTGTGAATGTTTACATGGTGTGTTCAATAAAAACATGGTAACATTTAATTCTTTGCGTGTTATTAGTTTAAGCAGACTGTGATTGTCTATTGTTGTGAAGATCAGATCACATTTTATGACCAATTTGTGCACAAACCCATATCATTTCAAAAGGGTTCACATACATTTATTGCAACTGTAAAAGATCAAAGATTGTGTATGTTTGGAAATTTTTTCTACCTGGATGTTGAGAAGTGCTATTTCCGGAACCTGTGGAACAGCGACTCCTGTGATCTTCCGTAATATGTGGAAAAAGCTGTTCCAAAAGTTCCGGAGTCGAGGGCATGTCCACCAAGTGTGGAGTAGAGATCCAAGATGGCCACATCCCCTGAAACACAGTGGGGATGAGTCTGGAAATACTTTAGCAAGGGTGGCAGGCACTCTGTACAAGCGTGTGATAATTTTAACGCTAGCTTCCATTAGAGAAATGTTTATGATACCCTTGAAAGATCTTTGAAAGCATCGATACCATTTATTCAAGTCCCACTCATCTGCCAGGTCTTGTTCCCAAATTCGGGCATAAAGAGGTTTGTTTACATTGTCTAGCGAGTTGTAGATAATGGAGATACCCCCCTCTGATCTTTTATGTTGGAGCACCACATCTCGTATGCGGTCAGTGCAGGGGGATTAGAATTATCAGACCATTTGGATTGAAAGAAGTGAGTAATTTGGGTCAATCTATATTTTTCCGAGTTAGGCATTTCTAATTTACTCATGCAGTATACGACAGTAAGGGCCCTCTAGAGTTTAGGAAGTGTCCAAACCTGTAGAGGCTCTTATCTATATCCACCATTTGAATGCAAGTATGTTTAGGCCCGGGGGAAATTCTGGGTTGTGGAATAAGTGAGCAAGCGGGTGAATGGAAGACGTTAGGGAGGAGTTTTTTTTAAGTTTATCCCACAGGACCTTTGAGTGTGAAAGGGTTGGGGCTAGTATCGCATGTCTGAGGCGCAGGAGAGCACAAAGCAAATAGTCTATCGTGTGTCGCGGTGTCGCTTGCCTCTCCATCAATAGCCAGTCCGGTTTTGGACCCCTAGAATATGCTATGGAAATCTGAGCTATTTGCGCCGCTTGGTAATACCACCAAATATTAGGGAGGGCTAGTCCTCCTTGGGTTTTGAGTCTGTAGAGTGTTTCTTTGGAGCATCGGCTGCCCTTGGATGCCCAGATAAATTTCAGGATGGAGGATTGAAATTGCAGGAGTTGCGCTTTCTTGATCGGGATAGGAAGGGATCAGAAGAGATATAGTAGGAGGGGAAGGAGGGTCATTTTTATAGAGTTCACTCTGCCAAGCCAGGATAGATCATGTTTGGACCATTCGGACATGTCTGCTTCAAGTTTTTTGAACAGCGGGGGATAGTTGGTAGCAAATAACTTGTCAAATCTAGAGATTAGTTTGATGTCTAAATAGGGAATATATGATGTGCACCAGGTGAAAGGGAAGTGTGTTTGTAGACGTTTAGGAAGGTCTAGGGAGATTGAGATGTTCATGGCTGCGGATTTGGACACGTTGACACGGAGACCTGATGCATCCCCAAACTGCTCGAGGAGCTTAATAATGTTAGGGATGGAGATGAGTGGCGAAGTAACAAAGAGGAGTTGGTCATCCGCGAATAGGGCACATTTATGTTCTTGCGGGCCGCATATGACTCCTTTAATATCTGTATGGCTACGAATGGCTATTTCGAGGGATTCTATGGTGATTGCAAAAATCAAGGGCGATAATGGGCAACCTTGCCTGGTGCCTTTCTCTATATTAAATGTATCTGAGTACTTGCCCTGAAATTTTACTTGGGCGCTTGGGTTAGAGTAGAGGGAGTGTAAAATGCCTAAGAAGTTGGGGCCTAGTCCCCACCTTTCCAGGACCTTCAAAATATATGGCCATGTGACCGTGTCAAATGCTTTCTGGAGATCAATGGAAAGCAAAAATCCCTCTTGAGGGGGACCCCCGTCCCATTGAAATCCCAAATGGGCCACCACATCAATAGCCCTTCTCACCTGGTCAGGGCCCTGTCTCCTCGGGATAAATCCCGTCTGATCTTGGTGGACATACTGAGCTATGAATGAGGAAAGGCGGTTTGCCAGAATTTTTGTTAACAGCTTGAGATCATTGTTGATTAGAGAGATCGGGCGATAGTTGCCAGTCATTGTGGGGTCTTTTCCTGGCTTGGGTATAACTGAAACGTATGCAAGGTTCAGCGATTTATCCAGGGGAGAACCTATTTGCAGGGAGTTAAAGAATCTGACCAGGTAAGGTGCCAGGGTGTTGGAGAATTTTTTGTAGTAGCCCACGAGAAACCATCTGGGCCTGGGGCGGAAGCATGTTTAAGAGATTTGATTGTCTCACTGATCTCTATGGATGTAATGGGTCGTTCCAGAAGTTCAATGTGATCCATGGAGTGATCTGAAATAGGGGAGTCTCTGATAGATGATTTTACTGCGAGGGGTATGTGTGTCGCTTGAAGGAAAACATGAGCTATCCTGGGTTGAGTTCCCTCCAAATGTCTACTAGTCCTGAGTCGTAGAGGAGTTTGGCAATTTTTATACTTTGTTTGGGGGGTTTCCTAGAGCGGGGCCGGCCTGATCCCGATTTGTCAAGAGCAAGATCAAACGCTATGTTCGAGTCCCCTCCTAGAATGATGATTCGGTCTTACTGGGGTGTGAGAGAATGCATCATTGAGGCAAAGAATTTGTCTTGAGCCTTATTTGGGGAGTAGTATGAAACAAAGGAATATAGCATTCCAGCTATGGTGCCCTTTACCAGAATATATCTACCTGATGGGTCCTTGGTGATTTGCGTCATAGCAAAATTTAAATGTTTAGAAAAACAGATGGCTTCTCCTTTTGTTTTATTCTCTGCATTGGTGAGATAAAATTGGGGGAAGTAGTGGTGGATAAATGATGGGTTGTAGGATTTGGGAAAGTGGGTCTCCTGAAGCAGGAGGATATCAGATCTTTGGGACTGATAAATCTTGAACAGTTTTCTCCATTTTACTGGGGAGTTAATGCCCTGCACATTATGCGATACTGTCCCTGTCAGAAGGTGATTGATTGATTCTGGTTCCTGGGAGATGAGGCCCAGCTGGAACAGGAGCTTTTCCCCTTCCAAGAACGATGAAAAATCATATAGTTTGTTGTTGAAGGAGAATGTAAGGCGAAAGGGAAAGGACCATCTGTAGGTGATCGATTTCTGGGTCAGCGCCAAAAGGAGTGGTTTCAGGGATCTCCTTTTCTGTATAGTAAAGGGGGATAAGTCCGCAAAGACTTGTATGGGATGTCCCTGGAACGTTAGTGGCCCTTCAGCATGAGAACGTTGCATCACCTCCTCCTTTACTTTGTAGAAATGTGGTTTAACTATAATGTCTCTCGGGAGACCATCTTGGCAGGGAGGTTGTAGAGCTCTGTGAGTGAGGTCCATCTCAAGGCGGTGGTCTGGGATGTTGGGGATAAGTTCCTTAATAAATGCTCTTACAATGTGATCAGGGTCTTTGAAGGATTCCGGTACCCCCCTAATGCGGAAATTGTATCTCCTTGAGCAATTTTCGAGATCGTCAATTTTGGAGATTGCATTCTCAAGCTGGTCCTGCAAATCTTGGATTCTGGCGGTGTTCTGGTTCACTCTAGTTACTGTTTGGTCTGCTTTGTTTCAATTCTTGCTCCTAAATGCTGTAAGTCAGCTTGGATGGCAGTGGTGATTTGGTTAGCAGTCTGTGAGAGACCCTTGGATAGCATTGTGGCAAACATAGCCATCATGGGGGAAAAGTCCTGGGGCGTGAAGGGTAAGCCCTGTTGTGTATGCCCTGCAGGCTTCTGGGCTGGCCATGAGGTCTTCCATGGGGGAGAGGGGCATATCTTCCAGGTTATTAGGGACTCTGAGGAGGTGGGAGACAAGCAGCCATGAGTGTGTGTACTCACTTGGGGCCTACCAGCCCTGATGAGCAGACATCCTGGTCTGTTATGGAGTCTTCCTTCTCCAGCTCTGCCTCCTGCTTGCCTCCGCATGTGGTGGCGTCTGGCGCCATCTTGGCTGAGGCCGCGGGTCCCGGTTCGGAGGCTAAAGCTCGGGATGTTTCTCTCCTGGCTGTTCCCCCTGACATCCTGGGGCTCCTTGAAGTGTCCCCTGTCTGCGGAGACCGTTCACGGCCGGGGCTCTGTGCTGTGAGCGGCGCTGGAGTGATTATATGGCCAGAGCAGTGCGGAGCTCTCGGATCAGTCGTCCATCCGACGAGCAGCCGCGCATGCGCCCCTTCCTCCTAAATTTTCATGCTGATAGCTTGTAAGAACATTTTTGGTTCTGGGCACCGCCACCAGTGGCCAAGGCCCAATTTTTCTGCTCCTGTTCAACAGGGGCGTGTAATTATAATTTTTGATGCAATACTTTGCAGCAGGGCTCATTCCTGCACTCCAACTAGAGTATCTGTGAGGGGTTGCAGTGTTGTGACACCAGCACCAGTGCCCAAGGCCCAACTTTTCAGCCCCTGTTTAACAGGGGCGTATATTTACAATTTTTGCTGTAATACTTTGCAGCAGGGCTCATTCCTGCGCTCCAACTATAGCATCTGTGAGGGGTTGCAGTGTTGTGGCAGCAGTGGCTAAGGCCCAATTTTTCTGCCCCTGTTTAACAGGGGCGTGTAATTACAATTTTTAATGCAATAATTTGCAGCAGGGCTCATTCCTGCGCTCCAACTAGAGTATCTGTGAGGGTTTGCAGTGTTGTGGCACCAGCACCAGTGCCCAAGGCCCAAATTTTCAGCCCCTGTTTAACAGGGGCGTATAATTACAATTTTTGATGCAATACTTTGCAACAGGGCTCATTCCTGCGCTCCAACTATAGCATCTGTGAGGGGTTGCAGTGTTGTGGCACCAGTGCCTAAGGCCCAATTTTTCTGCCCCTGTTCAACAGGTGCATGTAATTACAATTCTTGATATAATATTTCACAGCAGGGCCCGTTCCAGCACCCACCAAGAGTAACTGTGAGGACTTACAGTGTTATGGCAACATTACCACCACCAAAGTCCCAATTTTTCTACCACTGTTCAACAATGGCATGTAATTACAATTCTTGATCTAATATTTCACAGCAGGGCCCGTTCCTGCGCCCACCAAGGGTAACTGTGAGGGCTTACAATGTTGTGGCAACACCAACACCTAAGACCCAAATTTCTGTAGAGTATATAGGGCAGGCCCCTACTTTCAAACATCCAACTTACAAACGACTCCTACTTGCAAACGGAAGGAGACAACAGGAAGTGAGATGAAATCTACCCCTAGGAAGGGAAATTCTCTCCTGTAAGAGTTAATATGGGGAAAACGTGTCTCCTCTTCACTGATGCTTTATCACCAATCCTTGTTTCACTAAAAACCCCAAATTTTCAAAAAACATTTGTCATTGGGACAGAAAGTGAGGTGAAATCTTCTGAAGAGGTGCACAGACAGCAAAACAAATGTTACAGGGGTGATAACCCTTCCCTATGTTTTCCAAAAAGCTTAAAAATAGATTTTTTGCCTGGAGCTACACTTTAAAAATGTACTGGTTCAAAATTACAAACAGATTCTACTTAACAACAAACCTACAGTCCCTGTCTTGTTTGCACCGCCTGTATACTGCTGTTCAGAGTATATAGGGCCTGGGGGTCCCACGCCTTTCCTTTTTTTAATTTGGGTGTGGGGTTCCCCTTAATATCCATACAAGACCCAAAGGGCCTGGTAATGGACTGGGGGGGTACCCATGCTGTTTGTTTCACTGATTTTCATCCATATTGCCGGGACCCGACATTACATTAAAGCTGCAAGCAGTTTTAAATGACTTTTATTCCTTTACAAATGTCATTTTGTGCAGGGACTGTTCTAAGCACGGGAACACACGTCACTTTACAGGCATACTATAGACACCCCCAGGTACGATATTTAAAGGAATATTTCACTTTTTTTTTTTTCACTTTAAGCATCATTAAAATCACTGCTCCCGAAAAAAACTGCCGTTTTTAAAAAATTTTTTTGCATTGATACATGTCCCCTGGGACAGGACCCGGGTCCCCAAACTCTTTTTAGGACAATAACTTGCATATTAGCCTTTAAAATTAGCACTTTTGATTTTGAATGTTTGAGTCCCATAGACTTTAATGGGGTTCTAAAGTTTGCGCGAACTTTCGGTCTGTTCGCAGGTTCTGGTGCGAACCGAACCGGGGGATGTTCGGCTCATCCCTACATGGGACATAGAAACTGGAATAACCCAATTCCACTGTCAGAGGGTCGGAGGAAGTCCAACGCATTTCAACAGATAGGGTAGAAGTCTTCTTCAGAGACAAAGGGTTGAAGAATTCCAGATAAATGCCTTTAATCCCATATTATGTGTATTTTAACCAAGAGAGATCAAAGCTAAAAAAGTAGGAGAAGACTGAAGCACCAGAGCAGCACCCAGGAGCCAGAGCAGACAAAGATGGAAGGTGTCCAGAAAAGTGTGCCCTCCTAAAACGGTGCCGGAGCAATATGGGAGACTAAAACATAGAAAGTTATATGTCTCAAAGATTTTTTGAGACTGTTCGCTGAATATACAGGGTTTATTCTGAGTGAGATATTGTCTAGAAAACCAATCTGGTCACAGGTGGTTGGCAAAATTGATCCAAAGGCCATCCAAAGATGCCAAAATATAGAGCTGGTAAGCCAGTCTGTAAACCCTGGCTAGACATAACCAGCTGGGCCTTATTATTGTGGTCTGGACATCGACACTTCATGTTTCAACTGAGAGAACTTTCTGTGTTTTGGTCTCCCTCCGACCCCCTTTTTGGAGGGCACATCCCTATACAGGGTCACTTTTCTGGACACCTTTCATCTTTATCTGCTCTGGCTCCTGAGTGCTGCTCTGGGGCTTCAGTCTTACTTTTTGAGCTTTGATCTCGCTTGGTTGAAATACACAACATATGGGATTAAACACATAATATGGGATTAAACACATTTATCTGGAATTCTTCAACCCTTTGTCCCTAAAGAAGACTTCTACCTTATCTATTGAAACACATTGTATTTCCTCTGTCCCTCTGACAGTGGAATTGGGTTATTCCCGTTTCTATGTCTCATGTTGTTTTTCTTTTCACTATGTGTTTGTTTTTATTATGTATCACTCATTGTTAATACTTGTATATTCATGTAACAATACATTTTCTATCTTATAAGAATTCTTTGTCTTCATAGTCCATTAAAGTCCCACTTTTTGAGGAACTTTTTTGCATACTAAAATAATAAAGTATCCTGGGTAGAAGTGCCATTTGAATAGAGTTGATTCTGCCAAACCAAGATAAGGAATAGTCTGCCTATTGTCGAAAGATGTGTCCGAAGTCGATGAAAGAGTGGAGGATAATTAGCCCGATAAAGAGTGTTGATCGAAGGTGTCAATTGGATGCCTAAATATGGAAGGGAGCTTATCGCCCATTGAAAACTATAGGTATTTTGTAAGGTCAGTACCATTGAGGGAGGTAATGAAATATTAAGGACCGTTGTTTTTTGGGTATTCAAAGAAAGCCCTGAGAGCTGGGAAAATTGGTGTAACAATGTCAGCAATTGAGGATTAGTGATATACATGAAGACGTCGTCAGCAAACAAGGAGCATTTATGCTCCCATTGCCCACAACATATGCCATGTATACTAGGATGAGATCAAATTGCTATAGCTAAGGGTTCAATCGCCAACACAAATAGCAATGGGGAAAGTGAACAACCCTGTCTTGTTCCACGTTTGATAGGAAACGATAATGACCTATAAACCCTAATAGAATCCTGGGCCCGACGGATTGCTATAAAGCATTTTCAATAGGGAAATAAAAGTAGAACCAAATCCAAAGGCCTCCAAAGTGGTAAATAAGTAGTCCCAACTTCAGTTATCAAAGGCCTCATGAAGGTCCGATGAAAGAAGTAATAATTCCATAGATAAAGGAGTATCCCACTTGAAACGTACCGCAGAAATCAATACAATAGACCGACGGATCTGATCTAACGTTTGGCATTTGGTTATAAAGCCGGTTTGGTCTTTATGGATATATTGCGCTAAAACTGTACCTAGACGTAAAGCTAGAAGTTTTGTTAGAATTTTGAGATCACAATTAATCAATGAAATAGGGCAGTAGTTAAGGATGTCAGTGGAGTCTTTATTTGGTTTGGGTATGACGCTAATGTAAGCCCTATTTTCATCAAGAGGAACCTCTCCACCATCTCGCAAGGAATTAAATTAGGGAGCCATATGAGGAGCCAACTGTTCAGAAAATGTTTTTATAATAATTATTGAGAAGACCATCAGGACCAGGTGATATATGCAAGGACAATGTCTTAATGGTGTTGTAAATTTCTTCACCTGTAATGGGTTGGTCCATACGTTCCCTATGAGACTGTGTGAGAGATGGTAGAGATAAAGTATTCAAAAAACAACTAATGGAAGAAGAATTAGGGCCCTGAGGTGGGTTGTATAGTTTGATACAGAATTCCTGAAATTCTTGAAGAATCTCTTGGGGGTTTTGAGAGAGAGAAGTATTGCCCTTCTTCGTCTTTTGGGATTTTAGTTTTGGTAAATGAAAGCTGTTGTGACAAACAGAGCACCACCCCTCGTTTTTTCTCTGTAGTTTAGCAAAGTAAAAAATGAGGTAATCTTTATGTATATAGCGGGGAGTGAAAGAAGAAGTAAAATGTGTTAAACATCTCCTTTAATAGTTCATGGAGAATCACTTTTTTACTCCAGAATTTTCAGAATCAGTCAATTGCTTGC
Source organism: Lithobates clamitans (assembly GCA_037952925.1). Taxonomy (NCBI): domain Eukaryota; kingdom Metazoa; phylum Chordata; class Amphibia; order Anura; family Ranidae; genus Lithobates; species Lithobates clamitans. The sequence goes on from JBBGZY010001565.1 coordinate 433,231, forward strand.
AATCTTGGTCAAACTTGTATACCACTATGGTGCCACACATTGTTATCAAATCAATTATGTGTGTAGAACATCTTATTGTACAAGTGTGACCTATTATTGATTCCTAAATAACATTTTCTTTTCCATGACAGTAGAATATTATAATCAAGGCTTTTAGGCTCTGCAGTTTTAAGACAAGAACATATACCTTGACAGTGGGAAGCATTTGACTTTTCCTTTTCTTTCTTAAGTATTTTATTGGGAAGCCTTTCTTTTTAATTAAAATGCACAGATGCTCTGTTGTACCTTGTACGAAGAACAGGAGGCTACTTACAGTACATATCTATATGTTGACCATATTATTTAACGGGCATTTTTCTTGTACATTTTCTGCTTAGTGTGTACAGCTAAAAAATGACCGAATAATTTTTATTTTTGTATTTGAATAGAACATGGAATTACAACATTTGTGTAATTTGGATAGCAATATCTGAAATATATTTAAAGGTATACTCCAGAAAAACATATGTTACCGTAATTTAAACTGGCTCAGGGACACTTCCAACCTACTGAATAGCTCTAATTTCCATTGTGGCATTCTTTCTCTGCACCTGGCCTTCCACTTAGGCTAAATCCCTGTAATTGTTAGTTTCTTCATCTTCTGTATGGCCCTGAGTCTGGACCTGTACCTACTGAGCATACTGTAAACAGAAATGAGTGGTTTCACCATACAGAAGCATGGGATAAGAGGCTGCAGAGCTACCCAGAAGAAATAGAACAATTCTAATGAATCTAGGTGCAAGAGATTTTTTCATATTAAAGCATAGCTAAAGTTAAAAATAGACTTTAGGTCCTCTGGTCTCCTTTAGTTCATCACAGAAATCAAAATATAACAAAGACAAAAAGCCAACACTTTTGAGGGCTGTAAAGTTACCCCTTTTCTTCCCATTCTTAATTTGACGGCTTAGTTGGACTATTATTGCTTAATAGACAGTTAAAGTGGTTGTTAAACCACTACAATAAAAACATACAATCCCCTATGTAAAATAACATTTTGTGTCTCAGTGTCTGTGTTATATAAAAAAAATGCCAATCTGTACCTAATATCAGAGCGTCTGCCGGCGCTCACGTGACTCCTCAGCTCCTTGGAGGGTAGGAGAGAAGAGAAAAAGTCAAGGAGTCACGTGAGCACCAGGAGATGCTCTGATAAAAGGGATAGATCGGCAGCTTTTTTATATAACACAGACACTGGGACACCTAATGTTATTTAACAGAGGGGATGGTATGTTTTTATTGTAGTTATGATAGCATCAGGAGGGGAGGGCTGGGGAGTGAACAGAGCTGACAGGCAGGGAGGGAATGGGGGAGAGGACGGGAGAGCAGAGAGGAGAGCTGCGGATGACAAAGGCACAAAAACTGACCATGGTGTCAGTGCTCAGCAGCCATGATAAACCGTGGTCACTTTACAGGGGGGAGGGCATAGCCAGGCAGGATCAGCCAGGTTTTTTAGGTGATAGAAGGGGCCAAATTACACAGCACAAGCACTGTGCTGTTATTCATGCTTTAATGGAACAGGATCTTTTTTTATGGGTAACAAACACAAATTAACAAATCAATTCTGAAATAAATAGTCTTCTTTATAAAAATTGTATGCTTCTGCAGCTGACTGATGTTATACCCTCTAAATGGTTTATTGTCTTTTTTATATTTGGACTTGTGTGATAAATTGAATAATTGGTTTTCAAGGCTTTGGTGTGGCGTTTTTACACCTTTGAGAAGAGAACATTAGGCAGTGGCCAAAAGGAGTTTGTGATATACTTGTAGCGAGGAACATATTTTTAATGCCAGCCTTAAAGTGGTTGTAAAGGTTTTTTACCTTCAAGCATTTTATGATTTCATTTCAACCGAATTCAGAAAATTTAAAATCGAATTCGAATAAACAAAACTAATTCCGAAAAATATTAAATTAATTTGATGAATTTAACAAAACAAATTTATGCAAACAGGGAATTAAAACAAAACAATTTTTTTTCATTCTGAACGTGTCTAATATCGGCCGGTTCAACAGAAACAACAACCTGTCTGACAGAAGCCGGTTGAATGGCTAACATCTGTTGAACGGCATGCTGGAAAACCAGCATCCAATAGGCCAACAGCCAACGGCAGTCTCTCTGTCAGAACACAATAGTACAGGTGGGAGATCACTGTACTAACATTGCATAGTTATGTAGCGTTACCCCCGAAGAAGTTGCTTGAGTATATTTGGTTCTGTACTCTACCTCTCAACCCCAAAAACAGTCTCAGCCCCTCTGGCACACCTCGCAATAATGCTTGTGCGAACACCACATTAAAAGGACACAAATTGTAGTAAACACAGAAATGATCTTTACTGTAAAATATCTTAGGAATTAAACAAACAGTAACAATACAATAGTAAACAAATATTTCTCAAGTAAATCAGCTGTGTGATAATGACTGAAGATTAAGAGCAAAAGAACTCAATGATACTGTCTGGCTGCTTTTAGGGGACTCCTCAAGACGAATAACTCCAAAAGCAGAGGCAAATACTCTAACAAAGACAGATCACGAAATGGCAAACACTTTAAGGGCCGTCTTTAACGCAGGGGAAAAGGGGCAGCTGCCCTGGGCCCTGTCATTGCTGTGGGGCCCAAAGCAGCTGCCACTTAAACCCTACGCTGCCCGTAGTTTTTTCGGGATACAGAGGTGAATGTGGATGGGGGGTACAGAGGTGAACGGGGATAGAGAAGTGAGCTGTGGATAGAGGGGTACAGAGGGGAGCTGTGGATGGGGGATACAGAGGTGAACGTGGACGGGGAAACAGAGGTGAACTGTGGATGGGGGGGTGGTACAGAGGTAGACAGGGGATACAGAAGTGAGCTGTGGATGGAGGAGTGCAGGCGTGAATGTGGAATACAGAGGGGAACTGTGGATAGAGGGGTACAGAGGTGAGCTGTAGATGGAGGGGGTACAGAGGTGAGCTGTGGCTGGAGGGGGGTACAGAGGTGAGCTGTTGGTGGAGGAGGGTACAGCTGTGGATGGAGGGGGGTACACAGGTGAGCTGTGGATGGAGGGGGGTACAGAGGTGAACTGTAGATGAGGGTGCAGAGGTAAGCAAAGTGGTGTGCAGAGGTGACCAATAGATGGTTACTTTGGGGGAGGGGGGAGAATATGCAAGTAGTGCCCCTTGTGCTGATTTTTTTCTGTGCCCTGTATGATACAAACACCTCACAGTACACATTCCCAATCCCTGTGTGTCATCCTGGACTCCTCTATCTCCCCCTTCCCCCCACCATCGTGGACTCACCTTTTCCCCCCTGCATCATCTTGAACTCCCCCATCTCTACCCCCCCAATCATCATGGACTCCCCTATCCCTCCCATCATCCTGGACTTCCCCATCTCTCCCCCCCATCATCCTGCACTCCGCTATCCCCCCCTACCCACCATCCTGGACTCCACTATCTCCCCCCATCATCATTATTATTATACAGGATTTATATAGTGCCGACAGTTTGTGCAGCACTTTACAACATGAGGGCAGACAGTACAGTTACAATACAATTCAATACATAAGTTTACGTGTGTTTTTTGGAATGTTGGGGTGGAGAGAAAATTTGCATGGGAGGGGGGCAAAAAAAACGTTTTCCCAGGGTCCAATCAATATTAAAGATGGCCCTGAACATTTAACAGATCGACTACCAACTCTGCTTGAATTTAGCACTATGGGTCCAGGCAAGAGGAGGGCAGAGGAATGACCCTTTCTTGTGTCAGACGTCTCCCTTCTGTCCCCTGATACCACGGGACCAAAGAACTGCAAACACTGTACCTAGTTTGATTCAATAATGTAACTCCCAAGTCAGAAAACCCCACTCATGCACTATATATCTGGAGCCCTGGGTATCTATATGTGTGCCCGTATGGCACCAGTGACTTCAGTTCCTTGGAAGAAGAAGGCCTTGAATCTTCAGCTAGCTACTTTAGTGGTGCACTTAGATGTCTTGTTTGGCAGTTGTGATGGAAAATGTCCTGTGGAACTCCTGAAGCAGAGAGAACACTTTTACTGCCTGGCAGAGGATGAGTGCAGCACAGTGTCCTACTGGTGTAGGTAGAAATAGGCAACGTTGTCTGCATGTAGTGTCTCTGCATCTCTGTAAGATTGACAAGTGTCCACTCACCAATTCTGTGACCAAGGCCCAAGGGATGTGTCCTGGAACAAGCGGGCTTTTCGAGTTTCCCGACTGGCTACCCCACAACCGGAACACTTCACACTGTCTGTACAGGTGCGCCTGGAGAATGCACCTGGGATCCCCCTCTCAGGCAGGATGTCCCCGACCGGCTGTGGATCTGTGGGAGGAAAAGCACACTGACCTAGGAAGGCAATACCTCTCCCCTGGGTCCAGTCTTCTCCATTGCCCCGTGGTGTTCGCTAACTCCCGGGCAGCCTCTTGGTGTCCTTTGCTTCTTTTCCACCAGGGCATGCTGGGCTGTGCAGTTCTGCCCCAGGGATTACTATGGGCCACTGGTGCTGGGGACTATATGTCCCAAGATCCCTTGGCAGGTGATTGGCTCTCTCTCCCTCTGTCACTGAAAAAAGCAGGGGATCAAGGAGGGCAGCTGCTTGTCTGAACGCCACTCGCAAACAGCAAAGTTCAGTGAGGAGAGGGAGGGGGGATTCCCCCACAGCTGCTGACAGGCAAGCTCTCCCTTATGAGAGCCTGTCAGTGCCTGTGTCAATCCTGCCGGTGGGAGGTGAGGGTCCACGAGTGGGCTGAGCGGCACCCGCAACATTTAGTACAGACTCCTCCCAGACTCCTCCGTTTTTTTTTGTTCAGGCCTCTGGGTTGAACAAAAGAACTTAAACTGTGGTCTGATCTACAACATGAACTGCAGGGAGAGATATCTCAGTGTTTTTAATCTATTATTGTTATTATTATTATTATGGAACATTAGCATAATTAAATTTCACTAATATTCCTATACGTTAACTGCTAAAAAAAATCCTAGAAATATTACAAATACAGTATATAAAGATAGAATACTTATTAGGTTTATTGACCCCCAGATACTTACTTTTCTCCTGAAGTAGCTTTCATCAGCTTCAGTCCTCACATGTCAGCTAGAGATGAGCAAATCGAGCGAAATTCAGTTTGCTAAGCTTTTGGTTGAAGCCAGCAGGCAGTCTGCGGGACATAGTGCCCAAACCCCATTAAACGCTAAGTGAGCTAAATCTTCTCATTTTTTTCTAGCCTTTTTCAAGGCCATTTTGCATGGTTTTGGAAAGACGGGCATGGGCAGCTGGGCATTTCCATTGAGGGGCATATACCAATGCAAAAACAATTTTTAAAAAATATCATTCAGTGGGGAGTGGGTCTTTTAATGAAGCTTAAAAGGCAAAATTAATTATATACAATTCCATTGAATAATATCTTTGGGGGATGCCTTAAACTTACACGTAAACTTGCACACCTGTACAATGTACTTTATTTAAAAGAAAAAAATTATTGCCATTAATTGACAGTTCCGAGATGGCTTTGTTATGTTTGTAAGAAAAAAGGTGTGGGTCACCCTTAAAATCCATACCAGACACTTATCCTTGATTAAGGTCTGGAATGTATTTTAGGGGGTCCCATGCAAAAAAAAAAAAGAAACAGTCAGGGGTCCTCTTAACTATACCAGACCATTATCCAGGCACAGAGCCTGGCTGGCAAGGGAAGGTGGTGACAGCGATCGCCCCTTTCTCCTGACCTATACCAGGCCACATGCCCTCAACAATGAGAAGGACAAGGGCCTCATTTCTACATCATTGACCTGATTGATGTGAGGGTCTGCAGGGGGACTTATGGGAAACTGAAAGCCCCTTTTTGAATAAGGGGGTACCCAGGTGTCTGCCCCCTCCTATGTGAATGAGTAAGGGGTACATTTTATCCTTTGTTACTGATTCACAACTAAAGGCATTTATTTACAAAAAAATGGCCACAATGCAAATCCCATGTCAATCACCTCATCGAGTGATATAGACCCATTGTCAATCATGATGAGTAATACCCCAATGACCCATTGATCCTTTCCAACCACTACTCCCTTCATAAATGACAGTTCCCAGGTATTGCTGGAATATCAACAGGAACTGGGAAACTTGGGTGAAGTAATTTATTTAGTTAATGATGTTACCTGGGATCCCCACCAGCTTATTTATAATGTGAAACAAGCTGGCGTGCAGGAATCTGTAATTTAGTTGCGGTAGTGATGTCACCACCAATTGAATGACTTGTAACTAGAGGGTCGGGTGTGCAGGCAAACTATTCAAATCTATTTACTTCTGCAAACTATGAACAAACTGGGTTAGAATAGAACTTGTGGTCGACTTCAACCCAATGTTATCCTCTTTTCTTATTTCTAGTTTGCCTTCATTCCTCTTCATCACATGCCCTCTTTCTCTCAGCTTACATTTTTCTCAGAAATTCTGCACATCAATCTACTTGTCAAATAGGTTCCTTTTGGGAACCTGACAACCACAGTAATTAGAGGTGTATAGGTAGTGGCTTGACTCTGAAGACAAGATGGAAGGAAGTTGTGTAAACTGGCATTCCCAGGATAACAAAACTGTAACAAAATTTCACCTTCTGTTACTGCAAATCAGAACTCGTTGTGGGTGCAGCCATGGCTGTTGTTAGAAATCACGGTGCCCCATACAGCCTACTTTGACAGCCCCCCCCCCGGCTGAAAGTCACTGAGGACATAGGTTTATTAGTCCCTTTCTCTGCAGCCTCAGCTGCATGAACAGGAAGTGCTCTGAGGGTTCCTGCTCATTTACAAATTCAGTGATGAATGGACACAGGAGTAAATAGTACAGATTGCTCACTGTGTTTATTCAGAAAAGAAAGGGGCCAATAAATTACATATTTACCAGCCCTTCTCCCGTTCCCCATCCTGAAACATCTTCCTGTGTGTCCATAGCAGCTGCCGGCGGGAGAAGCGAGGAGGGAAGCTGGCAGTGCTGTGGAGGAAAGGGGCACAGGGGTCCGGACAGCAGATAGAAGGGGCACATGTGCTAGGACCAATCCCCCTGCAGTGCAGCCAGTGGGAGAAAGAGGAGAAGCTGGCAGCACTGCAGGGGTGGCAGAAGAGGATTGGTGTCTGCAATAAGACAGTACAGCTGGTCCTCCTGCTCAGCAGGTGCCCAGGCCCCCCTTTGAACTAATTGGGCCTGGGCCCAGTACAGGAGGGCTGGCTGTACAGTGGCCAGTACAGGAGGGCTGGCTGTACTTAACAGTGGCCCTGGGTGCAGCACTATGTAGTGACTGGAGTCAAAAAAGGTCAGCTTTTTCACCTTGAAGGGCATGCTGGGGAAACCAAATTTCTGATTATTTTGTATTGCCAAAATATGCCAGTAGTTATGTGCAAAGAAGTGGGAGCCAAATAGGAATGTTGTATTTTTTCTTTACTCCTGTGTCTTAGGGACTGTTCGACCCCAAAAATAGTACTTTTTATTTAGACAAATTGAATTTAGTGGCAGTTTATTAATGGTACAATTTAGATATACAGTAAATGCTGATAGCATTTTAAATATAGCACTTACACACACATATATATTATAAATTTGACTATTTATTTTCTGAATGTTACTTCTGTATAGCAAGCTGCATTTCAGGAACAATTTATTCATTACTTTTTTCATTCTGAATACTTAACCTTTTCATGAGAAGCTAAATTACAACATGACACAGATTTTTATTTCAAAAATAAATGTTAGTTTTGTTACTCTTCTCCCTCATTATTTTCCCTGTTAAGTTTAGCCCTGGTCTGTGCTCTTTGTACAGACCCAGAAACCAAATACAGAGCATTGAGAATGCAATCCAGTTACTATGTGCACCCCACACAAAAGCCTTCTAATGATCTGTGATTAGTTCTTTATTAAATTCATCAACAGAGCCAAAGGAGATGTCAGATCTCCCCCATTTGTGATTATCTTGATGAGAGTTTTAATTCAATCATTTAATGTGTATTTCTTTTCAGCTTCTGCACCCGTCTGCAATAAGGAAGAGACTCTATTGAGAGAATTCATTAAATAAGGTGCATTTCCACTGACCAGATCATGAGGATCAGGTCTTCTTGCTTTTCTGTATTGTTACGTAATATCTGCAACACAACATGGAAATGCAAACAGCTATATTTAATATGCTAGTGCAAAGAGAAGTGATACTAGGTAAACTTCAGTAACACAAGCCTGACCACAAACCTTCCTCCTGGCCCGCCCACTGGTTGTCCCACCAAATCCACCCACTCGCCTTCCCACAAAGTCCTTCAGTGCACCCACTTTTATTCTAATACTCTTACAACCCAATATATCCTCCATCCCATGTCCTCTTCCTCCTCCATTCCCATATCCTTCATCCCATGTCCCCCTCCATTTCATGTGCTCCTCTTCCAGTCCCTTCTCCCCCATCCCATGTCCTCCTCCTTCATCCCATGTCCTCTTCCTTCTCCAGTTCCATCTCCTCCATCCCATGTTCTCTTCCTCCTCCACTCCCATATCTTCCATTCCATGTCTTCTTCCTTCTACATCCCATGTGCTCCTCTTCCAGTCCCTTCTCCCCCATCCCATGTCCTCCTCCTCCATCCCATGTCCTCTTCCTTCTCCAGTTCAATCTCCTCCATCTCATGTCCTCTTCCTCTTCCAGTCCCATCTCCTCCATCCCACATCATCCTCCATTTGCAGTCCCATATTCGTCATTTCGTGTCCTCCTCTTCCTCCATTCTAGGTCCCTCTTCTCCATCACATGTCATCCTTCTCCAGTCTCATCTCCCTCTATGTTGGTCCTCTCTAACAGCATTCTTCCGCTGTAGTCCTTCTATCTCTTCTATGCCCTCAGTACAGCCTAGATCCACTCCAGTATGTAGAGGAGTGGAGTGTGGAGGGTATGACAGTGGCAGAACGGGGAAGGATTTATTTTAATGGCAGTCTGTGGGGTGACTAGGGAGTGATGTTGGGTAGATAAGGGTCTGAGTGATGTCTGTCATCTGAATATTTGAAGTGGTCTGGGGGTGATGTAAGCTGGGGGGAGTAGGGGGCTGAGATGTGGTTAGATAGTGATGTTTATAATAAAAAAAAAAACTATTGTGCTCATCATCTAATTAATACAACAATACATAATACTAAATTGGTACTCAAAGAAAACATCCTCCTGTCAAAAGATGTAAATATATGTCTATATAATCCAGTCCTAGCACTCTGTGTATGTCCAGATAATGTGAAATTAAATCATGACAATTCACATAACCCTGTGTTATCTAGGCTCTGAGTCTGCACCATCAGAAGTGTAAACTCATCACATAAACACAGGGTTACATGAATGGTCATAAATTACATTCACATTATCTGGACAGAGTAAGGCCCCTTTCACACGGGACGGATCCGTGTTGATCCGCCCCGTGTTTATCCGCTGCTCAGCGGGGATCGCTCCGCTTTCCCCAGCTGAGCAGGCAGATGACAGGGCGGGACCCGCACACTGTGCAGGGACCGCCCTGTCAGATCTCCGCTCTCCCCTATGGGGGATCGGAGGAACACGGACCATCTGTCCGTGTTCATCCGATCCGCTCTGCAGACGGATAGAAAAATAGGATTTTCTTCCGTCCGCAGAATCGGACGAGAGCGGAGCCGGACAACATCGGGTGTTAGCGGATGTACATCCTCTGACACCCGCTATCCCATAGGGATGCATGTATGTCCGTATTTCATCCGAAAACGGATGGATGAAATACGGACATACGGTCCACACGTGTGAAAGGGGCCTAATTGGGGGATGTTTATTTAGATAGGGCTGTGTGCTAGCTTGGGAGATATCTGTCACTCTCCCTGTCTCTTCATTTTCTGTGTCTCCTTATCACTGCAATACTTCCAAAACAAATCCTACAGAAACTCAGATGGACTGTGACAGATACTTAGATGGGCTGTGACAGGTACTCAGGTACTCGGGTACTCAGATGAATTGTGACAGGTACTCAGATGGGCTGTGACAGGTACACGGGTACTCAGGTAGGCTGTGACAGGTACTTTGATGGCTGGTGACAGGTATTTTGATGGCTGGTGACAGGTACTTTGATGGCTGGTGACAGGTATTTTGATGTCTGGTGACAGGACCTCTTTATTTTGGGGGGCAATCAGTGTGTGTTGGTGTGGACTGTACGCGATAAGGAGCTGTTACCGCAATCTCCTTCTTACACACGATTGGTGTGTATGGAGGAGAACCCGGTAATATATCGTTACTGTGGTTTGTTGACATTCTGTGACCGGCTGTGATTGGACACAGCTGGACACGTGGTAAAGAGCCAATTTTATTGGCCCTTTACCATAATAGGGGTTGGGCTGTGTCAGGGTGACAAGCCTCGTCCCTGATCGACGCTCTGCGCGCCCCCTAGGGGCGTGCACGAGCGCCATGCATGTGGACAGTGCATGTGGCCGGCTGTGATTGAACACAGCCGGTCACGTGGTAAAAAGCCATTTTTCTATTGGCTCTTTACACGGATTGAAGTGGTTAAAAGTCAGCAGCTACAAAAAGTGTAGCTGCTTACTTTTAATAATCAGACACTTACCTGTCCCACGGTCCAGCGATGCGGGCGCATGAAGCCCCGCTCCTCTCCCTCTCTGCGGCGCCAGCATTCTAACTGTGGGCGCCCAGCTGCGGCTTCACAGCCGAGCATGCACTGTGTGCTGTGATTGGCCAGGCAATCTTCTGGGACCTGTGACGTGTCCCAGAAGATTGGAGGGAGGGGGGAGAGGTGATCTTCCTTCCGGTGCCATGGTGCCTGTAAAAACAGGGTACCTTCTCCCCCCCTAAAAAAAATGACATGCCAAATGTGGCATGTCGTGGGTCACCAACACCTAAAGTGGAAGTTCCATTTTTCGGTGGAACTCCGCTTTAAAATTGCTTGTGGCTGTAATGTATTGCCGGATCCCGGCAATATACATAAAAAATAATTTAAAAAACAGCGTGGGTTACCCCCCCATCCATACCAAGCCCTTTGGGTCTGATATAGATATTAAGCGGAACTCCACGCAAAAAAAAATGGCGTGGGAGCCCCCCAAAAATCTATACCAGGCCCTTAAGGTCTGGTATGGATTTTAAGGGGAACCCTGCACCAAAATAAAAAAATGGCATGGGGTCCCCCCCAAAATCCATACCAGACACTTATCCAAGCATGCAACCTGGCAGGCTGCAGGAAAAGGGGGGGATGAGAGCGCCCCCCCTCCTGAAACCCAAAGCACCCTCCCCATGTTAAGGGCATGTGGCCTGGTACGGTTCAGGAGGGGGGGCGCTCTCTCGTCCCCCCTCTTTTCTTGCGGCTTGCCAGGTTGCATGCTTGGATAAGGGTCTGGTATGGTTTTTGGGGGGGACCCCACGTCATTTTTTTTTTATTTTAGCATGGAGTTCCCTTTAAAATCTATGCCAGACCCAAAGGGCCTGGTATGGATTTTTGGGGGAGGGGACCTCACAACACTTTTTTTTTAATTTTGGCGTTGAGTTCCCTTTAAAATCTATACCAGACCCAAAGGGCCCGGTATGGAAACCCATGCCCTTTTTTTTAAATTAATTCTGCATAGGGTTGCCCTTAACCAGATCAATACACTATATTATATATTGTACACTGCACTATAAACCCTGCACTTTATTATATATACTACACTATATACTCTGAACTGCAGTATATTGTCACGGTCCCTACCGTGCCATGCAGACTGCCAGGCGTGGTTACACCCCAAGTTGCTCAAAGGGGTATTGAACCTATGACTGCCTGTTTAGTGCTCCTGTTACTTTGCCTTTGAGCCACACCTCAGTTCCTTTCAGCCTGCTTTCCAGCTTTGCCTAGTTCTGCATGAAATACTAGGGCCATACTCTGGATCTTGTTGCAATCAGTACCTGTCACTCCTGGTTCAGCTGAGGCAGTTTATCCAATCAGCTGGGTATAAAACACTGCCTCACTCTGAGGGCTTTGTCAGTTCATTGTTTCCTGTTTTGCCTAAGGTTCCTGTGTTCCTGTGTTCCTGTGTTCCTGTGTTCCTGTGTTCCTGTGTTCCTGTGTTCCTGTGTTCCAGTATTCCTGTGTTCTAGTATTCCTGTATTCCAGTTACAGCGTTCCAAGACTGACTCCGGCTTCTGACCCTGGCTCTGCTTATCGTTTATTCTGTCTTCTGGAATCCCTGACTACGGCTTTACCTCGACTATCCTTTGGCAAATTCCTGTCAAGCCTCCGTGCACATATTCATAGCCCAGGTAGCTTATCTCTTTGTTACCGTGTGCTGTGTGTTTTTGCAAGGGTGAGCGTACATCTCTGTGCCATGGACTCCAACCTAGGTAAGCCCTTACATAATGAACTGAACAACATGGAGTCCGCAGACATGTACAGGATGCTCACCTCCCTTGCTCTGCAAGTCTCCAGCCTGGGCCAGACCGTTGCTGAGTTGCAGCAAGAAGTCCGCTTGTTTAAAGGCACAGTATGCCCAACCCTGGAATCTGCATGTCCGGAACCGTTTGTTGTGATGCCTAAGAAGTTTGATAGGAACCGTGCATCATTCTTGAACTTCAGGATGGATTGCGAGCTGTTGTTTGCACTTAAGCCTAGGACCTATGCCTCTGGTTCTTGCTTCCATCAACCTGCTCACTGGTCTAATCAAGATATGGGCTTTTCAGCTATTACAAGAGAGGAGTATCGTCTTGGACAGTTGGGAAGCTTTCACGTTTGCTCCGAACTCTTATATTACAGTTTCTAAGAAAACCAGTGTTCCCTAGTCTGCTCCTAGTTCACATGGCCTACGGGTACCCAGGGACAGGAATACCCTGTACAGATACGATTCCAAGCCATCCCAGTCTGTGCCAAGTTATGAAGCACTAACCCCTCAAAACCTAGATGCTCCTGAGGTTTTACCCACTCCTACCCTGGATGATGTGGAACCCATGGAGATCGGGTCCATCCGGTCCAAGCTGTCTAAGGGAGAGAGAGCGGAGGAGAGGCTGTGGACTCTGTGTTTCTATTGTGGAGTAAGAGGGCACCTTATCTCTCTCTGCCTAATTTGTCCACCTCGGCCAAAGTTTCAGCAAGTTGGTACTACTAGGATCCTTCCTGCCACACCCGAATCAGTGCCTGCAACCCAGTCTGAAGTTCCGGTACCTGCTGCCCGGTCTGATGTCCCTGTGCCCATGTTCCAGCTTGAAGTTCCTGTGGCGGTGCCCCCGCTTGAAGTTCCTGTGGCGGTGCCCCCGCTTGAAGTTCCTGTGGCGGTGCCCCCGCTTGAAGTTCCTGTGCTGGTGCCCCCGCTTGAAGTTCCTGTGCCGGTGCCCCCGCTTGAAGTTCCTGTGCCGGTGCCCCCGCTTGAAGATCCTGTGCTTGTCTCCCCGCTACCTCCTGACTGTACGTATGCCTCAAATTGCACCTTAGTCCATAAGCAGGACCTGAAGATTTTTGAAAGAGCCTTGCGAGTGACGAAAGTCTCCCCAGCTGGAACTTCTAAAACAAAGAAAGCCCAAAGGAAATAGGCTGTTCCATGCTCTGAGGGTCTACCGTGCCATGCAGACGGCCAGGCATGGTCACACCCCAAGTGGCTCAAAGAGGTATTGAACCTATGAATGCCTGTTTAGTGCTCCTGTTACTTTGCCTCTGAGCCACACCTCAGTTCCTTTCAGCCTGCTTTCCAGATTTGCCTAGTTCTGCATGAAATACTAGGGCCATACTCTAGATCTTGTTGTAGGCAGTCTTCAAGGGATCCCAGATCCATAGCAAATTAATTTACATCAGCATCAGGTATTTGATAGCTGCTAATCCAGGGCTGATTCATTTTTATAAATGTGAGCCTATCGACGGAGTCTGTGGACAGGCGCACACTTTGATCTGTTGCAAACCCTCCAGCAGCACTGAATGTGGGTTCAGAAAGCACGTTGGATGCAGGATAAGCCAGTAGCTCGATTGCATATTGAGCAAATTCTGGCCAGTGGTCCATCCTCAAGACCCAGTAACCCAGTGGATACTCTGATGGAAAGGTCTCCAAGCCTGCTCTTGCCCCAAGATATTCCTGCACCATATAATGCAGACGCTGGCGATGGTTGCTTGAACCTCTCAGACCTTGGCACTGAGGACTGAAAAATGAAAGGCATAGGTTTAGCCGGCCACCTTCTCCACTGCTCTTCCTCTGACCGAACAAAGCCTCAGAAACACGTCCAGCACCAGGCAATGGTAACCTCACAGGGTCTGGAAAGGTGTTACACAAACTTTTATTCAAGGCCTCCTGAAGATGTTTCTTTCTCTGCTCTATCTGTGAAGGCAGGATGAGTTCTGCAAGTTTACCCTTGTAACGTGGATCAAGAAGGGTTGCCAGCCAGTAATGATCCCTCTCCTTGATACCACGAATCCTAGGGGCCTTTTGCAGGCCTTGCAGAATCAGGGAGACCATGCAGCATAAGTTTGCAGAAGCATTCGATTCTGACTCCTCTGGGTCACTAAGGATCACATTATCCGTAACTACCTCCTCCCAGCCACGTACAACACCTTGGGTTTCTGGGGACTGAAAACCATCCCTTGAAGACTGCTGCATGTTATTCTCTACATGCATGCTGACACAATCCTCCTCCTCCTCTTCTTCCTTTGTGTTTGGCAGCCCCACAGGAATGCTATCTGGATTAAGAAGGCCTTGAGAGGAAAGGAAGTCTTCCTCTTTCTCCCGCTGTTCTGCCTCAAGTGCCCTGTCCATGATTTGACAAAGCGTGTGCTCCAGCAGGAAGACTAGAGGGACAGTGTCACTGATGCATGCATTGTCGCTGCTCACCTTTCTTTGTGGCCTCCTCAAATGGTGACAGGACAGTGCATGCATCCTTGATCAGTAGCCACTGGCATGGCTAAAAGAAGCCAAGCTCCCCTGACCCTGTCCCGGTGCCATACTCACACAGGTACTCATTGATGGCCCTCTGCTGTGTGCAGCCGCTGCAGCATTGCCAAAGTTGAGTTCCACCTGGTGAGCATGTCACAAATGAGGCAGTTGGTGGGCAGGTTGCATTCCCTTTGAATGTTGGTCAGCCGAGCACTGGCATTGTATGACAGGCGGAAATGACCACAGACTTTTCTGGCCTGCCTCAGGAGATCTTGTAAGCCTTGATACCTGAAGGATTAACGATGTTTCTGCTGGCTTTGTTCTGTAAATTTCCATGTTATCCCTCATATTCCTATTATCTAAGATTGATTTAGAATGTGTGTTCTTGCTAAAATATGTTTAGACTAGATTAGAACAGCCGTAAATGGCTATTGTTTAAGAACATTTAAGAACACTCTGACATGACATTTCAATATATTTTCAATTCATTTAAAATGTGATGAAACTGCATATTGTGTAGAGATAAACTCCTTCTCCTCAAATTACCCTCCTCTTTCTCTGTAACCAAACCCTGACTGTATTGTAATGCAGCCCATTTCTATATTTTATAAAACAAGTGACAATGCCCTTGTAACGACATCCCACCTCTACTGGCACATGTGGCCTACTGGAAACCTTTCTGAGTGTATAAACAATGGGAGCTTATAAGGTCTGGGAGGTGTCCTGGCCTAAGAGCAGGATGGATAGGAGTGTGTAGTCTGCGGCCCACTGAGAGGGATCCCCATAGCTATACCTCCTTCAAACTGGAGTTGCTGGCCCTGGTGTAGGCCATCAGAGAAGTTCACAAAATGCCTCAGGAGGGGCAGAAATAAAGATTTTCACAGATAACAAACCCCTTGCCTATCTAGAAACAGCAAAACTAGGGGCTTTGGAGCAAAGGTGGGTCACCCGACTGGCTCAGTTGAACTACAAGATTTGCTACAAGCAAGGAAGAAATAACGGACATGCGGATGCTCTTTCCCGCTATCTGGTAGAACATCCAGGGGAGAACCTAGCTTTAAGCCAAGAGGACATGGAGGTAGCCCCTGTCTTACCTATGGCAGCCTCCCCATGTTCCCTCAAAGGGCAGGCAGCAGCACCCCAGGTAGAAACCACTGAAATCCACATCCAGAAACAGTGGGCTCTGATCCAACAAAAAGGTCCAGAATTAATGCAGCTGCAACACTTCCTGTCATGACGGCGCAAGCCATCCTCCCAAGAATGTCGGATACAGTTAGGGCGATCCTGAGACAGTGGGATCAGCTCCAGACCTGGGGGCAATGTGCTTTATTGTCAGGTATCCCTACCGAACAGCATACCACAAATTGTGGTCCACCGGTCGCACATTCTTCAGATCTGTCAAGTACTGCATGCATTGTGTGGCCACTTTAGAATCGATTGAACCGAGGCCCTGGTCACCAGCAGGGCAATGGAGATTGTGAACGATTTAATTGCACCCTGTTAGGCATGTTACGGACTCTTGAGCAGGGTCATAGAGATCAATGGAACCAGCACATGGGGACCGTACTGTGGGGCTACAACAACACAGTACATCGGGCCATGAGCCACACTCTGTTCTTCCTGATGTCCGGGCACTGCAGTTGTTTAACTGTAGATCTTCTGCTGGACTCTTCAGAACACCCCACTTCTTACACGCCCAATGCCTGGGTGCAGGAGCATTGAGACCGGCTGCAAAAGGCCAAACAAGTAGTTCTGGACAGACACAAAGACTTGGCTGAGGACGATGTCATAGAAGAACTGACACTGCGCCCGGTGCTGGTGAAGAATCCCAAATGCGAAAGAGGCAGCAAACTAGAACCCAGGTGGGAACGCACCCCCTTCGGTGGAGAAACAACCTTTCCCATGACCCTAGTGTATAACGTGATCTCAGAGGGACCTGTTCCCATCAAAAGATGGCTCCACCACCAGGGCCGGACTGGGTATAAAAACCAGCCCTGGAAATATTTTCATACCAGCCCCATAGTATTTTTATACCAGCCCAACCGCATAACGTCATTATTTTCTTGTTCACAAAAGGGAAAACCATGCATTTTAAAGCACATTTGAAGAGTGTATTATATATAGATAAGAGAGACATGGAATTTACAATCAGCAGCAATTTTTTTCTGGCAAAAATCATGCCATTTACTGGCACATTTTTTATTGACACTGCAAAAAAAAGGTGCCGTAAATGGCAGTTTTCAGTGCAAATATCAATATTTAAGCTATAAACTGCTATTAGCAATGTGTTAAGTTAAACAAAAGTCAAAAACCATATTTCTCCATTTACATGAAAGTCAGATTAATATAACCCAACACAGAGTTCCCCGATATATCAGGAGGAATCCACTTTACAGTGCAAGGGAACTCTGATATAAAAGGGGGGCACTGGTGACTAGAGACCCCACTTATATCAGAGTCCACTGCATTCCACTTTACATCAGAGTTCCCCCTTGCACTGTAAGACTATGATGTAAAGGGGAACTCTGGGAATGTGGGGAGGACTCTGATGACCAGAGACCACCTTCCGCAGAAAGAAAACACTAAGGTACGGGGGTTTACTGATATAAGGGGTAAACCTTTATATCAGTGCCCCCTTACAATATTGTATTGACCCCCCCCTCTCAGGCTGACCTGGTGGCGCTGTCACTGACCTCCTCTCAGATGCACCATGCAGGGCTCAGTCAGTCTGCTCCAGCTCGGGGGCTCTGGTTTTATCCTGTAGTTTCCTCTCCACAGTCCATACATGTCTGACTCCCACTCTTGACTCCACTCCAGACTGCAGACGTGATATAAGACAAGGGATGGTCAGAGGCTGCGGATGGTACAGGAGAGGTCAGAGGCTGCGGATGGTACAGGGGAGGTCAGAGGCTGCGGATGGTACAGGAGAGGTCAGAGGCTGTGGATGGTACAGGGGAGGTCAGAGGCTGCGGATGGTACAGGAGAGGTCAGAGGCTGCAGATGGTACAGGGGAGGTCAGAGGCTGCGGATGGTACAGGGGAGGTCAGAGGCTGCGGATGGTACAGGAGAGGTCAGAGGCTGCGGATGGTACAGGGGAGGTCAGAGGCTGCGGATGGTACAGGGGAGGTCAGAGGCTGCGGATGGTAAAGGGGAGGTCAGAGGCTGCGGATGGTACAGGGGAGGTCAGAGGCTGCGGATGGTACAGGGGAGGTCAGAGGCTGCAGATGGTACAGGGGAGGTCAGAGGCTGCGGATGGTACAGGGGAGGTCAGAGGCTGCAGATGGTACAGGGGAGGTCAGAGGCTGCGGATGGTACAGGGGAGGTCAGAGGCTGCGGATGGTACAGGAGAGGTCAGAGGCTGCGGATGGTACAGGAGAGGTCAGAGGCTGCGGATGGTACAGGGGAGGTCAGAGGCTGCGGATGGTACAGGAGATGTCAGAGGCTGCGGATGGTACAGGGGAGGTCATAGGCTGCGGATCGTACAGGGGAGGTCAGAGGCTGCGGATGGTACAGGAGATGTCAGAGGCTGCGGATGGTACAGGGGAGGTCATAGGCTGCGGATCGTACAGGAGAGGTCAGAGGCTGCGGATGGTACATGGGAGGTCATAGGCTGCAGATGGTACAGGAGATGTCAGAGGCTGCAGATGGTACAGGGGAGGTCAGAGGCTGTGGATGGTACAGGAGATGTCAGAGGCTGCAGATGGTACAGGGGAGGTCAGAGGCTGTGGATGGTACAGGGGAGGTCAGAGGCTGCAGATGGTACAGGAGAGGTCAGAGGCTGCAGGAGAGGTCAGAGGCTGCGGATGGTACAGGAGAGGTCAGAGGCTGCGGATGGTACAGGGGAGGTCAGAGGCTGCGGATGGTACAGGGGAGGTCAGAGGCTGCGGATGGTACAGGGGAGGTCAGAGGCTGTGGATGGAACAGGGGAGGTCAGAGGCTGCGGATGGTACAGGAGAGGTCAGAGGCTGCAGATGGTACAGGAGAGGTCAGAGGCTGCAGGAGAGTTTAGAGGCTGCGGATGGTACAGGAGAGGTCAGAGGCTGCAGGAGAGGTCAGAGGCTGCGGATGGTACAGGAGAGGTCAGAGGCTTCGGATGGTACAGGAGAGGTCAGAGGCTGCGAATGGTTCAGGGGAGGTCAGAGACCGCTGATGGTACAGGGGAGGTCAGAGGCTGCGGATGGTACAGGGGAGGTCAGAGGCTGCGGATGGTACAGGAGAGGTCAGAGGCTGCGGAGGGGATGACAGGAGGTCAGAGGCTGCGGAAGGGAGGGGGCGGACAGGAGGTCAGAGGCTGCAGGGGGGATGACAGGAGGTCAGAGGCTGCGGGGGGATGACAGGAGGTCAGAGGCTGCGGAGGAATGACAGGAGGTCAGAGGCTGCGGGGGGATGACAGGAGGTCAGAGGCTGCAGGGGGGGGGACAGGAGGTCAGAGGCTGCAGGGGGGGACAGGAGGTCAGAGGCTGCAGGGGGGGGACAGGAGGTCAGAGGCTGCAGGGGTGGGCAGGAGGTCAGAGGCTGTGGAGGGGAGGGGGCGACAGGAGGTCAGAGGCTGCGGAGGGGAGGGGGCGACAGGAGGTCAGAGGCTGCGGGGGGATGAAAGGAGGTCAGAGGCTGCGGGGGGGATGACAGGAGGTCAGAGGCTGCGGGGGGATGACAGGAGGTCAGAGGCTGCGAAGGAATGACAGGAGGTCAGAGGCTGCGGGGGGATGACAGGAGGTCAGAGGCTGCAGGGGGGGGACAGGAGGTCAGAGGCTGCAGGGGGGGACAGGAGGTCAGAGGCTGCAGGGGGGGGACAGGAGGTCAGAGGCTGCAGGGGTGGGCAGGAGGTCAGAGGCTGTGGAGGGGAGGGGGCGACAGGAGGTCAGAGGCTGCGGAGGGGAGGGGGCGACAGGAGGTCAGAGGCTGCGGGGGGATGAAAGGAGGTCAGAGGCTGCGGGGGGGATGACAGGAGGACAGAGGCTGCAGGGGGGGAGGAGGTCAGAGGCTGCAGGGGGGGCAGGATGTCAGAGGCTGTAGGGAGGGGCAGGAGGTCAGAGGCTGCAGGGGGGGCAGGAGGTCAGAGGCTGCAGGGGGGGCAGGAGGTCAGAGGCTGCAGGGGGGGCAGGAGGTCAGAGGCTGCAGGGGGGGGCAGGAGGTCAGAGGCTGCAGGGGGGGGCAGGAGGTCAGAGGCTGCAGGGGGGGGCAGGAGGTCAGAGGTTGCAGGGGGGGCAGGAGGAAGAGTCCACCAGACGAGTACTCACTGCGGTGAGCGCTGTAACTCCTTGACTTTTAAAAATGTCGTCATCGTGTCACTGCGCATGCGCCCGCATTTCCGAGAATTGCCGAGTGTGTACGGGCTTTCCCGAGCACGGCTAGCTCGGGAAAGCCCGTACACACTTCCGAAAACAATCCGAGAACAGCGCTGGCGCCTGCGCAGTTACATATCAGCCCGGCGGCCCCGCAGCCATGTTTCTTTCAGGCGCCGCTGCCCTCACAGCGGCCCCAGGGGCAGCCAGACAGCCGGCCCACCAGGGGATTTCCCGGTATCCCGGTAGGCCAGTCCGGCCCTCTCCACCACAATCTGCTAAGGCTCTGTGTACTGAGTGGGGATTGTTCCACCAAACCTACCACAGACACAAGAGACAATGACCCTGTGAATATCCTTCCAGTACTGGAAGTCCCTTTTGAATGGTACCTGCCTCCCATTGAACTCAGGCCTTCAGCCTCTGCTGATCCTAAAAAGGAAAGCACCAGTGTCTCTCCTGTGGACAATCCTGAGACACTGCTCCAGGGGATTGGCAGTCATGTGGACTCCATGGACTCTTCTGAGGAGTCAGCCTCGAGCTCCAGTGAAGGGGGTATGGTTGGCCCTGTTGACCCCCAACCACCCTAGGATCTGGAATCACAAACAGAAGATGACTACTTAAATGGTGACCCCACAGAGGACAATAAGGTTTGCTGTCCAATGCGGTCTAATGTGGAGGACTGCTACAAAGTATTTTGATTATGTTGTTTGAAATGTTGTTGCAATTGCCTTAAGTACAGTTGTCCTCATAAGTTTACATACCCTGGCAGAATTTATGATTTCTTGGCCATTTTTCAGAGAATATGAATGATCACACAAAAACATTTCTTTCACTCATGGTTAGTGTTTGGCTATAGCCATTTATTATCAATCAACTGTGTTTACTCTTTTTAAATCATAATGGCAACAGAAACTACTCAAATGACCCCGATCAAAAGTTTACATACCCTGGTGATTTTAGCCTGATAACATGCACACAAGTTGACACAAAGGGGTTTGAATGGCTATTAAAGGTAACCACCCTCACCTGTGATTTGTTTGCTTGTAATTAGTGAGTGTGTCAGGAAAGGCTGGCTGGGAACAGTAGTTCCTCACCTGTCTGCGCGATTGCGGCGCCTGTGCGCGGTTACCGGCGCAAGGCGGGTTATTTAAACACTGCTGCTTCTCCCAAACATTGCTGCCTGATCTACAGCGTTCCTGAGCATTATCCATTGACCTGATCTGATCTTGTGTATACCTGGCTTGACCTGTGACCTCCTCTGCTATCCGCCTGCCTCTGATTCTGCCTCCGCAATGTAATCAGCTTTATTCTGAAGGATGATGCCGCCTCCTTTGTCAGCAGGCTTGATTATGAGATCTTCTGCATCGGTAAATTGTTGGAGGGCTCTGGTTTCGAGAGGTGAAAGGTTGTGGGAGGCGGACGTAGTCTGTCTGATTCATCCAACGAGGATGCAGGTGAAGTGATGGCAGTGGATGGGATGAGAATCTGATGTTGGTCTTTGTCCTTTTTAATATTAAAATGTCTCTTGAGAGTCAGATTTCTAATATAGCAATTCAGATCCTTGAAAAGCAAAAAGGGATTGGGCCTGTTAGTAGGGGCAAAGTTTAAACCACGGCTAAGAAGTGCTATGTCCACAGAGGACAGAGTGTGATTGGACAGATTGAAAATCTTTACCGTTTTTCCCCTCCCCCCCTTTTCACTTCTTCCCCCCCCCTACTTTTTCTCCCCCCCCTCTCTCCCAACCACTTCATATTCCCCCCCCCCCTTTTTACATAATTGTCTTTTCATACCCTTTACATGATATCTCTTTGGATATACATCATAGCTTCCCCCAGCCATTTTCTGTAATTCACACACACATTCACACATATCACAGTCTATGTGTATATACACATATAATATATACATTCTAGCATTCCCCTGTTTTAGCCACACATGTTTTTATCCATACCCATTTATTAAAGGAATTCCAACCCTAATTGCTTGACATCATGCAGCTTTTATTTTATGGTTTTGCTTCATTTACAACCATTTTAATCATGCCCCCTTCCTCTTTTAACATCAGCTTTCTCTTCTCTTTCTATCATCTTCCCATCTCTCTTTCTCTTTTCCGTTCACATGCCCCTTGCTATTGCTGACATTTCTGCGTACAGCTCTTTCTCTTGGCCACTCCCCTCACTCCTTCCCACATATTCCCTTCACAGTCCCCTGCCAATCAGCTTGACAAAGGAGCACAGCCGTCATGTCACTCACGGCTAGCCGGCTCAGGAAACGCGTCGCATAGTGTCTGACGTCATCATCCCTTGCCTGGATCACTGTTTGCTTCCCAAGCCTCATTCTGGTGTTCCCTCATCGCTGTTGGCCGCTTCACATCCAGCGCATCTGAGACCAGTTAGAGGACACAGATCCATGGCAAGGAGAGACTGACCTCACGGACCCCCTTGGTTGCCTTTGGGACTCTTCCATGCCTTAATAGTTCTTCTTAAATGTGAGTGCAAACTATGTTGTTGCCTTTTTATTAAAGTTGTTTTAAAGTCTGCACCCAGAGGTGCCTCCGTTTCCTTGTTTTTTCAGTGTTCTTTGGGAATATGGGTTCCACTGCCACCGGAAGGCTGCCATGAATGTGGACTCCTCACATCATTCTCATCATTCACTCCTCTGTGCTATATTACGGACTTTATCATTTTTATATCTTATGACTGCATCTTAGAGTATATCTATGTACAGTATTCTTATATATTTTGGATTTTGCTTTTAATTCTTTGCGCCAAACACTTGTTAAACCAGGTAGCCTTTTACCTAGTTACCATGGGCTGTGTGTATTTTGCAAGGGTGAGCATACATCTCTGCACTATGGACTCCAACCAAGGTAAGCCGTTACAGTGTGTGTGTATAAAAGGTCAAGGAGTTTCTGGACTCCTGACAGACCCTTTCATGTAGTGCTGCACTGACGTTTCTGGATTCTGAGTCATGGGGAAAGCAAAATAATTGTCAAAGGATCTGCGGGAAAGGGTAGTTGAACTGTATAAAACAGGAAAGGGATATAAAAAGATATCCAAGGAATTGAGAATGCCAATCAGCAGTGTCCAAACTCTAATCAAGAAGTGGAAAATGAGGGGGTTCTGTTGAAACCAAACACGGTCAGGTAGACCAACTAAAAATTCAGCCACAATGTTAGAATATCAGAATTTATGAATGGATTGGGTCTATGAAAATAATGGACTTGGATACATTTCAATATTTATATTTGTGTTTGGATATGAAAAAAGTGAAATATATAGACTTTTATATATTTCTTAAGATACATTTTGTATTTCTTAAAATGCTTTTCTAAAGAGCCCACATATGGCAGTAATTAGTGAGTGAGCTGACCTTTCACCTTCCCCATCACATGAGAAGAAAGGTCTCATATTTCTTTAGATGCTAGGGGTTTCAAAGTTTTAGTTAAATATCATAATTTCTTTATATTACAATATTTCATGATTAGGATATTATTGAGAACGTTGCGTTTTAAATGAATAATCTATATACTGAGATAGATGTAGTATTTGATTTAGATGTTAAAAAGAAACTTATATTGTATATGTTTAAATTTACACTTACACATAGCAGTTTTGCTCAACATCCTATGTTAGACTGAGTGACCCCCGTCCTTGTCAGAAAGGTGGGAGGGAAACTGTTCACTGGAAGCCCGGGAATTTCTATATGACTACAAGTGAAAAACAAACTTTGAGCCAGCCTTAATGGGAAAAGGTGGGGGTTCATTTTAGGAGTAGGAAGTTAGTAAAAAGTACAGACAGGCTGTTTCTGCGGCAGACATTTACTCCAGCAGACATGAGAGACATTTAAGGAGGCTAACAAACCTTCTCACACACACACACACACACACACACACAAAGATAGATTTATACAATCTTCATTTCAAGAATAAGAAACTTATTGATGCTATTTTTATATTCTACATTTTGACATTGTTTTTGTAATATTTTGCTATTTTCATTATTAAATCAATTTTTGAGTTTTTACACGAGAACTGAACAGATTTTCTTGGAACTTTCCTCATCAATATGAATTATTGATAATATTGTTATTTGTTACAGTAATACGTCAATTTCACACAACTGCCAGAAAAATTGTTCAGCATGCAAAGAAAAACCCACAAATAACTTCAGGTGAAATACAGGCCTCTCTGAAAACATGTGGTATGGCTGTTTCAAGATGCACAATAAGGAGGCACTTGAAGAAAGATGGGCTGCATGATCGAGTCACCAGAAGAAAGCCATTACTATGCAAATGACACAAAGTATCCTGCTTACAATATGTCAAACAGCACAGAGACAAGCCTCAAACCTTCTGGCACAAAGTCATTTGGAGTGATGAGACCAAAATTGAGCTTTTTGGCCACAACCATAAACGCTACACTTGGAGAGGATACCACAAGGCCTATGATGAACGGTAAGGAGGTGGATCGCTGATGTTTTTGGGATGTGTGAGCTACAAAGGCACAGAAAATTTGGTCAAAATTGTTGGCAAGATGAGAGGGCCTGGTATTGTCCCCAAAGGCGGAGTAGAGTTGCGGCCTAGCAACTCCCCCAGTGAATGAAGAGGACATCGGAGGGGAAGAGACTGTCATGACCTGTAGCCTTGCCAGGGACCGGCCAACTGTAAGTACTGCCATGCAAGAGCCAGTTAAAGTCGCTGAAGAGCCGGCCAATACTAAGTCCCTAGCCATCCCAGTCCAGAGTAAGCCAATGTCAGAGGAACGTGCGCCTTCAGGTGAGCTGGACAGGGAAAGTGAGGGCCGGGTCATTGATTGGGATTCCCCCAGAGTGTAGGCCGAGTTCGGATCTCTGGAGAGATTGGTGGAGTGGTCGTCACCCAGCGAAAGTTCAGAAGAGAAGTGGGAGACCGGGAATCCCAAGTCCTTCAAAAGGAAGATGGGCCAGAGCCAGTTTTGAGGTCTGAAGCAGCCACAGGAACCCTCAACAGCAGGCAGCTCTTCCTGAACAGGCCTTCCACTACCCAGACAAGGGCCCTTACCTACCGTCAGTGGGTCATGAGAGCTCAGGATGGCTGTGTTCTGCAGGGAAGAGGGAATCCAAGAGAACTGCCAAGGTTTTCCCATTTCCAGAGTTAAGTACTGAGGAGGGTAGCCCTGGAGTGGGGCCTGGACTTCCCATATGTCCCTCCACAGATTATGGACATCATGGAGAACTCTCGGAGAGAGTGGGAGGATGACCTAATCTGGGATTTCTTACATGCCCCAAAGCCATTACGGGTGCCAGAGAGTGAGGTCTGGGCCCATTCCAAGGACATTCAGGGAGAATGGCAGCTTGGGAGATCCATTTACAGGGACCGGGTGCTCATAGCCAGGGCGGGTCAGCCCACACAGAGCTACTCGGTCCCCAGCCAGTAAGAAGGAGGGAACTGGGAGAGGTTGTCTGACCCTCACTTCTACGCCTGAAGGAACTGTGAGGAGCCACAGCATGCGTAGAGTAAGCCATATGGACTGCTGGGAAGTTGCAGCATTTGTTCCTTTTTCCATGACTTTGTAGGAACAGACCAGCCTGCCACCCTGTGTGCCTGATGGAAGGACTGGTTTGTTCCCACTTAAAGGGGTTGTAAAGGTTCATGTTTTTTGCATAGGATGCATTAAGGTGAAAGAACATCCAACAACGCCGCCCCCCCCAGCCCCTCCGTTTTACTTACCTGACCCCTCAAAAGTCCCGCCCTCGCTCTCGACAACCTCTTCGCTGCACAGCCTGGCCGTTGATTGGCTAGCGTGGATGGATTGAAAGCAGCGCAGCCATTGGCTCGCGCTGCTGTCAATCACATCCAATGACGCGGCGTACCGGGGGGGGCCGAGTGATACAGTCAGCGGCTATAGCCCCCAAGAACTAAACACCATGCGAGAGAGCTTGCATGAAGGTGTTTAGTTCTTGTGGGGAGGAGCTGAGACAGCGGCCGAGGGACCCAAGAAGACCAGGTTCGGGGCCACTCTGTGCAAAACGAGCTGCACAGTGGAGGTAAGTATAACATCTTTGTTATTTAAAAAAAAAAAACCTTCACAACCCCTTTAACTCTTTCAAGGAACCTGTTTGTTCAGGAATTCCAGAAGAGGACTGTCCACATTGTATATATGTTTTTCTTCCCTATTGTTTCTGTTAGCAGGTTATAACCCCTCCTGACAGAACAAGAAAAAAATTGTGTATGCTTTTGTTCATATTTCTGTTGGTAGGATGCTAACACCCTCCCAACAGAAATAACGTACAGTACGTAGTTAGCTGTAAGTGTAGGATGTGTTTTCTTTTGTCTCCTTTTAGGATCTTCTGGGATGGGACGGCTGTCCATCCCCTCCAGCTGGAGACTCCAACTGGAGACAAGAATTATTGAGGATGGAGTGTCTTTCTCGAGGAAGACCTGTAGTTAGAAGTGCCTTATCCATTCTGTGCAGATGTAAATACCTATCAGAAATGTATACCTCTATTTTTGTACATAATTTATTTGTACAGTTCCCCATCAAAGTTATTTCCCCTTTCCCCTTCCATTTTATCAGCTTAGGAACCAGATGGATTTTGGTGGGAGGTGAATGTAGCACTCTCTACTTAGGTAGGTGCTAGAGGTGAGATATTTGGTGAGTGCAGGTAAATTTAGGCAGGCCTAGCTAGAAGCTAGGCCTGTTTGTTTGATCTGTGTGGGCTGGGAGTGGCTCAGAGTAGGCTGGTGACTCACAGATAGCATAACTTCTCGGTTACCTCCCTCTGGCTTCTAGGGGATTCTAGAAGAGAGGAGGGGAAGAGAGGTGGAGCTGTCTGAGGTGTCTCGGGAGCCCTGACCAATCCCCAACTAGGATTAGCAGGGGGCAGGCCTTCTTGATATACCCAAGGTCAGCCCAGCTGGGGATTGTTGGGTGGAAGAACTGAGGATGGAGTACTAGGCTGTCGGAGCCTTTGAGGCTGCTCCCCATTCTGGGGGGTGACCCTGGGCCTGGGACTCGGGTGCAGGATGGATCCCTTCAGGAAAGCATGGAGGGTCTGAACAGGAGGCACAGAGAGGAGTCAGACAGAGCACAGCAGGAGTTAGTACTATTGGGCAAGTCTTTAGGAGGGAACCACCGTTGTGAGCAGCCAGGAGGGCTGGTGAGTGACATTTGCTATCGGAAATACTGGAGAGGCATGCCAGAGAGGTCTGAGAGGAAACAGTCAGAGCTGGGTGTGGAGCCAGAGAGGATTGCAATGTCATGGGCAGTGGAGTCGGGCAGTTGCAGCCAGGAGGGCTGGCAGGGCCTGAAGTGGGATTACTGGGAGCAGTAGCCCACCATAGGTCAGCAAGCACATTAGGACTTCCTATTCTTTTGATACATTAAAGGGTATCACGTACCTAATGCTAGTGGCCAATGGAGAGAGATGGCTTCCCTTGTGGCTAATTTCCAGACCACCCAGAGGGGGAAAACAAGCGAGGTAAGGCCAAAAGTAGCACGGGTCGCCTGCTGGACTGTATGCAGGAGGTTCCAGAGTACAGCTGGTGTGCTGGCATAGAATCAGCAGACAGGTGGCACCCGTGAGGTGTTGCAGGATTCGGATAATGCTGCGACTGAAGCGTGGTCAGAAGGAAGCCTAGGTCGTGAGCCAGGTTGGTATCAGAGCAGACGTGGTCGGGTGGATAGCCGAGGTCGAACACGGGATGCAAACAGGAGACAGGTCAAGGACAAGCCGGATCGGTAACAGGAGACACAGTAACAGGAATATCACGGAGATAACACATTGGAGGAGCCGAAGATCAACCAGCAAATGCAGACACTAGCAGACTTCCTTATATAGGCCCATGTGACCTGCTGGTAGAGATGCTGGGTCTTAAAGTCCTTCTCCTGCCAGAGATGCTGGGTCCTACAGTCCTTCTCCTGCCAGAAGTGCTGGTAGAGATGCTGCCTAGAGCCCTTTTCCTGCAGTTGGTTCCCTGACAAAGGGACCCGTGGTCTCTGCCTGCAAATGACAACTTCTAGGAGCTGACTGAGTCAGTGTTGGGCCTAACCATGTGCTAGCTGTACCTGGAAGTGAAGTGATGTGCAGGAGAGAGAGAGAGAGAGTGATAGTCTGCAAGCAAGTGTTGTGCAGGAGGAGTCTGGAGAAGTGTCATGTACAAAGAATGTACATAGTTCTGTCCCAAATTTACTTGATTCTATTTTGCATCCCATATATCCTAACCCTATCCAAGTTCAAGTTCCTTAATAAAATAACAAAACAAACATATGGACTGTTCATTGTCTCCAAGGTGATTGGGAAGTGAATGCCGGGCTGGGCAGGGTGACCGGTGGACCACGATTTTCAACAGCCCCTACGGGGGTTCCGCTACAGTAGAAATGTTTGCCTTTCCATACTCCAAGGACTGGCTTGGTAGAACAATTATAGATAAATGGGTCAAAATGGAAAAAAATAATAACACGCATTATCAATGGTAAAATTATTGTACAATCTGTAACCTTCAGATTCTTTAGAAAAAAGTACTGAACTGAAGAGAGTAGGCATGTCTGTAAAATGGTTTTATACTATTTATGGCTGTATCATTAGATGAATAGATCATGCTTTTTTTCACTTTACTGGATAATAAATAGGGGCACTTTAGAGGTCAAGATGTCAAAACAGAGTTGTATAATGAGAATAATAGGATGTAATGGTACTTATGGGATATAAATTAGAGTTTCTTAGTAAGCATCCTTTTATTCCAATGATCCATGCAGTGCTATGAAATGCAATACTCTAAAGGCTTGCTCTTGGGAGGTTTCTTTCGAGATGTTTAAAGAGTGAGACAGGGTTAAGCCGTAATAGCAAACCACAACATATAAACACACTGCTCGTCTATCAGAGGGTTCAATAGCTTTAGCTTTTCAGAAAGGAATTGTAGTGCAGCTAAGAAAAAAGCCATCATTCATGCATATGCTGACATGTGAATGTAATTAATTGGTTTCAT
The DNA here is from genome assembly GCA_037952925.1 of Lithobates clamitans. Lineage (NCBI taxonomy): Eukaryota > Metazoa > Chordata > Amphibia > Anura > Ranidae > Lithobates > Lithobates clamitans. Next base: position 462,339 of record JBBGZY010001565.1, read on the forward strand.
TCTGCTGCTGTATTAATATAGGTAAAACTGGAAACCTATGCATGATTATGGAAGATCAGATCCTTGGAAGAGGGTCATCCATAAATCATGTCACATCATTTTGATGCAAAATTGTCTGCCCATTTGTCTTATAACATCGTAAAACTCTGACTCCTCTAACCAAGGATAACACCAAAAAGTTAGACAACTGCCTAAATTACAAACACCTAATTGCCTATGGAAAGCCTATGTAGCAATGAAAAAAAATGAGCCACACTCTTTACACCGGTACATATATAGGATTCATCCTCAAATTTCACAGCATAAGCAATGAAGTCCCAGCAGCTCAATTTATCTCACCCCCCCCCAGCTGTGATTTGACAACTACAGCCTTCTAATCTCTAATGTAAGCACAGAGCATTTTCTCTGGGATAGTGAAGCAAGCTGAGCTGCTCATAAAGTGTTTCTCTTGTAAACTTTGAGGATAAGTTGCTTTACTATGCCTGCAACTACAGAGGTAAAAAAAATTACTGACAAGATGTCAAAAATGTACTGACAGCACCAATTTTTTTTACAGGCACAACTCATGAAATTTACTGACAAAGCCAGATTTTTTTACTGGCACTTCAAGAAAGTACATAAAATGTCAAATGGCAAATATCAACATTTAGGCTACCAACATGTAGCTAGTGCTATTAGCAATGTGTTTTAGGTATACCAAAAGTCAAAAAACATATTTCTCCATTTACATGAAGGTCAGATTAATTTAACCCAGCAGTTTTGTCACCTGTGTCCAGAAATTTTGAAGTTATGAGAAAAACGTCCCCCCCCCCTTTGTTTTTCCCAGAAAAAAAATGGAAATTTGGGGGAAGTTGAAAAAAAAAAATCAGTGTGGAGTAGTTTTACAATTTGAAAGTAATTTTGTTACACTAGAAACATAAAATGGAGTGTATATAAAAATAATATGCTTAAAATAAAGTACAGCTGGGGGCGCATGCGCAGCGAGATGCAGGACAGACGCTGCTGAGCTGAGCTCCATCTGACGAGGAAAGCCAGGCAAGATACCCGGGGCTATTTCTCAACAAAAATCGCCAGCATTACCCGATCACCCCCACGGGACATCCTGTGCATGCCATTGAGCACAAAAAGGAGAAATCGCCGCTCCCAGCACACGCTGACCTACTTTCTCTTAGAACGGGAGAGGTCCTTCAATACAAGGAGGATGACCCAAAATGGCGCCGGCCACCATGCGGCCTCCAGCAGCTCTTTGCAAACTCCGGCTCGGCCATCCAAAGACTGTGAGTACACACAGACTCTCTCCAAGGCAGACCTTGATGCAAGCTTGTCAGCTATATATGTGAAACTGGTGGACAAATTAGAACAGGAACTGCACAAATCCACCAATGCACTTTCACAGGAGATTGCTAGCATAGGAGGCCGTACTGATATACTTGAAGCCAAGCATGATGAACTAGCCCTTGCACATAATGATCTCAGAAAAGATTATGAGACACTGGCAGACAGTTTCTCTTTCATGCAGGCACACATAGAAGATTTAGACAACAGAAACAGACGTAATAATATCAGAGTGCGTGGCATCCCAGAATCAATCACAGATTTAAACCAAGCCATCACAAAGCTGTTTCATAGTCTTGTTCCAGACAAACCATTGTCCGCCTTTGCCTGTGACAGACTGCATAGGGCATTACGACCAAAACCAACACTGGATAAACCCCCTAGAGATGTGATAATGTGCATGAAAGACTTCGTCACCAAAGAGGATATCATGAGGGCCTCCAGGAACTCCCCAAGCATCGAAATAAACAGGGTCAAGCTGCAGATCTATCCAGATATCTCTCCTGCGACTTTTGACCGAAGACGCAGGATGAAAGAGGTTACAAGTATCCTTCAAATGGCTAGAATAAAATATCGATGGGGCTTCCTGTTTCAACTATCCATAATGCACAATGGCACAACACACACCGTATACAATGTCATTGAAGGGAAAGATCTGTTAATTAAACTAGGCTTACTGGAGCAACAACAGCCGCAACGCCTTCCTGCAACTCCTAGATCATCACCTATATGGTCTACTCCCTCCTCTAGATGCAACCAGAGAGATCAGAGAAGATGGCAACAACACTCTCTTCAAGATCATGCGGTTTAGCCAACCATAACAGACCGCGTATTAGGAAAGGAGAAGGGGGAGAGAAGAAAAAGAAAAAAGAGAGAGATGAGAACAGCTCTTTTGCCCTTTTTGCATTTAAATAGACATTGATTTTTGTTAAACGTTCAGCATACATCTCCACCTTGACATCAAGTGCTGAAGAAAACTTTCCCTTCACATCTGATGGACACCAGTTGCACAAACAGTCCCGGAGGGGGAGTTCATGTTTTTTTTTGCTTCAATACACAAAGACTTTATCTACAATAAAAAGGGAAACAAGATTTTTTTTTTTTTTTTTTAATCTCTCACTCTAGCATACGTGTATTTTGACATAACCCTCTGTTCACACCCTATACAGGTTGCTAACTCCTTTTTCTAGTCCCTCAGTCTCCCTCCCCCTCCACTCAAGAGGACAACAAACATTCCGGAATCACTTCGGGACCAATCATCTGGTGACTGTATTCTAAGGATCTGTGAGATCTAAAAGTTTCTCTTATCTTACTTCTTTGGCCCAAGTTTTCTCCTTTGGTTTTCAGCATTAATATAATTGGGCCCACTGTGTTGTTTTTTTTTTCCTTGTTATATACTGTCATTACTTACTTTTATGGTAACTTGACAGGATCTGTTTAAAAATTATATAACCATGCACATTGTTCCTTTTAGGCAAGTTACATACTAATATATGCCTGGCTCATCCGCCGTCGTTGGTTTGACCCCCATTCTGCCTGTGTGGCCTGATGCCTTGCCCTCTATTGGGGTGGAGCAGCTGGCCCTGCCAGCAGAAACAGGACCGAATAGTCCTCTGTTAGACTTTGTTGGGCCAGGTGACCCACAGTTCCCCGGCCCCCCTATTTTCTATTTTTCAGTTGCTATTATTTTTGCCCTTTTGGCTACCCACTCAGAAAAAATTTGTTCTGGAAGACTTATCCAATATCTCAGTTCAGGCTACATCAGATTGAGTATCATTGTACAGCTATACTATATGTTATACGTGAAACATTCCCTTAACATGTTGATAACCATTATCTCGTCCTACACCTGCAAAGATACAATTTTTTGTAAGTTTCAATGTTATTTTGATACCCATTATTTGTCGTGTAATACTTTATGGTCCTTTTTGAACACCTATCACTCACCTAGTGTTCCCTTCCCTCTTAAAAATGGGTCTCAGAAATTTATTCTCACATAACGTTCAAGGCTTGAGCTCCCCCAACAAGCGTAAAAAAGCCTTCAGACATTACAAGAGATTGGGAGCTGATATCATCTTAATACAAGAGACCCACTTTTTTACTACCAACCACCCACAGTACTTTAATAAATCATACAACCAAATCCACTTTACCACCTTCTCTAACAAATCACATGGGGTAGCTGTTCTTGTCAGAAACTCTATAATTTTCGAACTAAACAACATATATAAAGATGATGAAAGCAGATTTATTATCATAAAGCTTCATTATATGCCCCAAATGAAGCCCAATCATCATTTTTTCACCAAATTTTTTAACATATTAGAACAATACAACTCCCCACACATGATAGTTGGAGGAGACTTCAATCTATCAGCTCATCCAGCTCTTGATAGAAGTAGGGTAGCCCCCTCTTCCAAGGCTTTCAACAAATCTATTAATCGCTCACTTAGTAATCTCCAGTTGATAGATTCCTGGAGAGCACATAACATAGGAATAAAAGCGTATACTCACTACTCCCACCCACATGACTGCTATGCTAGGCTGGACTACATTTTCTGCACACCAATTCTTTTAGCCAACTCATCCACAGTGACAATTCACCCTTGCCCATGGTCAGACCACAATATAGTAGCCTTTGAAACCTCCCATATTGGCATAGCCCCCATCCCTATAATTGGCGCCTCAAAAACTCACTCCTCTCTGACCCCTCCACTTTTCAGCAAATTAGCATCCACATTGAAGAATATTTCCAAATCAACACCTCAGAGGATTTACTTCCCACCTCTATATGGGCTGCTCATAAAGCAGTTCTAAGGGGACACTTGATCAACATAGCCTCAGCCAAAAACAAAGCTAAACTTACTGAGATCAAATGCCTTACTAGGGAACTCAATGATTTGTACAACAATCTGAACATCACTACTTCCCCGGAAACAACTAAACTTATTCAAATCAAACGCCAAGCTTTAAAACACAATATTATCAGAAGACACTGAAAAATCACTGAGATTCTCCAAAGCCAAATTCTTGCTGCATGGTAACTCTTCCTCAGCAATGTTTGCCAGGAAATTGAACCATGACACCAAACCCCCTCATGTCTACAAACTTCGTGATCAAAAGGGGAACTTGATAACCCACCCGCAAGATGTCCTCCAAATTTTCACTTCCTTCTACAAAAATTTTCTCTCTGGCCCTCAAACATATCACCAACCCTCCAACTAAATGAACATCAAACCTCCTCTTTAAATGCACCATGCACCGATGCAGAAATCACCAATATAATAAAATCCTTTAAAACCTCAACAGCACCTGGCCCTGACAACTTCACGGCAGCATATTACAAAAAATTTGCTCCCTTACTGACCCCTAGCCTCACCAAATTGTTCAACCATATCCTGCTGGGTGGACATTTTCCATAAAAAATGCTACTAGCTAACATGTCTCTAATACCCAAACCTCAAAAAGACCATACCCTACCTCAAAATTTCTGCCCCATCTCAGTCCTTAACAACGACCTCAAATTGTTTAGCAGATTATTAGCAGATAGATTGGCCTCGGTAATCACCTCCCTGATTCACACCAACCAAACGGGTTTTGTCCCAGGCAGGCAAATAGTGGACAACATTAGATTAGTCACAAACATCATCCAAGATGCTAACCCCCTATGTTTACTTAGCCTTGACATACACAGGGCCTTTGACAGTGTTAACTTGCTTTCACCGTTTATATAAAGACTGCTATGTTTATGTGTTAAAACAACTTTTGTATGATGGCACATGGACTTTAATTTAGGTGTGAAATTCACATCTCAGAGAAGAAGATGGACGCTCCGTAGCAGAGGGGACAGCGGTGACATCGCAGGCTCCTGTGTCAGGTAAGTGACACATAATGGGCTACTATGCGATGCATAGTAGCCCACTATGCTTTACCTTTGCAGGGAAACAAAGAGGAAGCAAACCCATCAGTGTTAACTTGTCATATTTAAATCACCTCTTACCTAAATTCGGCATTTCAGAGAAATGTATACATGGCTTTAATGCCCTATATCATGTTCCTCAAACCAGAATTAGAATCCCAGGTAATAACTCAGAGTTCTTTCTCCTGAGCAGAGGAACCAGACAAGGCTACCCGCTTTCCCCCCCTCCTCTTCACATTAGCCATTGAACCCCTAGCACACGCCATCAGAAACAATATCAACATTAAAGGCTACCGCAAAGATCCATACCATTTCAAACTTAGTCTATATGCAGATGACGCCCTCTTATTTTTAACAGACCCACTCATTTCATTACCTAACCTCCTCTTAGAACTCCATTCATTCCACAAACTCCCTGGTCTATATATCAACACAAACAAATGTTCTATTTTGTCTATCAACTGTCCCCCAGATCTAATATCTCTATTGAAAAATAAATTTAATTTCATATGGTCCCCACAATCACTTAAATATCTTGGAATTTATATCACATCCTCCTATAACCTGTTATACAAAATGAATTACCTCCCCCTTTTCTCTCATATCAGCTCACTATTAAAAATATGGTCTTCTTATCATATCTCCTTTCTCGGTAGGATATGTGCATTTAAGATGACCATCCTTCCCAAATTACTTTATTACTTTAGGGCATTACCTATTAATGTCCCAAAAACAAGACTGGAAACCCTCCAGCATGAAATAAACAGATTTATCTGGAATAACAAAAAACCCAGTTGTATCTACTCCCTCATGCATAGAACACAACACAGTGGTGGAATGGGACTTTCAAACCTCTGGCTATACTTCTTAACGGCCAGACTAGTACAGTTGGCTCAATGGTTCTCCTCAGTTACCAATATATCCTGGTTAAATTTCGAAACCACCTCTATTCTTCCCCTAAACCTGAAAGGTATCTTATAGTCCAACACGAAGACACATCATACCCCACCCAAACAAAACACAATAGTAGCTCATTTTATACAACTATGGAATAAAATTAAAGACAATTTCAAACTCTCCTCAGAAATCCCCCCCATTAGCTTCATATATTGGGGACCCCAGATTCCCCCCAGCATTTTCAAACAGTGCTCTTTCTTAACTGGATCAAAAATGATCTCACCACATTAAAAACACTTACATTCAATATGAAATTCCTTTCTTTTATCTCCCCCCTCAGAACTCTTTCAATACACTCTAATCCATGACTTCTATTCTATAAAACACACTACTCTCTATCCATCAACCCCCGAGTACATTATTTGAACATATTTGCATATCCACCCCTAGAGATAAAGGTTTAATCTCCCAATTATACAGCTACCTCAATAACCTACACCAACCTGAGAAGTCTGGTCCTATGCTGTGTTGGGAAGCTGATATTGACTGCTCATTCTCCAATAATTCCTGGTCCATTATGGTAGAAAACCTTTGTAAAAGCAACTGTGCAGCGACATTCAGGGAATCCCCATTGAAACTCCTCACCAGATGGTATATGACTCCGGCCAGGATTCACTCCTTTTACCCCACAGCATCCCCAGACTGTTTCAGAGGCTGTCCTGAAGAAGGTAATTACCTTCATATATTTTGGAGCTGTAGACATTTAGAGCCAGTATGGAATGCAGTAGTCAGAAGACTTGAAACATCCCTTAAAAAAAAATCTCTCTCTCACCACAAATCTGCCTCCTATATGCCATTGTTCCAGATATTACCCTTCCCCGCAACAGACTAATTCACTATCTAATCAGTTCCATTCAATTGATATTAGCTTGCAACTGGAGATCACAAAACCTACTGTGGCCTCAGGTTGAGTCCAGAATGGAATCACTTAGATTATCTGAGAGGATTCACCATAGTTTGTTTGATAGCATGCATATTTTTAATGATAAATGGAGATTCTGGTCCTCGCCTTGAGGTCACACCCAATAACTCTCCCAATTAATTTCAATTATTCTCATCTATAATTACCTCTCTCAAATCCATATTGTCTCTATGAATATTTGTTGCTGTGTTATGTGTAGTCACTCATCCATATTATATCTATGTCCCCTATGTATTTTCATCACCACTTTCCTTAATGTTACAATTCTCTAATACGTGACTCAACTGTATACCCCAATTTAACATATCTCTTGTAAAATTCCCCATACCTGTACAAACCCTATGCTTTTTAAAAATTTGTTTTACTTCATGTCTTCCAAATAAAACTTTTTGTAAAAAATAAATAAATAAAGTACAGCTTCGAAGGGTCCCCATGTATCACAGGGAATATAAACTATCTCTATTTGCGGACGATGTACTTATGAGTCTTACCAACCTACATATATCCCTCCAGTCCCTGCATGCTCTCCTATCCCAGTTTAGCTCTCTATCTGGATACAAAATGAATGCATCTAAAACAAAAGCCCTTCCGCTACATATACCACCTGCAGCCCCCTATCGCTGGTGCACCTCATCTCTCAAGTACCTGGGTGTACAAATCACACCATCGTACTCATCCCTATATTCAACCAATTATATCCCCCTGTTCAAGTACATCAAGGCCATGCTGTCTCGATGGAATCCCCTCCCAATATCCTGGATAGGTAGGATTAATGTGTTGAAAATGTCAGTTATGCCAAAACTACTGTTTTTTTTTTTAAATCCTGCCTATCCCTATTCCTATGGCCCAATTTAAACTGATTAAACGATGGATTCTTAACTTTATCTGGAAGGACGGGACACATAGAGTGGCAAGCTTGGTGATATTTTCCCCCAGAAGCCGTGGAGGACAAGGAGCCCAAGACGTGTACAAATATTACCTGGCCTCCCACCTTTGTGCAGTGGTGGCCTGGTCCAGTTTAAGGAGACATCACACGGTGACCACGCCCCATGTCTATATAAGACGTTGCGCACCGTGCACACGGCATTACAGCGGTAGAGAGTGTCGCGTCAACATTGGAAGAAGAGACAAGGGTAGAAGACGACGGAGAAGACCGGGTCAATGCTAGCAAAAGAGCGGCAAAAGAGCAGAAGATAGCGGAGGAGCCCGGCAGAAGAACCAGAGAGCGGGAGAAGAACCAGAGACCAGGAGAAGAGGTCAGAGAGAACGGAGGAGTCAGAAGAGACCCCCGAAGTCGGAAGAGACCCCCGGAGCTGCCTAATAAATTACTTTAAAAACCTGTCTAGTGTGTTTTTATTGACACTTTTTCCCCCCAGGTGAATGGGTAGGGGTACGATGTACCCCATACTCATTCACATAGGGTGGGGGGCCGGGATCTGGGGACCCCCTTATTAAAGGGGGCTCCCGGATTCCGATAAGCCCCCCGCCCACAGACCCTGACAACCAATGGCCAGGGTTGTCGGGAAGAGGCCCTTGTCCACATCAACATGGGGACAAGGTGCTTTGGGGTGGGGGGGCCGCAGGGCGCCCCCTTTCCCCAAAGCACCTACCCCCCATGTTGAGGGCATGCGGTCTGGTATGGTTCAGGAGGGGGGGCTTGCTCGTCCCCACCCCCTTTCCTGACCGGAGCTGCGTGCTCGGATAAGGGTCTGGTATGGACTTTGGGGGGCCCCCACGCCGTTTTTTCGGTGTAGGGGGTTTCCCTTAAAGTCCAATTAAGGTCACAGAGAAAGAAAAAGGGGGGGGGGGGTAAAAATATGTCCAAATAGTGAAAAAATGTGAGTAAATGGATATTCAGTCCAGATAGAAGCCCTGAAGGACTCGGAAATAGCAAATATGAAACACAATTAAGGTCACGGAAAAAAACAAAAAGGGGGGGTAAAAATAAGTCCAAATAGTGAAAAAATGTGTGAGTAAATGGATATTCAGTCCAGCTAGAAGCCCTGAAGGACTCGGAAATAGCATATATGAAACACAATTAAGGTCACAGAAAAAAAAAAGGGGGGGTAAAAATAAGTCCAAATAGTGAAAAAAATGTGAGTAAATGGATATTCAGTCCAGATAGAAGAGGGAAAGGAGTCCAACCAAAGATATATGGATAAAAATAATTCAATCACAAAACACCAGCATGTGAGGGGATCCACCACTGTGCGTATTATGCGCTTACCAGATGGCAAGCTTTAGTAAGCTTGTACAGCAACCTGATGGTCAATACAGGAACCGTCACACCACGGCTTCCGATGAGGGACCAGGACTCAAAACAAAGCAGCTCAATCCAACCCGACATTCAATAGGCAGGACCCAGAAATATAAAACAACGGCTCTCCATAGTGTGAAATCGTTAAGACCAAGATTTAATGTAAACCAAGATTTAATGTAAACCAAGATTGCACTTACATGTGAACCAGAGATAAAAGCATATAAAAACACTGCAGCCGGCCGGCTAATGGACACCCGTTCAGGACGAGATACGGGATATACTGCGCTGACGTCATCATAGTATATCCCGTACCTCGTCCTGAACGGGTGTCCATTAGCCGGCCGGCTGCAGTGTTTTTATATGCTTTTATCTCTGGTTCACATGTAAGTGCAATCTTTATTTACATTAAATCTTGGTCTTAACGATTTCACACTATGAAGAGCCGTTGTTTTATATTTCTGGGTCCTGCCTATTGAATGTCGGGTTGGATTGAGCTGCCTTGTTTTGAGTCCTGGTCCTTCATTGAAAGCCGTGGTGTGACGGTTCCTGTATTGGCCATCAGTTTGCTGTACAAGCTTACTAAAGCTTGCCATCTGGTAAGCGCATAATACACACGGTGGTGGATCCCCTTTTTTTTTTTTTCTCTGTGACCTTAATTGTGTTTCATATATGCTATTTCCGAGTCCTTTAGGGCTTTTTTGTTTACATATATATCACTCTATATGCTTGATCACTTATTTTTAGCGCTACTCGCGTTTTATAATATTTACTGTTTTGTGTATATCCCACTTATTTTGAGCTGCTGCATTATATTTCACCAGGTAGCGCGGTATAATATTTTTTATTTTTTATTTTCCCCTTAAAATCCATACCAGACCTAAGGGCCTGGTATGCTCTTGGAGGGGGAACCCATGCCGTTTTTTTATTTAAAATTTGGCGTGGAGTTCCCCCTCATGATTCATACCAAATACATGTCAGCAATGCTTGTCGCTCATTGGGAAAGGAAAAAACATATTTTCCTTTCCCGATGAGTGAGCCAGCTTGGTGCTGGCTCCCGCAACGGGGCTCGCAGGTGTCAATCTCGCCGATAACAGTGGCGAGGTTGACACAATATCGCGGTCATCTACTGTAAGCCTTATTATAGGCTTACCTGTAGGTACAAGTGGTGTAACAGGGTTTACAACGACTTTAAAGGACCTTGCAGTAGTGTTCAGTGGAACAGGTGCCACCATGTGTAAGTTTTCCCTCACCACTTGTTCCACTGAGAACTGCTGCAAAGAAAACATTTAGGCCTGGATTGGCTGTAACTGTAACCAATATTTTCATACCTCATACCGTAATGTTATGCATTTACAAGTGTTTAATATGCTATTACAGTACAAACATAGCATTCCTGTTGTAAAAATTGCATGAAGAACCTCATGTTGAGAAATTGTGATTGTCACTGTATTAGTCCTACATCAGTACCACCACCACATCATCATTGTCCTTAGACCTTTTACCAGCAGTAGCAGGCTTATGTTTAGTCTTGGATGCATTTTCTAACTTGTGGTCATACCATAGGCGTGCGCAGCCTATTACCGTATATGCTTGAGTATAAGTCGAGGCCCTAATTTACCACAAAAAAATGGGAAAAACTTAGTGACCCGAGTATAAGACGAGGGTGAGAAATGCACACCTACTGTAAGTGGAAAAGAGGGTCAACAATGCCCATTTGCATGCCTCACTGTGCCCATTTGCAGCCATAGCCCCCCTAGCTGCAGCCAAAATTTGGGGTCTCGAAGGGTCCCGAAAAGGACATTGCTGCAGATGGACACAGTTGACTGATTTTGGGGCCCTGTATCTCGGGGCCACTTAGTGCTAAAAACCCCAAATTTGGTGTGCAAACCCAGCGGAACTAGCACCATAAAATATCCAAAGCTGGGGTTTCTAGCACCAAGTGGCCCCAAGATACAGGGCCCCAAAAATCGGTTCAGAAAATGTCAAGCACTTTTCTGCAGTAGAGAATGACATTTTCCGAACCGGCTTTGGGGCCCCTTATCTCGGGGCCACTTGGTGCTAGAAACCCCAGCTTTGGATATTTTCCGCTGGGTTTGCACACCAAATTTGGGGTTCCTAGCACAAAGTGGCCCTGAGATACGGGGCCCCAAATCGGTTCAGAAAATGTCAAGCACTTTTCTGCAGCAGAGAATGACATTTTCTGAACCGATTTTGGGGCCCCGTATCTCGGGGCCACTTGGTGCTAGGAACCCCAGCTTTGGATATGTTGTGGTACCAGTTCCACTGGGTTTGCACACCAATTTCCTAGCACAAAGTGGCCCTGAGATAAGGGGCCCCAAATTCGGTTCGGAAAATGAAATTTTTTGCTGCAGAAAAGTGCTTGACTCCAGTATAAGTCGAGGGGGGCACTTTCAGCACAAAAAAATGTGCTATACTCGAGTATATACGATACATTAGGGTGTGCACCCCAAAGCTCAAACACACATGTATGTGTATATATATATTATATATATACATGCACACATGCGCACTTTTAGAAAAAAAATGGTACATGTGCACAGGTTTTTTGTTCAGTTTACTAGCTGACAGGTTCTTGCATCTATGCAAGCGATGTGGATGCAAGGATCCCCCTTATGGGGCATTGTATTCTGACAGCGGGGTAGCTTGCCGATTTGCTGTAAGCTGCTAATTGAACAAGGTTTCAGGCTGGGTTCACATTTATGCTAATTGGATGCAGGTTTCCCCACATCAAATTTTCAAGGTAGGAGATTGTGACCAGTTCTCTATGGAGCCGGGTTCACATATCTCTGCTTTGGCTCCGGTGCAAATTGCACAGGGGTCCTGTGCATCTTTTGGTCCATTCAGGGCTGAATTCAGCCAAAATATTTGGGCTAAAATCGGACCTGGAACGGTGAATAGAGATGCACCGTACCCCTGCTGTGAGCCCCATGCGACAATAATGTGAACCCAGCCTTAAGCAGTCCTGTTTAAGAGAAGCTGATCTAATGATTGGCTTCTGTCTTACAGGGATACATTGAAATGTAGCCAGTCCCTGCTGAACTGGACAAATCTCAATCTGTGTGTACCTAGCTTTGCTTTCTCCAGCAGGTGTCCTCCATTGCTGTGACTTGTCCCCTTCAGCTCCTATGTAAATTACTGGTTGTGGTCACACTCCAGCTTCCCCATCATACCATACTGGGTTAATATCCCTGTACGGTATGAGATAACGTCAAGGCTTTGGGTGAAGGAAGACAGCTTGGAATCAGGTAAGACCACTTTCACACTGAGACACTTTACAGGCGTTTTAGGGCTAAAATTAGCACCTGCAAAGCGCCTGTAAAGTTCCTCTCCTTTCACTCCAGTGTGAGAGCCCTAATACTTTCACACTGGAGCGGTGCACTTGCAGGACGTTAGAAAAAGTCCTGCAAGCAGCATCTTTGGGGTGATTTAGGAGCGGTGAATACACCGCTCCCAAAATGCCCGCTATTGAAATCAATAGCCAACGCTGCTGAAGCGCCTGCAAAGCGATTCGGCAGCAGCGCTTTTAACCCGTTTTTGGCCACTAGCGGGGGTTAAAAGCGCCCCGATAGCAGCCGAAAAGTGTCACTAAAACCAGCGGCGCTTTACCGCTAATGCGACCAGCCCCTTAGTGTGAAAGTGCCCTAAGTAAAAAAGGATATTCCCTCCTCCCCCCACACTGCGTGGATGGCATTCACTTTCCTGAAGTTGGGGCTGTATTATAAAATCACATTCCTTGCTGTTTATGCTAACATTTTTTGATAGGACTTCTGAGGTGCTACATAAATGTATTCCACATATATACTATATCTTATTAAAAAAGAATGATTTTAATAAGATATAGTGTAAATGTTGAATACATCTATGTAACAGAAGTCCCAGTAATTCATATCCTAATCAAGAAAGTTACTTTCCTTTCAGTAAATGGTCCCTGCAAGGTGCAGGGCAGAGTTACAGCACAGGGGTGTGCCTGGGCATTAGGGTGTGCCCAGGCACACCCAGCACACACCGTGCGCACGCCTATGGGTCATACATTGTAAAAATCAACATGTTTAAGCATTTTATGAGTAAATCTTCCTGAACCACTTTTTGCTGACAGCAGTCCTTCCAACATTGGAGTGGAAAAAAGCGTCCCGCTAGCGGCCGAAAAGTGCCACTAAAACCAGCGACGCTTTACCGCTAATGCGACCAGCCCCTTAGTGTGAAAGTGCCCTAAGTGAAAAAGGATATCCCCTCCTCCCCCCACACTGCGTGGATGGCATTCACTTTCCTGAAGTTGGGGCTGTATTATAAAATCACATTCCTTGCTGTTTATGCTAACATTTTTTGATAGGACTTCTGAAGTGCTACATAAATGCATTCCACATATATATATATATATATATATCTTATTAAAAAAGAATGATTTTATTAAGATATAGTGTGAATGTTGAATACATCTATGTAACAAGTCCCAGTAATTCATATTCTAATCAAGAAAGTTACTTTCCTTTCAGTAAATGGCCCTGCAAGGTGCAGGGCAGGGTTACAGCACAGCATTGTATAGAAGGAAAAGGTCAGGACTCACATGTGGAGAAGATGCAGGCTGCCATCCATCCTCAGAGATCTTCAGTCGGCCCCAAGGAAAGCTGCGCTGTGCACTTTAGCAGGAAGCAGTGCTTTGACTCCACTGTAATGATCTCTTCCTGCTCTGCCCACCTGTACTGGAGCTGTGAAAGCCTCGACTTGTCAAGAGAATGAGAGACAGTCTTCCCTTTTCAAGCTTTTTGTGGCAACACGAAGGATTGGATGTGGTGGGCTCTGGTAACCCCTTACTCCTGTCAGTACTGCAGCCACCAGCTGTGGAGTAAGCAGTCAGGAATCCGATGCTGCCTCTAAAGTCCCGGCTACAACATCTCAATTGAGAGCTGGCGGCGGAGTGATATGCAGCTGTCAGGGAAGCTGTAGCCAGAACTATAGAGTCAGTATCGGAAAATGCGGCTGCCTGACTGCTTACTCCGCAGCCAGTAGCTGCACTTCTCCCAGGAAGGATATTGGCATCCAACTGAGAGATAGTCCCACTCCCAGCACTACAGGTTAGCAGGGGTGCCAAAATTGAGTTATCTCAAACACATTCTGACCCTGGGGTGTGCCTGGGCATTAGGGTGTGCCCAGGCACACCCAGCACACCCCGTGCGCATGCCTATGGGTCATACATTGTAAAAATCAACATGTTTAAGCATTTCTGGGTAAATCTTCTTGAACCACTCTTTGCTGACATCAGTCCTTCCAACATTGGAGTGGAACATTTGTTTCTAAGATCAGTTTTCATTAACTTCACAGATGAAAATATACCTTCTACCTCAGCCATCCCATGTGGAAGGGAAAGCATAGTTTTTGCAAATTCACCAGATCTGGGAACTTATGCCGCGTACACACGAGCGGAATGTCCGACAGAAAAAGTCAGACGGGAGCTTTTCATTTTGTATTCCGATCATGTGTAAGCCTCATTGGACTTTCTCCGTCGAAAATTCTGACGGTCCTAGAAAGAGAACATGTTCTAAATATTTCCGATGGCACCAATTCCTATCGGGAAAACCGCTCGTCTGTATGCTGTTCCGACGTACCAAAAACGTTGCATGCCCTGAAGCAAGTACGAGACGGAAGCTATTGGCTACTGGCTATTGAACTTCCTTTTTCTAGTCCCTTTTGTACATCACCGTGTTCTTGATGGTCAGACTTTGGTGTGATCGTGTGAACTCCGTCCGAAAAACCTTCAGAGTTTATTCCAACGGGAAAACCAGTCGTGTGTACAGGGCATTAGGTACTTTTCAGATTGCCCTGAAGGATACAGCTTTGTCCTACCATGTGCCAATAAGAATCATATGTTTGAATCTGAGCAACATCAGTAAAATCTGTCACTTGGTATTCAATAAATTCAGTATGCAGTTTGTTAAAATCAGATGGGGGAACATTTTGCAAAAAATGATTTGCTAGTTCAATAATGTCCCCAGAATCAGCAGTAGACCTGTTTGAAGGTTTTAGTAAAGCCAACAGCTGAATGATCCTATTTCCAATGGGCATCCTTTTTTTAATAGCAGTTATTGCTCTTGTGTAAAATGTTTTTGCTTGGCCCATGAACTGTTGAACAGCTGACAAATCATCTATTGTAGACAGATGTTCTCTTGTTTGACAGCCAATGAAAATGCTGTTTGTTGATTTGAAGTTTGCACAATTAGGCCCCTTTCACACTGGGGCGGGGGCGGCGTCAGCGGTAAAGCACCGCCATTAATAGCGACTTTACCGTCGTATTTGCGTGGGTATTGGCTGGAGCGGTGTATATACTGCTCCTTCACTGCTCCAAAGATGCTGCTAGCAGGACTTTTTTTTAGCATCCTGCCAGCGCACCGCTCCAGTGTGAAAGCCCTTGGGGCTTTCACATTGGAGACACAGCAGTAGCTCTTTCAGGGCGCTTGCAAAGCGCCCCAGTGCGAAAGGGGCCTTAGTGTGCTCAGATACAATCGGTGCATCATTTTCAAGGGCAACTAATGGCACGTACACACGATCAGACTTCTCGTCGGAAAAAGATATGACGGCTTTTCCGACGGGATTCCGCTCAAGTTTGCCTTGCATACACACGGTCACGCAAAAGTTCACTGAACTTACGACCGTCAAGAACGCGGTGACGTACAACACTACGACGAGCCGAGAAAATTAAGTTCAATGCTTTCGAGCATGCGTCAAATTGTATCCGAGCATGCGTAGGAATTTTGCGTGTCGGAATTGCCACAGACAATCGCATTTTCGGATAAGAACTTTTCTCGACCGAAAAATTGAGAACATGCTCTCAATCTTTTGCTGGCTGGAATTTGGCCAGCAAAAGTCAGATGGAGCATGCACACGGACACATTTTCCGACGAAAAACTCTCATCAGTCTTTTGTGGGCCGAAATTCCGATCGTGTGTACGTGGCATAAGAGGTTTGGCCTGATAAAGTAGCACATAAGACTTTTCAGCAGTTGGCAGTATTTCAAGTACAAGTCAGGCAACATAATGGAATTTCTCTGGAAAATTTGATTGAATTGGGAGAAATTTGGCAGAACTGCTTGAAGAAACAGAAAGTAGCACTTAGTGATAGAATCCTGTAGCAAGAGTCTTATCCTTTCCACAGTTAACAAGCAGTCTACATCATCACTTGACTTAAAATAACTTAACAGGGCATCATATTGATTGAGAATGTGGTTTACACTCAAGCATAGAAAGCCATTTTATAGAACATAGCTGCAAAATCTTTACACAATCTGCCTCAACAAATTCCTGAAATTTGTGATTCAACTGTAAATATTTGCAACTATGTGCAAAGTGGTTACAGTAGGTACTGTATGTCTCTGCAAAGTTGCTCAACAGTTTTAGGTATGGCTTTACAGGCATCTGCAGCACACAAGGCAGCAATATGGCAGGTACGATGAATATGAAAGATGAATGCTCTGCTTTGAAGCAGGATAGTACAGTGTTTCTTGAACCAACCACTACACTTGCACCAGCTGTACTAAGTGCTATAACATTTTTCAGAGGGATACCATCTTCCAGCAAACATTGTTTAATCTGCTCAAAAATGGCACCAGCAGTAGCTTCAGGGAGATCAACAAGGTGGTAGAACTGATACTGGGTTTTACCAGCGTCTGCAAAATAAACGGACACCGTGGCTAAGTATTTTGGTTGTTGATATGTCTGTAGTTTCATCAATCAGTAATCAAAAGTGACAACAATATATTTTTGGCTGTTTATTGCACATGCCAATGATCTTTTTGATTAGCATGAACCCTTTGGTATGCTTACAACAAAGGGAACGTACCAATTTGCAGTCTGAGAACCAGTCAGCCATGCTATTAGTTATTTAGTAAGATCATATTACAAACAAAGTGGCACTTTTTTGGCAAAAAAATTAACTATTTTCAGCCCAGTTAAACAAGTTTTTATTGTATGAGCCAATACTTTTGATTTTGTGCTTTGTTTCGCAAATATAACAATTTCAGAGTTGGCTTGCCTGGCTGCAGTAATAGATTTGTGTTTGTAACTTGCAGCATAACTACGGACATCACAAACATCACCATGTGCTACACTAAACATTTTTTTCCCCACAGACACTTTGCATTTTGTTTTGAATCATCGTCTGCTGATAACCAGTATTTGAACTGCAGATCTGCTAGCCATGAGCCTGAGATGGAGCAATGCCTCAGTTTCTTGCACTTTTTAGCCAGGAGGCTCAGACTTTGCCCCTTCCATACACTCCATTTGTAAAGTGCAGTTACACACACTGTAAACTAAAACACACACCTCAACTGTTGTGTTACCAAAAGCAGCTGTTAAATGTGTCACATTTTAAACCAAAGATCCCCTTAAAACCTTGCCCCAATTCTCTAAGAATCCTACGGCTGTAACTGACTGTATAACAGTGGCGGCTAGTGCTCAAAATTTTTGTGTGTGGGGGGGGCGCAAAACATTTTTGAAAAAAAATCAAACGCTGCCACTGTGCCATTAAATGCTGCCACTGTGCCCTCAAATGCTGCCACTGTGCCCATCATATGCTGCCACTGTGCCCTAAAACGCTGCCACTGTGCCCATCAAATGCTGCCACTGTGCCATCAAATGCTGCCACTGTGCCATCAAATGCTGCCACTGTGCCATCAAATGCTGCCTCTGTGCCATCATATGCTGCCACTGTGCCCTAAAACGCTGCCACTGTGCCCATCAAATGCTGCCATTGTGCCATCAAATGCTGCCACTGTGCCATCAAATGCTGCCTCTGTGCCATCAATTGCAGCCACTGTGCCATCAAACACTGCCACTGTTCCCATCAAACGCTGCCACTGTGCCATCAAATGCTGCTACTGTGCCATCAAATGCTGCCACTGTGCCCTCAAAAGCTGCCACTATGCCATTAAATGCTGCCACTGTGCCCATCAAATGCTGCCACTGTGCCCATCAAACGCTGCCACTGTGCCATCAAATGCTGCTACTGTGCCATCAAATGCTGCCACTGTGCCCTCAAAAGCTGCCACTATGCCATCAAATGCTGCCACTGTGCCCATCAAATGCTGCCACTGTGCCCATCAAACACTGCCACTGTGCCATCAAACGTTGCCACTGTGCCCTCAAAAGCTGCCACTGTGCCCTAAAACGCTGCCACTGTGCCATCAAACGCTGCCACTGTGCCCATCAAACGCTGCCACTGTGCCAAACGCTGCCACTGTGCCCATTTGTTTGTGTTGCCCACTTGTGTTATACATTAGGCTGCACAGACAAAATGTGTGTGCTGTATTGGTGTGAAAGATAACCACTTACTGTTAGATAAGCTGGTTATCCTATCTGATGGTGGTGGTGGGGGTGGTGTCTAGAGCTATACAGCTGGTTTCTCAAGACACTGTAGACTTTTCTAGGGAAGAAACGAAAAAATGAATCAGATTGTTGTGGCCTCAGTCTCCAGGCTCCCAGTCCCCTCTCCTTCTAAGTTCCCTTCCCCAACACATAAACAAAGTAAAAATTCACAAAACAGTGGCTTCCAAAAATGACATACTTACCAGAGGACAGAGCTTCAATAAAAGGGACCTTGATGGGGCCAGTGCCAGTGGCTGGTCAATAGCAGTGGCGTGATTGTCAGTCCAGGCTTTACTCCTACGGCAGTGACATACTCATTTTGGTCCCTCAACAAACATCCCCTGAGGAAGCCCCAGTGGGTGAAACATGTCGGGATTTGCGTGCTGAGTGACCCTTATTCATTATCAAATTTGATATGTACTGCCGTTTGTTCTTTATTATGTACAGCCAGCATAATTTTTAAACTTTGTTTATGTTTAATAAAATGTGATTTATAATTTTTATTCTGATGATTGTCTAAATCTATTTGCCTGGCACCTACAAAATCCCATTAAATTACTCTCCTGATCATTTATGATATTCAGGGATGGTGGTGCCTCCTTTTTGACACTGTCACCTATCCTTACCAACCAGTAAGCTCCAACAATACTGAACCCTGTCCTGCATCCTTCCCAGTGTTTCGGAAATATTTATACCTCACTTAAACGATTAACGATACTAATATAAGTGATTAAACCTTTATCTATATAAGAATAAAAACGAGCGATAACAGGGAAAAAAGATAAACAATTAGATTTATTTACACAGAAAAAGAAAGTTAGAATAATTAGAATTTATCATATATCTCTAGTGATGGCATAAGTACAGTGTTTGCTCTAGGCTGCAAAGTTAATTGAGGCCGAACTCATAAATGTTTGCAATGGACATATACAAGATATACAAAGTCATAAGACAAATCCTAGGATACAAAAAGGTTAGAAAGAAAGAAAAAAAAAACAGAGATTCCAGTATACATTGCTCAGACAGCATATCCCCTAGACGGTCTTGGGCTGGACAGTGTAAAACCATTTAGCCCTCTCTCTTTTATATGCATTCTCCACCAATCAACAGATGCAACATATTGATTGGGTCAGAGATGTCTCAAAGTCTGGTTGGCTACATTTGAAGCCCCTTTGCTAATTGGCTTACAGCTGCCTTAAATTCTGATTGGTCATATCTGAAGCTGTCTAAAAGTTCAAGCTCGAACATTGCTGGGAGATTGCGACCCCTCGGTGCCTAACAGTCTATGAATTAATGAACAATCTCCTTTGATCTCACAGCCCAAACAGTCCCGACAGTAGTATGTTAATGGCCCCCTGGTTAGTTGATTCAATTAACACCTGGGGACCACCAGTG